>CANOAX010000012.1:65000-430000 GCA_947563465.1 Archips xylosteana
CGACAAAGAGTGGATCAAACTTAATAAGAAGAAGAGAGAATGGCGCGGAGAATGTTATTTGTGAATTGTTTAATTGACCGAGTTTTGTATGTGTATGAAATGTGTAGTTAAGAATGTGTACAATTGAATGATGTGTGTGTGTGAATGTATGCGTCATGAATGTGTGTAAATTTACATAAATATTTGGATATGTGTAAGATGTTAAACTGTATGTGCGAACTTGTAAAGATAGCAATAAGTAACACCAGCTACAACCAGGCAAGCAGAGCAGCCGGTTGGTGAACGTAAGCATATTAAACAAATTAAACACAACTATATTCTGCATTAGAATATCTTGACGGGTACTAGGAGTGCATAACAACCCAAGAGCAATATAAATGCACTTGCAGTAGTAAATATTTAAGAACCCTAAATTAAACAAGCAACCACCCAATTTTGCACTACCAGGGCAACATAGAATATAAATACTTAATGCTACAATAATTTGAAAGCAGAAAATAAAAACAACTAAACCAGAAAAGTGAAGTAGTGTACTAGGACCACATAAGTTCATAGACAGTAGATGCCGTCTATCAAAGTGCGTAATCATCAAAAAAACAGTCAAACGAGAACAGGCAAGTAATATACTAGTACTAGGACAACATAAGATCAAAGGCAGTAGGTACAAGCCAAAACACTGCACAACAACAAAAACGGTTAACTGAGAACAATCAAGCAATGTACTAGGATCACATAAAATCATAGGCAGTGGGTATAGGCTAACACAGCGCGCAATAAAAGAGACATCCAGACAAGAGCAGTTAAGCAATGTACTAGTACCACATAATATTAAAAGTAGTAAGTATAAGCAAGCTACCTGCACAATTATAAATAACAACAAGAAAAAAATTAACATAAATAATTGAGAACAGTAATGCGTTATACTAGAAACACATAAAAACAAAGAAAACAGGTAGCTTAAAAACCGCGCAATGCTGTTTTTTGTAATTGTCACAAACAAATCAAGTTTAGAGACACAACTCTGCCAAAACAGTATAAGAATAATGTATTGAAATAGAGTACACACAGGAGAGTAAACCAGAAGTCAAACCTCATTAGCTAGCCGCTCAATCTGTTTCTCACTGGTAATTAAAAACACCTCAGAATTATCTTCTCTTCGTAGGTAGACATTACCATAACTCGTCCAGCAATGTTTGAAACGTCCAGCTTTTTTCAGTTCCCTAGCAAGGAAGTGCAATCTAGAGATCATCATCATCATCATCATCATCATCATCATCATCATCATCATCATCATCATCATCGTCACCATCATCATCATCATCATCATAATCATTATTCATCACCATCATCATTATCATCATCATCATCATCATCATCATTCATCACCATCATCATAATTCATCACCATCATCATCATCATCATCATATCATCATCATCACCATCATCATCATCACCATCATCATCATCATCATCATCATCATCATCATCATCATCATCATCATTCATCACCATCATCATCATCATCATCATCATCATCATCATCATTCATCACCATCATCATCATCATCACCATCATCATCATCATTCGTCACCATCATCATCATCATCATCATCATCATCATTCATCACCATCATCACCATCACCATCGTCATCATCATCATCATCATCATTCATCACCATCATCATCATCACCATCACCATCATCATTCATCACCATCATCATCATCATCATCATCATCATCATCATCATCATTCGTCACCATCATCATCATCATCATCATCATCATCATTCATCACCATCATCACCATCACCATCGTCATCATCATCATCATCATCATTCATCACCATCATCATCATCACCATCACCATCATCATTCATCACCATCATCATCATCATCATCATCATCATCATCATCATCATTCATCATCATAATTCAACACTATTATCATCATCATCATCATCATCATCATTCATCACCATCATCATCATCACCATCATCATCATCATCATCATTCATCACCATCATCATCATCACCATCATGATGACGACGACGATGATGATGATGATGATGATGGTGATGGTGCATGTTTGAGAAAAGCACTATACAAGCCTCGGCCGGAACAGGGGTTGCCGGCCTCGCATCATGCCGGCCTCGTGTACCACTCGGCCGTCAACTTAGATACTCGGCCGGCAACCCCTTAAGTCCCGGTCTCTGCAGTAATGTACTATTATCGTACATATTATTTTAATAGTATTAAATAATAGTTACTTGACTATTCAGCCATATAGCAGAAACTATTACTCATAAATTACAAAAAATCGCAACCTTCTGAGGCAATAAATAATAGGTTATTTCTAGCCTCAAAGTTAAAAACCTTTAAACGCGTTTTTCTCGAAACTAGGGTTTTTGACTTACAGCGTTCTGCCATTGAAGGGCAGAACATGGAGCTGATCTGATGATGGAGCTGGATGGTGGCCATATGAACTCTGTAATAAAACGACGCAACCCCGTCAAGTTTGGGCTCGTTTCATTCGTCTTGACGAGCACTTTGGTCCCAGAGGGTAACCAGGGTCTGATGATGGAGCTGAAAGATGGTCAAAGGCACTTCACAATAAAACGACACAACCCCGTCGAGTTTGGGCTCGTGTGATTCGTCTTGACTAGCACTTTGATTCCAGATGGTAACCAGGGTCTGATGATGGAGCTGGAAGTTGGCCAAAGGCACGCTACAATAAAATGACACAAACCCCGTCGAGTTTGGGCTCGTTTGATTTGTCTTGACGAGCACTTTGATCCCAGATGGTAACCAGGGTCTGATGATGGAGCTGAAAGATGGTCAAAGGCACTTCACAATAAAACGACACAACCTCGTCGAGTTTGGGCTCGTTTGATTCGTCTTGACAAGCACTTGGATCCCAGATGGTAACCAGGGTCTGATGATGGAGCTGGAAGATGGCCAAAGGCACTCTACAATAAAATGACACAAACCCCGTCGAATTTGGGCTCGTTTGATTTGTCTTGACGAGCACTTTGATCCCAGATGGTAACCAGGGTCTGATGATGGAGCTGAAAGATGGTCAAAGGCACTTCACAATAAAACGACACAATCCCGTCGAGTTTGGGCTCGTTTGATTCGTCTTGACGAGCACTTGGATCCCAGATGGTAACCAGAGTCTGATGATGGAGCTGGAAGATGGCCAAAGGCACTCTACATTAAAAGGACACAAACCCCGTCGAGTTTGGGCTCGTTTGATTCGTCTTGACGAGCACTTGGATCCCAGATGTTAACCAGGGTCTGATGATGGAGCTGGAAGTTGGCCAAAGGCACTCTACAATAAAATGACACAAACCCCGTCGAGTTTGGGCTCGTTTGATTTGTCTTGACGAGCATTTTGATCCCAGATGGTAACCAGGGTCTGATGATGGAGCTGAAAGATGGGCAAAGAGCGATAAGTTGGGTGGAGCTTGGAAGTCACGATTTTACCTGTTTCCGCACTTAAAAAATCATAAAAGTGGCATTTTTGGCCGTAGCTACAGGTGCGACACGTCGTTTTCATCGTCTCACTGCCGCGCATGTGGGCAAAGTGTATTTGAGTGCCTACAGTGAAATCTGTGGATTTTTATGTGAAATAACCTCACTTTTTGAGGTTAAGTGACAAATTTTCATCTTTGACCGCGTGCGCTGCACGTTTAGTCGCTGCGACCTACTGGTTGCGGCGCATCGCCGTGTGCGCCTCAGCGCCCTCTTTCCGCCGAGTCAACTCGCGGATTTTTCCGCTGAGGAAATCCGGCGGAAATTCAAGAAAATCGAAAGCCACGTGTCGGCGTGGTCCGACTTCTGGCTGTAGCAGAGCGACGCCACTTGGAGGGGATCGAGCGCAGCAATAGCAGCTGCTCGGAACCGCAAGTTAAAAATTTTTATCTGTTATAGTTTTTGTACAATAATTTTTTGAAAGTGCCAACTTTGACTCTAATTTGTGACCAAACTTGTTGAGACGCGCGGTTTCTGCTGCCGTAATAATTTGCGGGCATAGCGGCTCAACGTACCTGTAATTTTTTAAAAAAAATTATTTCGGCTCTATACTTAGGAATAGCCGTTAAACTGAAAAAACTGTTTTTTTTTTTTTTTTTTTAACTGTGTTTAGATATAAGACTATTTTAAGACTAGCAGTGTATACTGCTGTAGACAGGCTCTACATAGAGCTTTTTGACAAATTGTTTGTTTTCGGCAGTAATTAAATTTTTTATATTACGTGTTTTTACGTTAGTCAGAAAGGATTACTGACGGAGTCTGTGACTCGTTTTTGTTTTGTTTTATTTTTTACCTGTGTCCCTTTCTTGACATTAATTTTTATTCTTTTTAACGCTGCAATCTTTTCTATTATTAGATTGTTATTTTATTAGGCATATATACAGTTGCACCAGTCACAATTTGACGACTTCTACAACGCTGTGACTTGTGTTTCTTTTGATTTCAACTTTTTTTTTTTTTTTTTTTTTTTTTTTTTTTTTTTTTTTTTTTTTTCCCCTTTTTACGAGGGAAAGTACGCTACCTCCATTATGTTTGGCATTAGAACCCCTGTTGGGAAGGCTGTTGTGGATAAGGACAAGTCTCCCTTAAATGCACCGAGCCCCGAGGCTAATGCGAGACGTAGTATTGGGGATTGGGAGGCCGGTAGACTTAACATCACGCAGACTTTGACGGACGAAACCACTACGGCGGGTCCCTCAGGGAGGAAGCCGGTAACCTCGCAAAGCGGGAAACATCAAACCGTGCCAAAAGCTTCGAGCCCCGTAACGGAGCAACTTTCCGAAAGGGTAGCTGAGGCAAAACGGGTCCTCCAGAAGGGGAAAATACACTTGAGTCATGCCAATAATCTCAAGAAAGAGATTAAGGCCGAGGTTACGATCGCCTTGGACAGATTATATCAGTTAGTTAAGATCGCTGATGGAGCTAAGGTTGATGGTAAGCCTAAAGTTAAGGCAGATCTGGCAGGCTCAAGGTAGGTTGAGTCTAGGATACCTACCACCGAACAACCGCCCCACCTTGTTGACCACGAATTGGTGAAGAAATTGGATGAGCACCAAAGACTGATTTTGGACAATAATAAGAGGATGGATGAACTCAGGGGGACGTTAGAGTTCACTTTGGAAAAAATGTCCGAAAAAACTTATGCCGAGGTAACCGCAAGCCACTCCGTGAAAAACTTTCAGGGGCTAGGAACCCTACATTCTGTCTGTGTTTCCTCGCATAATGAGACGGAGACCGGAGAGGAGGTTCTAAATAAGATCCGGAAGGCAGTTGATGCTAAGGAGGGGTGGATAACGGTGGAGAAGGTTCGTAAGGCAAAGGACAGGAAGGTTATAATAGGCTTAAGAACAAGGGAGGACAGGGACCGGATTAAAAAAAGATTGAAAAAGGGTGGTGCCGACCTCAGCGTCGAGGAAGTCGATAACAAAGACCCGCTGCTGGTTCTCAGGGGTGTGCTCGCAGTAAATACTGACGAGGACATAGCGAAGGCCCTGAGAAATCAGAATCGGAGTGTTTTCGGCGACCTCGACGCTGAGAACGACAGAATAAAGGTTCGATATCGGAGAAGAACGCGGAACCCCCACACAAGCCACGTGGTCCTTAGTGTTTCACCTATCATCTGGCGCAGGATGCTAGAGAAGGAATATGTTCATGTCGACCTTCAGCGTATCCGGGTTGAAGATCAGACCCCGCTGATGCAGTGCACCCGTTGCTTAGGTTTTGGTCACGGCAAAAAGTACTGCACGGAGTCGGTAGACCTGTGCAGTCATTGTGGTGGCCCACACCTGAGGAGCGAGTGCGCTGACTTTTTGTCGAATGTGCCCCCGTGCTGCAGGAACTGCGCAGAGGGTGGGGTGGAACGTGCGGAGCACAATGCGTTTAGCCACGATTGCCCTACGAGGAAGAGATGGGATGAGATAGCGAGGGCAACCGTGGCTTACTGCTAAGGGCAGCCAGGTGGTAAACTGCAAGTATAAAATAGCCCAAGCTAACCTTCGACGATGCAAACTGGCGACCGATGAGCTGATGATCGAGGCAGTGAGGCGAAAAATAGCAGTCGCGTTAATCCAGGAGCCGTATGTGGGGTCGATCGGAGAGATGAGGGGCCGCAGAGGAGTGAGGATTTTCCAGAACACCAGTGTGGGCGGGGGAACTGTAAAAGCCGCAATAGCGGTCTTTGACCAAGATTTAGATGTGGTACAGTTCCCCAAACTTACCACCAATAACACCGTGGTGGTGAGGATCCAGACTGGTGCCTGGAAAATCACTCTGACCTCTGTCTATTTTGAATGCCCCCGGCATGATCACCCCATAGTTGCGGACCTGGATCGTCTGGCCCACATAAGCCAGCAAATCGGTTCGTCAGGTTGGATTGTCGGAGGCGATGTGAACGCGAAGAGCATGTGGTGGGGAAGTCCAATTACCGACCACAGGGGGGAGGAGCTTACCGGCTGTCTTGACGAGCTGGGTTTGGCCGTGTTAAATCAAGGGAAAGTTCCGACTTTTGATACAGTCAGGGGGGGTAAAAGGTATCAAAGCTTTATTGACATCACGGCCTGCTCGTCGGATATCCTGTGTTTCGTTGGAAATTGGAGAGTAGAAGAAAACCTCACGAGCTCGGACCACAATGGTATCATATTTCACTTGGACTTACAAAGATCGAAAGGCACATGCATACTCAGAACTACACGAAAATACAACACAAAGAAGGCTAATTGGGTTGAGTTTCATGAGAAACTCAACCAATTATTAATTGGAAATAAAATCACACTCACAGACATAGAACAGATACACAACACAACACATTTAGAATCAGCAACACAAACACTTACAGAAGCCATAACACAAGCATGCACACACTCAATGCCGAGTAAAAAGTCCAAGGAAATACTTACCGTGCCGTGGTGGTCTGAGGCACTCGCCGAAATGAAGAGGGAAGTCACTCGACGTAAGCGCAGGATCCGATGGGCAGCCCCAATCCGGAGGTCCAAAGTGGTACAGGAGTATCTGGAACAGAAAAGTAAATATGAGGCAGCGGCAGCCCAAGCGCAGATAGACAGCTGGAGGGAGTTCTGCGGTAAGCAAGATGGGGAGAGCGTTTGGCATGGGATATACAGGGTCATTAGTAAGACAACGCGGAGAAGTGAGGATTTACCGCTGGTGAAGGACGGAGAGACCCTGGATGCCAAGGGATCTGTCAAGCTACTGGCCGAGTCCTTTTACCCGGAGGATTCTAGAAACGGTGAGAGCGCTAACCATCATGATACCCGACAGTTGGCTGAAGTGGTGAATGTCGGGGAACAAGTTAGTACCTGTGACCCGCCATTCACTATGGAGGAACTGATTACTGCTAGTGAATCGTTCAACCCGAAGAAGGCCCCGGGAGAAGACGGTTTCACCGCAGACATTTGCCTCCGCGTTGTGAGAGCCCACCCGGAGCTCCTTTTGTTGCTCTTGAACAAATGTCTTGAGCGCTGTTTCCTGTCGTGTGGAAGAGGGCGGTAGTGGTTGTTCTGCGAAAGCCTGGCAGGAGCGACTACACGATCCCTAAATCTCATAGACCCATAGGCCTCTTGTCGATTTTGGGTAAGACGTACGAGAAGATGTTGGTGACTCGCCTCAAGTATCACCTGTTGCCAAGGATGAGCCCCCGTCAGTATGGATTCATGCCGCAGCGAAGTACCGAAGACTCCCTCTATAATTTGATGCAGTACACCCGCAGAAAGTTGGTCGAGAAGAAAATTGTTACCATTATTTCTTTGGATATAGAGGGAGCCTTCGATAGCGCATGGTGGCCAGCAATCAGAGTCCGACTGGCGGAGGAAAATTGTCCGTTGAACTTGAGGAGAGTCATCGACAGCTATCTCAGTGACCGTGAGGTAGTGGTCAGGTACGCAGGGGAGGAATATGTAAGAGCTACAGAGAAGGGTTGTGTGCAGGGCTCCATAGGCGGCCCAATCCTATGGAACCTCCTGCTTGACCCTCTTTTAAAAGGTCTTGAGGGTATGGGTTGTTGTTGCCAGGCTTTCGCGGACGATGTTGTCTTAGTCTTTGAAGGGAGAACATCAGGGGAAATAGAAAGGCAGGCAAACCTCGCTCTCGAGCATGTCTGGGCGTGGGGAGTCAAAAATAAGCTCAAGTTTGCGCCACAAAAAACCAGTGCAATGGTTATTACCAAGAAGCTTAAGTATGACACCCCACGTCTGGTCATGGGGGGGATTGAGGTGGGCCTAGTTGACGAGATAAAGCTTTTAGGTGTGACGATAGACAACAAGCTCACTTTCAATTCCCACATTACCAACGTGTGTAGAAAGGCGACAGGAATTTTCAGGCAGTTGTCGAGAGCCGCAAGGGTGAGCTGGGGGCTCCACCCTGAGGTGATTAGGACTATTTATGTTGCCACCATTGAGCCGGTGATCCTATACGCAGCGAGCGTCTGGGCGCCGGCTGCGGAAAAGATCATGTCGAGGAGAAAGTTCGGGGTGTTGCAGCGTGGCGTTGCGCAGAAGCAGTGCGGAGCCTACCGCACCGTCTCCCTGAACGCTGCGATGCTGTTGGCTGGAATGCTCCCTCTCGACCTCCGAGTCCGTGAGGTGGCCTCATTATATGAGGCCAAGAAGGGAGCAAACCTGCCGGAGCTGGGCGACAGGGAGGTGGAGCGGATGGGCTCGGCACTGGAGGCGCCCCATCCAGCGGAGCTCACTAGCATAGAGTTTGGGATTCTAGGCGATCAAGAGGCCCTAGAAAGCAATGGCAATTTTGACGTAAGAATATTTACCGATGGGAGCAAGATTGGTGGCAGGGTCGGCGCCGCATTGTCAATTTGGCAAGGCGACGCCGAGACTAGGGCTGCCAAGCTTGCTCTATCGGGTTACTGTACCGTTTACCAAGCCGAGCTTCTGGCGCTGCGCGAGGCTACGTCTGCGGCTCTTAGTGGTGGGGGGTCTTCAGTTGGGATCTACAGCGACTCCAGGGCGGCTCTCCAGACCATCACAAACAACCGTTGCCTCCACCCGCTGGCCATAACAGCAAGAGAGAACATCAGATCCATCTCCCTCCAGGGCCGAGAGATCTCTCTTTTCTGGATCAAGGCTCATGCGGGTTTGGAGGGTAACGAGAGAGCTGATCAGCTAGCCAAGGAGGCCGCTGTGGGGTCCAAACGGAGACCCAACTATGACCTCTGTCCGGTATCACACATCAAGCGAATTCTGCGAATGGATACGCTTGATGTGTGGAACCAGAGATACAAAGCAGGCACAACTGCTTCGACCACTAAGGTTTTCTTCCCTGACGCGGTGGAAGCATATGGGTTAATTAGAAAAATAGTTCCCCGAGGCACGTTGACTCAAGTAATGACCGGGCACGGTGGGTTCTCCGAGTACTTAAACCGGTTTAAGTACAAGGAGGATCCATCGTGCTCTTGTGAACCAGGGGTGCCAGAGTCGCTAATTCACCTTATCCTGGAGTGTCCGAGGTATAGTAGGGAAAGATTTGACCTGGAAAATAAAATAGATATTAATTTAACAAAAGATAATATAAAGGACATAATTAAAGGTAAAGATAGAGAAAAGTTCATTAAGTACTGTATAGACATTGCAAATAAGGTGATCGCTAAAAATAAAAATAGTTAGTTATAGTATGCTATAATAGTATATTGCTATATATTAAATATTAGCATACAATATATAGCTGGACAATGATTCTAGCATATGGAATGTTAAATATAATGTAAGAGAAAATTGTTAAATTAAGATAGTTACTAAGATGTATGAGAAAATTTAAACTGTGTAATTTTAGGATCTATAAAATTGTTAACTAAATATAAGGATAAGAATAGTATAAGTAGCCGTATTTTGTAAAATGCACTGTGAATTTTTATAAATAAATCAGTTATTTTTGTACCTTGGAACCCGCTCCCCAACCCGCTCCCCTATAATAGACTTAAGTAGAATACAAGATGATGCATGGTAATAGAGGACAGCTTATAAGATGGAATGGAGTGATAAAGAGGCCGGAATGTATGAGGAAACTCAAGTATATAATGTATTGATAGATAATAAGACTAGATAGTTAGATTAGTCTGAAGGGTGTCAACCCAGCAGTAAGGATGAGGAAGTACACGAGAAAGATACAGTATGTGGAATGGCAGTACGAGTTGTAGCAGTTGCGGGAACTGGTATGATTGTACAGTTAGCATAGACCCTGATTTATTTGGGGGTAGCTAGATTAAAAAAAAAAAAAAAAAAAAAAAAGATGGGCAAAGGCACTTCACAATAAAACGACACAACCCCATCGAGTTTGGGCTCGTTTGATTTGTCTTGACGAGCACTTGGATTCCAGATGGTAACCAGGGTCTGATGATGGAGCTGGAAGATGGCCAAAGGCACTCTACAATAAAATGACACAAACCCCGTCGAGTTTGGGCTCGTTTGATTTGTCTTGACGAGCACTTTGATCCCAGATGGTAACCAGGGTCTGATGATGGAGCTGAAAGATGGTCAAAGGCACTTCACAATAAAACGACACAATCCCGTCGAGTTTGGGCTCGTTTGATTCGTCTTGACGAGCACTTGGATCCCAGATGGTAACCAGGGTCTGATGATGGAGCTGGAAGATGGCCAAAGGCACTCCACAATAAAACGACACAACCCCGTCGAGTTTGGGCTCGTCTGATTCGTCTTGACGAGCATTTTGATCCCAGATGGTAACCAGAGTTTGATGATGGAGCTGAAAGATAGCCAAAGGCACTCCACAATAAAACGACACAACCCCGTCGAGTTTGGGCTCGTTTGATCCGTCTTGACGAGTACTTTGATACTAGATGGTAACCAGGGTCTGAAGATGGAACTGGAAAGTGACCATAAGAACTCCGTAATAAAACGACGTAACCCCATCAAATTTGGTCTCGTTGGATTCGTCTTTATGAGTACTTTAGTAATCAGGGGCAAAAAGTACAGTGAGCAAAAAAAAACTTGTATTAGAAATAGATTTTGTAACAAACTTATTTCGAGGTCAAACTGATGATTTTATCCTACGTATCTAATTATACAAATACAACTTAAAAGCAAAAAATAAAATAATTTTTAAATAAAAAATAAAACCGACTTCAAAAAACACCCAAAAACTAAAACGCAAAAAATAAAATAAAAATTGAACCGACTACAAACAAAAAGCATAGAAATATCTTCCTTCTAACGGTGAGGCCACACGAGCGTAATTTTGTGAGTCGTGAGCGGCAGAATTTCGGTTCGCGCCATACAATATGCGGGCCATCACGTGACACTCACATGACACAATGTATGGCGCAACCGAAATTCTGCCGCTCACAACTCACAAAATTACGCTCGTGTGGCCTCACCCTAATCTGTTTGAAGTCGGTGACTCAGAACGAGCCAGCAGGAGTGAACCTAGCCATCGACCTTACGTACGTACTATCTATTGGGTTCCTTTCTACCACTCGTTTGTTTTGTAACTACAAAATTTATATATTTCATGTAAAATTTAATAATGTGTAACATATATTTTTTTCAAAAAAATAAAATTGGATTAACAGTGTGGAAATATCGAATTTGTAACATCCCATACATACTCTCCATACAAAGCGAAGCTAAGTAGACAATAAATTATTAAGTACCTACCTATACAGGGTTATTTGTAATTCACTAGCATCCTTTTAACCCTAAACTCCTACCACTTAAACAAATGTTTTTTGTTTTACGGCTTTTGTCATAACTTAATATTTTTGGTGTAATAACGTTTTGAAAATTTGAAATTTCCTCTTATTTTTACGATACTCTGTGTATTTGTATGGGAAAAAAAGTGCTTCATTTTAAAAAGTCGTAAAACACAAAACATTTGTTTGAGTGATAGGAATTCAGGGTTAAGAGGATGTCAGTGAATTAAAAATAACCCTGTATATTTCGAACGCAATCTTTACGAATTTGAATTAAGAACGTGACGTATTGCACTTTAAAGTACTTCTGTGGCTATATACGGCTAGGACGTACACATTTTGTAATATATCTCATAATACATATATTCGTATTATTACGTAGTTGTAGCTCGAAGAATCGCTAGACATAAGTGGCAGTGGGCAGGACACATCGCCCGTAGAACTGACGGCCAATAGGGCCGAAAGGTTCTCAAATGGCGTCCGCGGACCGGAAGTCACAGTGTAGGTAGGCCTCCAACAAGATGGAGCGACGACCTGATGAAGGCAGCGGGAACGCATTGGATGCGGATGGCGCAGGGCCGATCTGTTTGGCGAGCCTTGGGGGAGGCCTATGTTCAGCAGTGGAAGTCTTTCGGCTGAAATGATGATGATGGTGATGATACCTACTAGAAGTTATAGTGTCTTTAAAGTGCTCTGCCCTTATATTTCATCAGGACACAATTATATTTGAAAACGCGAGAGGTATGGATATATTATTTTGTTAAATAAACTAAAATTACGCCGGCTGTGTCATTGCTACAATGTAAATCGCTGGTAAGTATGTACAGTCACGAGCATTAATATATATACGTTTCCTAATTTGCAAAATAATATATCTATGTAAGATTTCCCAACTAAATACACATACATAACGTTCAAAACATTGTATCCAAAGAAAACACCACAATAATGTACACGATACTTATAGCAAAATTAAGTCAACAACCTCGATCACAATATAGTATACGCCATTGCTCCCTTTTTATTATCAAATATCAAATATTAGACCTTCGTCTTTTGCGAACTGATCTGAAACAGATTTTTTTCCGATTTAAAGCAACTTGTCACTACATAATGTTTTTATGTTTATTTGGGTACAAACGGTACAATTTTACCTATTTAAGTACATCTAATGTGCTTACATCTAACATTACTAACATTACCAATAAAAGCATAACCCTCCTTCGGAAGTTAAGTAAAAAAAATAGTTTATTTATACTTATTTGTTTTTTATGTACCTTTTGCAGAGAAAAACAGTATATCTATGGCTTCAACGGTGGGAAGAAGAGGGTAACGTTGAGTGTCATAAAAACGATGGTCGTCCACGAAAGACTACAGCTACGCAGGATTAAGAAATAGTCAGTAGAGTTGAGGCCAATGGATTTGTTAAACTCAACGATCTAGCGACTGCGTACGAGGTATCATCTTCTACGGTTCGTCGGCGTTTACGTTCGGCTGGCTTACATCACAGAACTCCTGCGCGTAAGCCTGTATTAACTGAACATCATAAGCAGCAGCGGCTTCAATTTGCTCGGGATTACCTGGACTACGACTTCAGCAGCACTATTTTTTCAGATGAAAAAGTTTTCGTGTCATCTGCTGATGGGCGCATAACATTATGGCGCGCCAGTAATACGCGGTACTTAGAGAAAAATATAATCCCGTCGAGAAGAAGTGGTAGGATAACTTTCGGAGTTTGGGGTTGGATGACTGCCGGTGGTCCAGGTGAATTGGCCGAAATTAGCGGCCGAATGAACAGCCTGCAATATATGGAAATCTTGGAGGAGGTCTTGCTGCCTAACGTGGACGTATATTTTTCACAATACACACCTGTATCATTCGTGCAAGACAATTCAGCGGTCCATAATTCTCGAGCCTGCAGAGCTTGGTTCAGTCGCCATGTTAACACAGTAAATTTAATACATTGGCCGCCAAAAAGCCCTGATCTAAACCCCATAGAGAATTTATGGGGTTTGATGGTCCAGCAATGGGACAGCAATCAATCGAGAACTAAAGAAGCTCTTATCAATCATGTCTATGAGATATGGGAAAGTTTTAGAGGGAGTGATACCTGCTTCAATATGGTTTCATCAATGCGAGAAAGGTTACAAGATGTTATTAATGCTGGAGGTGGATACACACGATTTTAGTACAATTGGCGAACAATTTGACTAAATATAATTTAAAATTAAAAGAAATTATTACATATTTTGAATTATTGTTTAATTATAGAGAGAATAAACAGTTTTTTTTTCATAAATTGTTTTTTATTGACTTTTGATTAACGTTAGGTGTTTGGATGTGTCACACAGAATAGATGTGTTATGGGGATTAAGACATAGGATAAATTCGGGAAAATGCAAAGTTATATGCTGATTGAAATAGGCTTATTTTTTCCCGGGAAAGTGCAAAGCTCCCGCGGGATAGAAATAATTATTTAGATCGATATAAAAAACTTTCACTAATAGAAAATCTACAGTTCTTGACTGACATTGGATAACTACTTTTCCCCCGGGAAAACGCAAAATTCTCGGGGCACAGAAATAAGAGAATTCTACATTTAGACAGATCAAAAATCTTTCACTCATAGAAAGCTGCACTGTTTTTGATTGACGTAAGCTGCTTTTATCCCGAGAAAGTGTAAGGTTTCCGCGGGATAGATGTAAGTTAACTTTTTTGACCTATTTTGAAAATTCTTAAATGTCAATCAAAGGCAGTGTATTTTTCTAGTAGTGAAAGATTTTTTTTAAATCAGTTCCGAAATTGAATACACTTACTTTTGTCCCGCGGGAATTTAAATGTTAGAAAAACCATTCTATATCCTTTCCCTGGACTCAAACTGTCTTTATACCAAATTTCATTTAAATGGGTTCAGCGGTTAGGTATATATCCCCATACAAACTTTCACCTCCCTTTTTGCCCCCTTAAAGGGTGATTTCTGAAATAAAAACCACCTATGTCCTATCCCGGCATTCAAATTATCTGTATACCAAATTTCATCAAAATCGGTAAAGCGGTTTAAGCGTTAAGAGGTAACAGACAGACAGACAGACACACTTCCGCATTTATAATATTAAATATAGATTGAAGAAAGAAGAAAAGAAGCTCTATATCTTGAACCGTAATAGCTAAACATTTCTGTGGCCGCTATAACAACATATACTAATCTATATATATAATATAATAAAATAAAGTTAAAAACTAAAGGGGGTCTACATACAACAAACGTGCTTTTTCAGCGTTTTTATCTCCGGCGACGGTTGCTAGGTGACAGCTGTTATGCTGTTCAGACGTTTACCTAGCTATAAGCTTACAATTTTGGTGCTTACAGTGTGGCGATTTTTTACTGAACAGTATTTAAAAAAACTCTGTACGGAGATAAGGAACCCTTCACAGACGAGTCCGACTCGCACTTGACCGGTTTGTATAATGACTTAAGAAATGAACAAAATTGTTCCAATCATTGTATTGGTATACATTGTTATGAAAAATGAACCAAACGTAATTGTTTACATACTAATGACACTGCGTTGTAGACATTATTTAGAAACTGTCATGTATATATCAAAAAGGGAGCAATGGCGTATACAATATTGTGATCGAGGTTGTTGACTTAATTTTGCTATAAGTATCGTGTACATTATTGTGGTGTTTTTTTTGGATACAATGTTTTGAACGTTATGTATGTGTATTTAGTTAGGAAATCTTACATAGATATATTATTTTGCCAATTAGGAAACGTATATATATTAATGCTCGTGACTGTACACGCTTTGCTTGAGACACGCATATTTGCCTCCTGATCTGATGAAAACTGTGGTCATTCCTCTAGTTAAGAATCCTACAGGAGATCTCGCGGATAAAAGTAATTATAGGCCGATATCTTTAGCTACAGTCACTGCAAAGATACTGGATAGGATTTTGGACACATATTTGAACCGACATATCAAATTGCAGGATGCTCAATTCGGCTTTCGTGAGGGACTATCTAATGAAAGTGCAATATTAGCCTTGAAACATACTGTAAGCTATTATGTCAAAAGAAACACGCCTATTTATGCCTGTTTCCTAGACCTTTCTAAGGCTTTCGCTACCGTTTCGTATGATATACTGTGGTCAAAGTTGAAGGAGACAGGCATAAATCCGGCTGTGAATTAGGGGTGTAGGGCGGGGTGAGTACGCTTAAGTGTGCGGCGTTAAGCTATTGGCTCGCCTCTGTCAAGTCTGTCATACGCGTCCTCGTCGCCCTCAGCTCGCCGACGCACGGGCTTGGGGGCGAACCCATTTCATAGGGCGTCATTCGTCTGCTGCGCAGGACGATTTTTAGGGAAAAAAATAAGAGTTGGCCAACCTCTTCCCCTCCCTGGTTGGTGTTTATTGCGCATGAGTCTGGGGGAGGGGGAACGGAGATTGAATCACGTGTCGTGTTTTTGGTTTTTGTTTTTCTTTCCGTGGCCTTGCGCAGTAAATATCAACTCCCCCTCACTCCCTTCCCACTTCCCTCCCTTTCCCCCTAAAAAAGGAATTTAGTCAACCCCCTCCCTCTAAGTCGTCTTGTGCAGCGGTCAAGTGATGTCTAATCTCTTTCTTTTTTGGAATGGGTCGCACACCCTGGAAATACTGTGGTCGAAAACGGGCGCCGCATACTACCATCTACCCCGGACTGCTGTAGCTAAGTATGACAGGCCATCTGTCGGGTATAGTGGGTGACCCGGTGGATTTCTATCGCAAATGCCTACCTGCGTGTGTCCTGCGCAGTTGATCGCCGTACGCAGGGATGAAGGAGTCCTGGGGGGTTGAGTCAAACGGGGTCGGGGTTTGTAACTCCGGGAGACAACACGCCCTCTTTGGTCCGGATATCAGGCTAAACGGTAGCCCTGTAGCTAGCCACTGCGGGGAAATGGACATGCGTAACTGCACGGATGAGTTGGGCGCTTTACGCCGGCGAGATGGGGGAGGGTCCTCTGGGAGGACATGGGGTCCGGCCATGCTGACGGAGCAAGGGTGTTCGGAACAACTGGGGGCCGTGGGATCGCGGTCACCAGCCGGCATCTGTAGTTCCCGATGTCGCGTTTGGAACCCAACCTGCCACATCTATATCTACTGCGTAGCCCCGGTGTCGATACGGCATCCCCAATGTTGCGGGCTCCATGGAGGGTAGGGAGTGCAGTGGATGAAAACTTAATCTGGAAATATGGACAAACATAGATCCCAGACCCCACAGGGACCTGAAGGGAAACCGGACGGTACCTTACTGGTGGCCGGAACCGCGAAAGCGGGTCCGTCTATTAAGCAGCCCTTACGGGTTCAACCAACACAGCGGGGGAGTGGTACCACAAAAGTGGGACCGCCCTCCTCCACAAGCGGAGGCAAGGTGGCGAAGTCGACCTTGACCTCAGCAAACATACACACACACGGGGGTGGTGCTGCTAAGGCGGCGCCACCACACACAAAGCGCAAGTCCGTGGGTGGCCGAGGGGAAACCGGGAAACCGGAGGAACCAAGGCCGTCCACGTCGACGGCATACTCTACAGGCTCAGTGCCACCTCAGGGTGGCGCTAAGCCAAAGGGTGCCATCTTCGACGTCGCCAGGATACCGGGGCAACCTGGAATCCGCACGGCTGAAGAGGTGGCTGCCCTCCAACGTTTTGACGAGGCGTGGACTCTTGTCGACCGACGACGGGCCAAGGGGAAACCCGGAAAGTCGGCGGGAGGCGCTAGTGAAGCGGGGTCCTCCCAACCAGGGGGTGAACCTGAGCCCAAGCGTAAAAGCAAGAGGCAGCGCCAACGTCAAAAGAAGCGTGCTATGGAGGCGGAAGCTGCCAAGCGCGCTGCGGCAGCCCAAGCCAATGAACCCAAACCTAAGGGGTCCGTCAAGTTCGCGAAGGGGGCGGCAAGTGGCCAGGGTAACCAGGCAGTTGGTCGCACCCAACGCGGCAAGACGCAGGCGAAGGGTAAGGCGGGAGATGGAAGTACGTCCCGAGCACCGGCCAAAAGGGTGCGCCTCGACGACACTCAGTCGCCTAGGGCTGATCCCAAGAAGCCGAGGCTGGTGGGCGGAACCCAAGTCCCATATGCAGAGGCAGTGCGGTCGGACTTACTGGTTGCGGTGACAACTGCGACTGGAGAGCCCTTGACTGCACAGGCCGCTGAGGAGATATAGGTCCTTCTACAGGGGCGTCTTCACAGTGACGCCGTAGATGCGACCAATGACGTGCCAGTGAACCCTGTATTTCAGGGTAAACCGACATACGCCAACGGGGCTCTGAAACTGTGGTGTGAGAACCACGAAACCGTGGAATACCTCACACGGATAGTTTCGGAGTTCACCTTGTCCACGGGTACCAAACTGATGGTCAAACGCCAGTGCGACCTCGTTAGGCTGGTACGCTGCGGCATCCTACTGCCAGGTAAACAGCCGGATATCTGGATTGTGGGACGTACGCTGCGGTTCCAGAACAAGTGGGCAAGGGTGGATAGCTGGATCCTCCATAAGGTCGACAGACAGGACGATAACACGTTCCTGATCTTCAGCGCTCCTGAGGATGTGGTGCAGATCCTGATTGATCGTGGGCGCCGACTCTGCTATTTGCTGGGGTCGGTGTACGTGAAGTTCCAGGGTCCGAAAGGTAAATTTACCGAGCACCTGCCAACGGATCAAGACGACCAAGTGGAGGACGCCAATGACGGAGGGCAGGCAGAGGGAGGGGAGTCGGGAGTAATCTCGGGTATCCCTGTGCCAACCCCTGTGATGCAGTCGAGCCCTAAATCCCAGACTGTAGAAGCAGTGGACGAGGAGGAACTGCTTCGGGAGTCGAAGGAGGGGGCTTGTGCAGCGGGCCTGGGCAACCTGGCCATAGGGGGGATAGAGGCGGAGGAGATGGAGGTGCTGTCGGATGATGGCTTGCCCAACTCACCTGTCTTGTAAAGTCCTCCAAGCAAACCTCCACCACAGCGTAACCGCAACGGCTCAGACGCGGAAATGGTTGGAGGTCAACCCAACAGCCATTGCACTGATCCAGGAGCCGTGGGTTAGGAATGGCACCATATGCGGACTCCGGAATGCTGGAGGTAAGATTATTACATATACGGGCCCGGAAAACTCTAGGGCCTGTATTTACATCTCCAGGAATATACATGCGCAAACTCTGACGAGCTTCTGTTCTAGAGACCTGTGCGCCATAAAGCTGCACAGGGCGCAAGACCACAGCCTGCCGGAGATGGTAATTGCGTCGGCCTACATGCCTGAAGCTGACGCGCCTCCGCCACTCGACATGACACGGCTGATAACATACTGCGAAGAGGCCGGGCTGCAACTTATTATTGGCACGGACTCTAACGCACATCACATCCTTTGGGGAATGAAGACAACAAACGAGAGAGGTAAGCTCTTAGTTGAATATCTGATGACCACTAATCTACAGATCATGAACGTGGGTTCTGAACCTACATTCGTGAACAGACGTAGTAGAACAATCATCGACCTAACACTAGCCACAGAAGCGGCCTCGGGAACCATCTCCAACTGGCATGTATCCAACGAGGCATCATGCTCAGATCACAGATGGATACGCTTCGATGTGCAAGTAAGTACAGTCCCAGTTACCCCTAAGCGTAATCCACGCAAAACCAACCGTGTGAAATATGCCGAGAGACTGGAACAGCTGTTCAGCGAGCAGACATGTCCAGACAGACTCGTGGGAACAGGACAGATAGAAGAACAGGTAGGTATGCTAACTGACAAGATTATAGATTCCTACCAAACTGCATGTCCCTTATCAACCCCACCAGACAACACAAGTAAAATAAACTGGTGGGGGCCTGAACTGGAAAGACTCAGGAAAAAGGTAAGGCGGCTTCTTAACAGAGCAATGAATACATGCGCCGATCTGGACTGGGACAGGTACAGGGAAGCTAAGTCCAGATACAAGAAGCGATTGAGGTATAGAAGCACCGATTCGTGGCGCAAATTCTGCAGCAGCATAGAGACCTGCGTACAGGCCAACAGGGTAAGGAAAGTCTTAGCAAACCAATCTAGCCAGTTGGGGGGCTCCCTGAAAAAGCCAGACAACACCTTCACGAGCACGCCGGAGGAAACAGAGTGCATCCTGGTACAAACGCATTTCCCAGGCTGCCATATCATGCAATCGGTTGATTGGCTCGAGAAGGACGGAGACACAACAGAGGAGCATTGGGATTATCCACTCAAGGTAGTAAGTCCATCAAAGGTTGAATGGGCTATAAACAGCTTTAACTCCTTCAAATTTCCAGGATTAGACGGGGTCTTCCCAGCACTTTTAAAGTCGGGAGGTAACCGTCTGATCCAAAGGCTCACCACCGTTTTTGTGGCCTGTTTGGCTCACAGGTATGTACCAAAGCGATGGAGGGAGGTAAAGGTAATTTTCATCCCCAAACCGGGGAAAAGTGACTACTCGGAACCCAAATCTCACAGACCTATTAGTCTCACGTCATTCCTGCTGAAGACCCTAGAAAGGCTGTGTGACCGGGATCTGAGAGAAAATACCCTAGCTACAGTGCGCCTACACTCAAACCAACATGCGTACAGTCAAGGTAAATCAACAGAGTCAGCTCTACATGCAGTGGTCAGCAAAATAGAAGAGGCCATTGAAAACAAATCAATGTGTCTCGGCACCTTCATTGACATCGAAGGAGCTTTTGACAAGACCAACTTCACCAGCATCACGTTGGCCCTGGTCAAACACGGAGTGCATCCGGTATTGGTCGACTGGATAGGTAACATGCTCAGTAAAAGAGTCGTCAAACTCGCGTCATCTGAGACAAAACATGCACTGGTAGCCAGAGGATGTCCGCAAGGAGGGGTGCTTTCCCCACTGCTGTGGAACTTAGTAGTTAATGACCTCATAACCAGACTGAACCAGCACTACTACTTCACGATCGGGTATGCTGATGACATTGCTATTTTAATTAGCGGCAAAGTCAGCAGTACCGTGTGCGATGTTACGCAGCAGGCGCTACGAATTGTGGAAAGTTGGTGCGTAGACAACGAACTGACCGTCAATCCCAGGAAGACGGAACAGGTAATGTTTACTAACAAACGTCTACTGGGCAGCTACAACCCCACTAGACTGTTTGGTACGGAGCTACAGTTCAACTCGGAGGTAAAGTATCTGGGAATCATTCTGGATAGTAAACTGAACTGGAGCAACCATCTCAACAGCAAGATTGACAAGGCTACAATAGCCTTCTGGCAGTGCCGCAGAATGATAGGTAAAAGGTGGGGACTATCCCCGAAAATCACTCTGTGGCTGTACCAGTCCGTCATCAGGCCCATTATCAGCTACGGTGCAGTGGTGTGGTGGCCGAGAACCAAGCTGATCACCGTTGAAGCAAAGTTGCAACGACTTCAAAGGCTGGCTTGCATGGCGACTACGGGCTGCATGAGGACTACTCCGACTGCGGCCCTGGAAGCCCTACTGAACTTGCCGCCGCTGCATCTGTTTATCCAACAGGAAGCGGGAGCGGCTGCGGTAAGACTCAGGAAGCTGAACCTATGGAGGAACGTGAATGTAACACACACAGGAATACTGGGTGTACTGGTAAATAGGGAGCCGCTCATCGAAGCGGTCACCGACAGGATACCTAAACAGTACGTATTCGACAAAAAATATAGGATACAATTACACGAAGACCCAGGGGAGGGCCTCAACCTCAAGGAGTTGAGGATCTTCACGGATGGATCGAAAACGTCAACAGGTACAGGCTCTGGAGTACATTCAGAGGACCTGAATATCAACATCTCATCGCCATTGGGGATCCATAATACCGTCTTTCAGGCGGAATGCATGGGTATCATAATGGCAACAACAGCGATTAACTCCAGAAAGGTACAGGGTTTTCCAATCCGTATACTGTCTGATAGCAGATCGGTCTTGCAAGCCCTGCAGAGCAACACTATGACATCGGGGCTAATATACGAGTGCCATCGAGCTCTGACGAAGGTAAGTGAGACAAACACCATTACCCTTCAATGGATAAAGGGTCACAGTGGATGGCGAGGCAACGACGCGGCCGATCGACTGGCGAGGGAGGGATCGGAGTTGAGGGTCTATGGACCTGAACCCATTCTGCCCCTGCCTTTCGGATGGTTGCGCGGCCAGTTGCACCACAACACCAAGGTAATGCACCAAGAATATTGGACAAACCTAATAACCTGCAGGCAGACCAGAGAAGCTCTTCCGAAGATCAACCCCGGATTATCCCGCAAACTTCGCGGATATGGAACAACTCAGCTCCGACTATTGGTTGGGGCTCTAACTGGACATGCCTTAATTAACA
Source organism: Archips xylosteana (assembly GCA_947563465.1). NCBI lineage: Eukaryota > Metazoa > Arthropoda > Insecta > Lepidoptera > Tortricidae > Archips > Archips xylosteana. Next base: position 87,068 of record CANOAX010000012.1, read on the forward strand.
AACACTTACACAATTTAGGTGTTACAGACAGCCCCCTATGCAGAGCGTGCATGGAGGCGGAAGAAACGGCCTCACACGTCCTGCTGGAGTGTGTTAGTGTGGCGAGCTACAGGGCACTACACCTCGGGACACCGAGGTCGCTCCAGGAAGTCGTCGGCAACGTGAAGAGTCTGCTAGGCTTCCTTATGGAGTTGAGCTGGCATGAATAGTGCCTACAGCCAGTTACGCAAAATAGGCGCGTAAAAGACGTCGAGTTGCGGAAATTAGCCCGTTATTACCTATTACCTATTACCTATCGTGTACATTATTGTGGTGTTTTTTTTGGATACAATGTTTTGAACGTTATGTATGTGTATTTAGTTAGGAAATCTTACATAGATATATTATTTTGCCAATTAGGAAACGTATATATATATTAATGCTCGTGACTGTACAACTACGTAATAATACGAATATGTACCAATTATGAGATATATTACAAAATGCGTGTGTCCTAGCCGTATATAGCCACGAAAGTAATTTAAAGTGCAATACGTCACATTCTTAATTCAAATTCGTAAAGATTGCGTTCGAAAGATATAGGTAGGTACTTAATAATTTATTGTCTACTTAGCTACGCTTAGTATGGAGAGAATGTATGGGATGTTACAAATTCGATATTTTCACACTGTTAATCCCATTTTATTTTTTTGAAAAAAAATATGTTAAACATTATTAAATTTTACATGAAATATATAAATTTGGTAACTGTCGCTAACTCGCAATTTTTTTTTTTTTTTTAAATCTTTCAACTCAAATATTTACATTTTTTTCAAAAGATAAATCAATCATATTTTTTCAAAAAGTGACCTTCATTATATCTACAATATATCCAAATTACAAATAAATCAGGTTAGTAGTTTGGCTAAAAAAAAAAAAAAAAAATATTTTTTCTTTTTATGCATTTTTTTTTTAAACCAGAAGCATTTGAGGCTTAATTTTTGGTGAAAGCACTACATACATGAAGGTTAATAATCTGGTAAAAGGAAAATCATTTTTTCGCTAAGGGCAGTTTTACTATGCTTACCCGGCTATACCCTTTCGCCGGCTTCGAGCAGATCATAATAGCACAATAGAAATCGGGTGGTCGCGGATCCAGCCGACCTCGGTTCGATTCCACGTTTTTTTTTAAGTTTTTTTTTTCATGAGAAAACGTCAAGTATCTTCTTTTGTGAGAAAAAGTTACTTTTTTGTGAGAAAAAGTATTATAGGGAACGTGCAGTAACTATAGGCGGCAGCACTAATGCGACAGAAAATACACTATGCGGACAGTAAAACAAACTTATCAAGGTAAAACATTCAAATTGATGGCACCCTTATGGCACCAGTTGGTAGCACCGTCTATGTGCACGATCCCTATTGGGAGCACAGAACAGGAAAAACCGGTTGTCTGTAAAGTCGGTTTACGGACGATAGTTTAACGTGACTCACCCTCCCACCTCCTCCGGTGTCTTCGTCAAATATCTTGAAAACGGTGCATCCTACGGCAAAATCAATGAAATTTTCATCCCCCCTTTGAAATCCCCGAACCCCCTCCCCCGCATATATATAATCAGGATCTCGGAAACGGCTCCAACGATTTCGATGTAATTTGGTATGTCGGGGTTTTCGGGGATGAAAAATTGATCTAGCTTGGTCTTATCTCTGGGAAAACGCTTGGTACCGAGTTTCTGCCCGAGCAGAGCTCGGTCGCCCAGGTACTGACATTAATGACGTAAAAACAGCTCACCCCCGCCGACCTCTGCTAATGACAGCTCACACTTTAAAATTCATTGAGTCGTTTAGGCTGCAGGGCGTGCCAAAGAATGATGGGCCCAGTGCGGATTGGGAACTTTACACACACCATTGAATTTCTTTGCAGGTGTATCCAGGTTTCCTCACGATTTTTTCCTTCACCGTAAAAGTCATGGTAAATTACAAATGTAATTTCGCACATAAATTCCGAAAAACTCAGAGGTGCGAGCCGGGATTTGAACCCGCGACCCTCTGCTTGAGAGGCCAACAACAACAAGAATGATACAAACATAAATACATAATATATACATACATACCTACGTATAATACATAACATAATAAATAAATACGCTCGATAAACATAAACCTCCTTTGACAGTCGGGTGAAAACGTACTGTCGTATGCGAGGTGGGCAAACCTGGCTGACGAAAGGATAAAAAAATAAATATTCGTCCGAACTGACCCAAAGCCGACCTCATTGTCATTTATTTTTTAGGGTTCCGTACTCAAAGGGTTCCAACTGGACTCTCCTGTGGACATGGCAAAAGTTAAGGGTTAAGCCAATATTTTTTAGTCAAATCTACATCCGCGTGTGGGACGCCTGGCCAACTTTCGGCCCATTAAAATCAAATATTAAGTTTGCCGGGTGTCGTTAACTTTATGTCCTCAGGAGAGAAAACTTTTGTTTCTTACAATGTGTATATGAACCAGATATATATAATAACCGCTAGTACAACAAATAGCAAAAATAAGTAAAGTTAAAAATATGAAAGGCGTTCCATGCAAAAAACGTGGTTTTTCGACTTTTTACCAAACATTTTAGTACGGAACCCTTTGTGTTAGAGTCTGATAGGCACTTGACCGGTTTATTCATAGCTTCCCATTAGCTAAACCGGGAAACGGAATTAGGTAACTAAATGGAATTTCATAAGGATCGAAAATTTGAAAATGGAGTTGAAAACCATCAGGATGTGTGGAAAAATATAATTGAAATGTTTTGTATAAATTATATTTATTTTGATTAATATGTAATTCAATATTTATTTACAAGTAGTTGCTCGCGACTCTGTCTGCGAAAAATAGGGGTATAAAAATCTAGCCTACGCCCTATTCTTAGACCTACCTTCCTACCGAATATGGACAAAAAAGTTTCATAACAATCGGTCGAGTCGTTTCAGAGGAGTTCGATAGCAAACACCGTGACACGAGATTTTAATATATTAGATTAGAGATTAAATAATACTAAACTAGCTTGAATTCAATTTACCGCGATTTCCCGGAAATTCCCATGGTGAGTCCTTAAAGTTTACATCGTCCATTTTATTGACGTTGCATAAAAATCACCTGTACCAAATTACATGTCTTTAAACCAGTGGTTGCGATTTCGGGGTTTCATCCCCTTTCCGTAGGGATATCGGTATTAAAAGCAGGCTGTGTTATTCCATACGTCTACCTATCTACTGACCTTTCAGCCAAATTCGTCCAGCCGATATATTTTTTTATACATAATAATAATAATAATAATATTAGGGGACAATCTCACACAAATCGACCTAGTCCCAAACTAAGCAAAGCTTGTAGGTACTATGGGTACTAGATGACGATAGACATACTTATATAGATAAATAAATACTTAAATACATAGAAAACATCCATAACTCACGAACAAATATTCGTGCTCATCACACAAATAAATGCCCTTACCGGGATTTGAACCCAGGACCTCTTGCTTCGTAGGCAGGGTCACTACCAACTAGGCTAAAGCGGTCGTTAAAATAAATAATCGTGAGCGAGTTTTTATTTCTCGTATGAATGTAAACATTTTCATACGATACTCGCTTGGCGATTATCGCATACGATAATGCCATACGATTTCTCGCCCCAAAACGTGCGAGAAACTCGTACCATCTAATTGGGGCTTGCCTTACGCCTTACAGATTGGTAGCGCCATCTTTTTTTGTGTTAACACTGAGTTGCCTATCGATCCGACATCATAGAACTAGGCAACTAAAATGCTTTCACTTGCAAGCAGCGCCACCTAGTACTTCACATGCAACTTACTAACCTAGCGGCTGACAGCGCTGGGCAACCAAGCGCAGTAGTTCAACATAAAACCGTAAGATGGCAGCACTAGCGCTATCTCTTGTAGCGAGAAGCTATGTTACAAAAGCGCTTCTGTGCCGGTAGCATTTTTAATCTTACTATCCTTAGTATTGCAAATTCAAATTTCGGCAAATATTTTTAAGGTTTAGTTTTAATTGTTTTGTAACTTAGGATATAACATGTTTTAGTTCTGCGGGATCCGAAAATTTTTCTTCTTATTGAATGCGACACTGATTAAGGTGGAAGCGCACGCTCTAGGCGCGAATTTCAAACTTTTTACAGTTTCTAATTTATTGTGGGTAAACGGTGTAACTGTTTAACTTCATATCGTCGTATCCTACGATAAGAGCCACTATCACCATAGGGGCTTTTAGTTTTTATTGTAAAATTGAATTCTACACCTCAAGATACATATTTATAACTTTATATAATAATTTTAATACTTTAAACATGAAACTACCGTGAGACTCACTCATAGTGAAAATAAACGGATCACTCACGTCTCAAAACGAGTTTAACTCGACATGTTCCGGGAGGAAGGGCTACGGATTAGCCCGAAACATGTCGAGTTAAACTCGTTTTGAGACGTGAGTGATCCGTTTATTTTCACTATGAATAATTTTAATATTTTTTTATTAAATAGTAAAAAAATATTTTTAATAAGCCACAATTACGTATGTCTCACTTCTAACGTGGAGTAAAGCCACAAGTATGCTGCTGTCCTTATTCGCCGTGCAAAAAGGATCGACGCAGGCGCGAGGAGGGGGCGCAAGCGCCGTTTCTACTGTATTCGGCGGACAGCGGCGGAAGAGTGGCATGCATTCGTAATAGTTATTTAATTTGTAAGATCATCTTTGTTTTCGTTAATTGTTAATGAAAACAACAAAATGAATCGTCGAAGATGTAGTGTGAGCTGCGCCACACACACACTCTCCCATATGTATAGTATAAAATAGTCGTAAGTATTTAGAATAAACGCAGTATTTACGCGACACTTGAGTTTGACTGATCCCATCCTTACATGGCGACCCTGCCAGTGCCGCTGCCTCGTGCGGTGCTGGCGGCGCGCTGCGCCACCAGTTTGTGAACAGACTCTTTTAAGACTTTTATTAAATAGTGAAAGTGGACATTTAAAAGTACGGACAAAAAAAAAAAGACAATTTAAATTTATAATAAGTGTTTACAATAAAAATTGATAATAAGTGTATTAAGTAAGAATAATTAAGTTAGAATTTTTAAATTAAAATACGTTTTGAAGCAACCAAACGAAGATATTAAAAAAAAAAGAAGAACTACATAATACATGAAAACTACGGAAGAAAGAAGGAAGAGAAAGATGAAGAAAAATAATGAAGAATATATTCAATAAAAGAAGTAAAGAAAGAAAGAAGATAGAATATGAAGAATATACAAATTAAATGAAATGAAGTAAGAAGAGAAGAATAAAAATGAAGAATGAAAAATTAAGAAGAAATAAAAATGAAGAAGTAAAGTTAATAAACTTATGTAAGAAAGAAGAATACGATATATTAAATGATAATCAAGAAAGAAGAATATACTCAAGTAAAACAGAAGAGAAAGCTTAGACAAAGAATGAAGATATTGAAGAAGAAAACCAGGACAGAAGAATTAAGGAGGTTAGCTGCAGGGAGCTGATGATGGTGTCTGTTTGGATTGGAGTGGTATGCAGCAGGGTAGTAGATGGTGTCCTTTTAGGATGGAGTCGGTGCTGGAGTAAGATGGACGAACTTTTGGAAATATGTAAAGTTTCGGAAAATTAGTTGATTTCGGACGTTAAATTGAAGGTATTTTTTTTTTGCTAATTGTTTTTTTTTAATCTTTGTCCAATTCATAGTCCTTTTCCCTCAATGTTTTTTTTTGCATGTTTTTTGATCAGCGGAAGTGCGATTTTACGTGTTGTTAATGTGTTAGTAATAAGAAATGATTAAAAATTTAATTTAGTTCATGTTTTTATAGTGTAATGCCATTTGTTGACGAGATACTACTTTTCTATTTTAATTATAATTAATTAGCAACATACAAATTTTTCATTTCAGACGACAAAATTATAATAGTATAAGTATAAAATTTAAGTGGATTGGGTTTAATCAATTAACAATCAAGTAACATAAAATTTGTGCTCTAAAAATAGACCCGTAGTAACAGCACTAAGTTGGATGATCTAATTTAGATCACCCAATAAGGTATAGCATTCCGCGTCTGTTATTACAGCTCAAATTTCACCTGGTAAGATAGGTACTGTGCGTTCTTTTAACGACATATTAAAATTATCGAGTTATGAAATGGTTTTGAAATTTCATAGTAAGTACATGAAAAATAATAGTTGGATAAGAAGGTTGATTTAAAAATAATTTGTTATTGCAACTGGACTGATCATCCAGCTGCCATTCCAAATTATTGGAACAAGTTTTTTTTTTTTTAAGTATTAAATGTCGTTTTTAGTTTTTCAATGAAGTTAGATGATTTTTTTTTTTTAATTTATTATTTGGTAAAAGATTATTGGAGTAGTTTTGCGAAATATAGAACTAGCAAAGGATTGATTTACGTAGAATTTGTATTGTGTTGGGAAAGGTAAAGTTTTTTTTTTAGTAGACATTGGTACGGATAGTTTGAAAGTGTGCTTTAAGCAAGTGTGTTTGGGAAAGCGGAAGCAAATAAGATTTTCAACGAGCGATTAGGATGGCCACCTAAAAGTTATTGGAATTTTTACTAGCTGAAGTTTTCAAATTGTATGGTTATTTCGTTAGATTTTGAATGAGTTATTTATTTTTTGAGTTGATATATTAGCAAGGTACACCAGGATACAAGGCAGGTAGGAAACCCTTGTCCTCTGATCATGATTCGATCGAGCATCACTCGTGAAGAGACTTGGGCACACGGTATGATTATTGAAGTAAGTAAGTGTTAAAAGAACTACCTGAATGTATGATGATATTATAAAAGGTTATATGTATGTGCGCGCACGAAATGAATAAATAATCCTTGTATCCTGAACAAAATAAATAAATGAATAAGTAAAGGTCGGCCGACCACAAAATAAAAATGTGCTGTGTACCTTGCAAGCAATGACATAAATTGCATTGCGTACAGTGATGCCGCAGTAGCACACTGATATTATTATAAAATGATAAGAAAATATGATGGTTAGAAAGGAACAATTATAGTTAATGTACCTATGATGGGAACATAATTACGAACATTAAAAGGTAAAGAAACCGAAATATAATTGTTAAGATTTTTAAGAGAAATATACATATCTATGTATGTGTATGTGTCTAGTCAGAGAGCACAGTACATATAAGTAAAACAGGACGTTCAAAAAAAAAAAAAATTATCTCGTCAGCAAAGCGTGGAGATTTAGAAGTAAGTGACTAATATTAATGTTATGGACGGAAAATTTAGTTTTGGATATATTAGATCACTTTAGTTTTATGATAGGTATATGTTTTTTTTTTTGTTATCAAATTTACTGTGTGCGAAATCAAAGTTTGGAATATTGTATTGGATTGCAATGTATTATTTTTATTCTTAGCTACTTTTATAAAAATATATATTAGCATAATTATATATTTTTCATTTTTCAACGGGGGAGGTGTAGTGTGAGCTGCGCCACACACACACTCTCCCATATGTATAGTATAAAATAGTCGTAAGTATTTAGAATAAACGCAGTATTTACGCGACACTTGAGTTTGACTGATCCCATCCTTACAAAGACATAGATTAGTGAAAATAGTTGCAAAAGACGACGCTGAACGAAAGAGGAAAACACCAAGTAAATTACGCTAAATTTATTTATAAAGTTTATTCATTATTCAGATCCTATTTATTACTTCTTTTAGGTTTACTTTCTTAGTATATATTTTTAAATTCACTTATTTATATATTTACATAGTTTAATGAAGAAATTTAAAGAATTTAATGAAGTGGTTAGTATTGCCGAGAATAAAGCCCGAACGGCAACTGCGGCCTTTTTCCGCGGAATAGCTCAATTTTATTTGTATAGCGAATGTGTGGCCACAATTGCGGTAGTGTCCTTTTTCTATGTACGAATTATATTTTATAGAATTATTGCTTAAATACTCACTTTTTAAAGATATATTTGGTAGGCTTATTAACAATGCGGCTCCATGGAATGAACATAATTGTTTTTTGATAACAATAATTATTTTGAACGTGTGATTTTGCATGTCTCCTTTTTGGGTTCTTATGGTACTTGTGGCCTTTTTCGCCATATACAGGGTGGAATTTTGTAATGCCATCTCCAGGGAAAGTACTCTAAATACTGAAAATAGGAAAATTTACTCAAAGGAAACATTCCTTTATTTTTGAAAAGAAAGAAAACTGCATTCAAATATTTTTGAAAATTCGCTCACCTGACCCGGGAACCGAACCGGGTGCCCGATTTTAGCAGATTCGATTCCCGGGTGCGGCAAGCGAATATCCGAAAATATTTGAATGCAGTTTTCTTTCTTTTCAAAAATTAAGGAATGTTTCCTTTGAGTAAATTTATTATTTTCAATATTTTGAGTACTTTCTCTGGAGGTCGCATTACAAAATTGGGTACATATTGAAAAAAATCATGTGATTTTGGTATTATTATATCTATTTACCTTCTAATTTGTTGTCAGTCTGACAATAATAGGCACGAATATTATAATTCCTGAAGAATTTCATGAATGACTTATTATTTATTACAATTACAAGCTTTTATCTACCTTCACCTGGGGCACTTCCCGATTAAACTGAAATTTTGCATGCATGTGTAAATCGGATGACAATGCAATATTATTATGATATTATGCTGATCTGATGATGGAATCTCGAATACCGTAGAGTTTGGACTCGTTAGATTCGTCTTGACGAGTACTTTGATCCTAGATGGTAACCAGGGTCTGATGATGGAGCTGAAAGGTGGCAATAGGCACTCCATAATGAGACGAACCTAAGCATTTGTGGTAAATACTTAGTTATTTATTAGTTTAGTTAAATTAACACTATAATTAAAAGTAAAATAGAACTAACTTAACTAAAAAATTGAAACATTCAACTCCGTCGAGTTTAGGCTCCTTTAATTCATCTTGGTGGGTAGTTGGTTGGTTGGTTGGGTATTTTTTAAAAACAAGCTTTTATTAGGTACCTACAATCTACATGCTAATAAAAAGAACTAAAAAGTTGAAAACAATTTATGCCACATATCAAATCTTTGCGTTTTTATCACAGTCCCAATTATTTTTAATAAAAGCGTGTTACATTTTGTCAATTGAAATAAAAAAAGGTATAGGTAACATGCTTTTACCAAAAAATAGAGCCTGTGATAAAAACGCAAAAATTTAATACGTGGTATAAATTATTTTCAACTTTGTAGTTCTTTTTATTAACATGTACCTTATAATTTATTTATATCGTTACCTCATGAGGTAGGAGGTGTTGCTACTGCGGGTGATACAGACGTTGAGGATGAATTATGAAAGTTCTCCAATGAATACTGAAGACTGATTAAATAATAATATGCGCAATTCTATTTATTTTTTAAGTTTATGAAAAATTAAGAAGTTTTTAGTTTCACTGGTTTCCATAAAAGAGACTTGTTTTGTGTTAGAAAATTACTGTGGGTACCTACGCTTTATAATTTAAAAAATCTTAAAAAAATAAAAAAATATTGTTGTTATTTGCAACTTCTTTCTGCATTACGAGAAATATACTTTTTTAAATTAAAAATATGTACTTTATTTTAGCCCTCTCATTCTGAGAGGAGGCCTGTGCCCTGCAGTGGGACGTTTATAAGCTGGGATGATGATGACTTTATTTTAAAAATTAAAAAAATGTTGACACTCAAATATTTTAACAACTACAATTTTGGTCCTAATGGTAGTTGTGGCCTCGTATTTTTCGACGATAAAAGGCACAATGTAGCTTATGGCCCCTTAAAACTCATTTAGTCCGACGAAAAAGGATTTAAAGGACAAAATCGATGTATAATATACCATTTAAAACATAAATTTTATTTTAGCAGAACCCTAGAACACTAATACACATTATTTAATTACAAAATTATCAATTTGTTAGTTATCTTTTAAAAGAAACACAAAAACGCTTCTCCTGAAAAGTAAGCATTTTGTAATTGTGGCTCTTATCGTAGGATACGACGATGGTATTTGCGCTCGTAAAAAAGTGTTCTTTATATTATTGTGTAAAGTTTTTTAAGAATAAAACTATTAGCTTGAAATAAAAGTTGTCAAAACGTTGGAAGGCCAAATTTCTATGTTTGACAACTTTTATATCAAGCTAACAATTTTATTCTTAAAAAGCTTTACACAATAATATAAAGAACACTGTTTTACAACCGCAAGTACCATATGAAGTTAAACAGGTACACCGTTTACCCAAAATAAATTAAAACCTGTAAAAATTTTGAATTTCGCGCCTAGAGCGTGCCGTTCCACCTTAACCGACGTGAGGCTGTCGGTAAAACAGCTACCAGCTAGTGACAGATGTAGTGTTGCCAGTGAAGTAATTTTTGCCTTAAATACACGGAATAAGAAGCTAACTGAATGACATCATAAGGTCAACGTATTAGTGCTCGACACCTCAACGCCCATTAGATGACACCTATCTGTCACCTCTCTTACTGTGACATAAGATTGAAGGTGCCATGTATTGGGTCAGTGTCGAGCACAGGGACGTTTACCTTATCAACGCCTTGTGAAACGAGGATTTTGAAAATTAGAGTAGCTACCTTAGAGCCCAACTCATGATTGTCACTGCAATGTGGCCGAAACGCCGAGGTAAATATTAAATCTGAGGGCACGGGAGTGCCCCCGCCAAGACGAGCCAAGCGGAGCGCAAGGGCACTACCTACCTTTTCTCGAAACGTTTCGTCGTTTTTTTGAACTCTTATAACTTTTCTTTGGATGATGTTAAATAGTTGAAAATTTCAAGATATAATGACACTAGTACAAACATGAAACATACAAAGTTTGAATATCGTAGCTATTATACTATAGATTTTATCAATGTCTCAAACCCCCGATTTCGTCACTGATTCACTGATCATCAAAATTCTTAAGGTACTTCCTGAAGTCCTAGAAAGCTGAAATTTGGTATGTTAGCTAGTAATAGTATACAAACAACGAAAAAATCTTAAAACTTAAAACTTTTACTCCCCCAACCCCTTAAACTAGGGGGTGAAAGCCTGTATGAGACTTCCGCAAATTTTGATGCTAGAGGTCTGAAAATTTATATCTAGAGGGTCCTTGTTATCCTTTTTATAAATAATAAGATATGTATTTCAGGATTTTTAGTAAATCATCCCCTACCAAAAAGAAATGAAATCCCACAAAAACATTTCATGTTAAATGTTGCCAAGGGTTACCTATCATATTCTCGAAAAGCTCATTTCCGAATATTAAAATTCCGAAAACGAAACTCCTTTTTTTCATTTTCCAAATTATTGTTTGTCCGAAATTTTATTTACCATATTTTCTTTTGCCAAATGTTTTAAAATCAATTTTTTTATTTGCCAAATGATTCAGAATCCAACTGCATGAAATTCCGTAGGATCATTTGCCAAATATATATTTATTCCGCAAAGGTCAGGGATACAAAAGGCGACCATGCAATTATGTGTGGAGCGTAATATTCATTTTGTTGTTTAATGTTGCCCAAATATTTTATTGAGTTTGCTATGTGGGTAGGGGGTTTTGTAGGTGGTTATAAAAAAAATAACCTCACAAAAAAATAGCCTTTGAACCTAATCTATCCGAGTCGCTTCCGCTCCGAACCGTCTTGCTCGCTCGCTTCGCTCGCTCGCTAAAAATTAAGCAATGTTGTCTTACTCTGATGTTAGGTTAGGTAGATAATAAAAACTTACTTTCGGCTTTTCGTTACATTTAGATTATGAAAATATGGCAACTGATTAGGTTGGCAAATAAAAAAATGGGTTATTGTAATTCGGGATTTTGAATTTGTTGGCAAATAAAACTGTGATTAAATGAATCCGTGGCATTGTGAAGTTGTGGAAAAGCAAAACATATGGATTTTAAAAAGTCGGAGAACCGTTTTCGGATAAATGGAATTCGAGTAAAGGAGTTTCTAAACATCGATAGGTTCCCGTTGCCAAGACGAGACCATGTAGCTCGCACTGTCAAAAAGTAATCAGGGCCCAATTGCATAAGAAAGTACAACTCATATTACTAGCGGAACTACCTTTCTAGTTAATATAACTGAAGCGAGAGTTCCACTTGTAATATTAGTTGTACTTTGTTATGCAATTGGGCCCAGATCTCTTGTAGAGCCAAGTTTCAAACCCTACGTACCCAGCTCTAAATCTATAAGCCCTAATTTTACACTAATTCGACCGTTGATTGCAAGAAAATTGTAACTACAAAACACAGGTTTCCAAGGGAGCGCAAAGACGATTTTTTTTACTTTGAGCGTCGATATTTTAGGTTTTTATTTAAGAATGAATTAAGATGTGTATACCATATTCCTTAAAATTTGATGCTCTTTAAGTCGATATATATTTTTTTAAATATAAGTACTTTGTTTAGATTTTAGGTTAAGTTACGAACGTAATGTAAACGATTAAGTCTGTCGAGTATGATCGTAACTCTAGATACAGTTATACCGTTGTATTAAATAACAACATTCGTTATATTAGTATTATTGTATTCTATGCTTACACGTTTACTCTATAGTTTTACATATATAAAATAGTCAAGTTTTCCGTATATGAAAGTGGTAAACTAATTTACTAATGCAAAAATAAAACAAAATAACTACATTTTCGTCAAAAAGTTTTTTAATCAAAGTCAATCTGCATAATGTTTGTGTGAATTTTCGTATTTATGATGAGAATACAAAAATTATAATACTTTTACTGACATCAAAGGTATTTTGGCTAGCCCAAATTAATATTTATAAAGCGAAGAAATAGATAATAATCGAAATATATAGGTAGGTATATACACGATGATTTTTAATCAGTGATCAGAATTTGAAAAATATTAATCCCCTGTCAAAATGAGACTTAGGTCTCAAGCAATTAAGTCTGTGATTAATATATAAAAAAGCGATACTGTTAATACTTCCTCCATCAACCGAATGCATGGTTATCTATCTATCTTCTATCTATCTTCTATATATATATATATCTATATATATAAAATTCTAAACTGACTGACTGACTGTTGAGATATCAACGCACAGCCCAAACCACTGGACCTAGAGACTTGAAATTTTGCAAATAGATTCCTTATACAATGTAGGCATCCACTAAGGAAGGATTTTTGGGAATTCCCACGGGAACGGGAAAAAACGGGATTTATAGATTCGATTCCGAGTGACCGTATCTCAGTAACTATAATAACAAGACTCTTCAAATTTGATACCCAAGTAGGTATTACAATAATGAAAACATCGATTTCAGGATTTTTCAAAATTCTCACGGGATAAGGAATAAACGGGATTTATATATTCAGTTCAACGGAATCCTAAGAACTATAATTACTAGACTCTTCAAATTTGGCATAGAAGTAGGTAAGTGTAATAGTAAAAAACTGTTTTAAGGATTTTTTGAAATTCCCACGGGATAAAGAAGAAACGGGATATTTCGTTTTACTGGTCGTAGAAAGCTGAAATTCGGCATGAAAATTGCTTGGGGAGTGTAGAGGAGCATTGAGAGAGGAATTTCCAAAATTCCCACGGGAACGGGAAAAAACGGGATTTATATATTCGATTCCGAGTGACCCCATCTCAGTAACTATAATAACTAGACTCTTCAAATTTGATATACAAATAGGTATTACATTAGTTAAAATATTAAAATCAGGATTTTTCAAAATTCCCACGGGATAAGAAAAAAACCGGATTTATATATTCAGTTCAACGGAATCCTATGAACCATAATTGGGCCAATCAACTTTTAAACCGACGTTTTTGGCGTCTCCTGCGTTACCAAAATTGTCTCTGGCGTTACGAAAAAATCGTACTTCCAACAAGATATTTCACGGTTTAAATAAAATAAATAATAAATAATAAATAAATATCACGGGACAATTCACACCAATTGACCTAGTCCCAAAGTAAGCTTAGCAAAGCTTGTGTTATGGGTACTAGGCAACGGATAAACATACTTATATAGATAGATACATACTTAAATACATATTAAACACCCAAGACCCGAGAACAAACATTCGTATTTTTCATACAAATATCTGCCCCGACACGGGAATCGAACCCGGGACCTCAAGCTTCATAGTCAGGGTCTCTAACCACTAGGCCATCTGGTCGTCTAAAAAGAAGAAAGTAAGTAAGTGGGTTTAATAGGTTAAACTTACGTAAAATGGTATGTATTGATGTACACCATCTATTAAATTACAGAAAAAACATGTTTACCTACAAAAATCTGCAATTGTTTGAAAAATGTCGCGGACAGATTAGTGTCGGTTTAAAAGTGGATTAGCCCAATTACTAGACTCTTCAAATTTGGCATAGAAGTAGGTAATTATGATAGTGAAAAACATTTTTAAGGATTTTCAGAAATTCCCACGGGATAAAGAAAAAACGGGATTTATCTTTTTACTGGTCGTAGAAAGCTGAAATTCGGCATGTAGGTTGTTTGGGGAGTGTAGAGGAGCATTGAGAGAGAAATTTCAAAATTCCCACGGGAACGGGAAAAAACGGGATTTATATATTCGATTCCGAGTGACCGTATCTCTGTAACTATAATAACTAGACTCTTCAAATTTGATACACAAGTAGGTATTATATTAGTTAAAACATTAATTTCAGAATTTTTAAAATTCCCACGGGATAAGGAAAAAAACGGGATTTATATATTCAGTTCAACGGAATCCTATGAACTGTAATTATTAGACTCTTCAAATTTGGCATAGAAGTAGGTAATTATAATAGTAAAAAACTGTTTCAAGGATTTTCGGAAATTCCCACGGGATAAGGAAAAAACGAGATTTTTCGTTTTCTGGTCGTAGAAAGCTGAAATTCGGTATGTAGGTTGCTTGGGGAGTGCAAAGGAGCCTTGAGAGAAGACTTTCCAAAATTACCACGGGAACGGGAAAAAACGGGATTTTTCGTTTTACTGGTCGTAGAAAGTTGAAATTCGGCATGTAGGTTGCTTGGGGAGTGTAGAGGAGCACTGAGAGAGGACTTTTCAAAATTCCCACGGGAACGGGAAAAAACGGGATTTTTCGTCTTACTGGTCGTAGAAAGTTGAAATTCGGCATGTAGGTTGCTCGGGGAGTTTAGAGGAGCATTAAGAGAGGACTTTCCAAAATTCCCACGGGAACGGGAAAAACGAGATTTTTCGTTTAACTGGTCGTAGAAAGTTGAAATTCGGCATGTAGGTTGCTTGGAGAGTGTAGAGGAGCATTTAGAGAGGACTTTCCAAAATTCCCACGGGAACGGGAAAAAACGGGACTTTTCGTTTTACTGGTCATAGAAAGCTGAAATTTGGCATGTAGGTTGCATGGAGAGTGTAGAGGAGAATTAAGAGAGGGTTCTCCAAAATTCCCACGGGTACGGGAAAAAACGGGATTTTTCGTTTTACTGGTTGTGTAGTGTGCACTCACAAATGTTCCCTACATCTCCCTATATAATCATGTAACTTAGCATAAGTAAGTAGTAATAAATCATATCTTAGACCTATCGGTTGTTTCCCTAACGCCATCCTTACATGGCGATCCTGCCAGTGCGGCCTTCGCGCTGCACTGGCGGCGCGCCGCGCCGACCAGTTCACGGACTTGTTTAATTTTGTGACTTAATAAGTGGAAGTGTGTACATTGAAAAAAAAGACTATTCAATTAATAATAAGACTAATAAGTGTGCAGTACATACATAAGTAAAGATCAGTTTATATGTACAATTAATAAATGCGAGAAGACACGACAATTAAAAAAGAAGAAATAAAATAAAAATAAGACTACGGAAAAAGATGAAAAAAGAAAACGAAGATAAAATACATACGAAGAATATTTAAAATTGAAGAAGGAAAGGAAGAAATAAAATGAAATATAAAGACACTACGAATAAAATGAAATGAAGTACCTAAGAAAGTACCTAAAAAGAAATCGATATAAAATATGATGAAAATACGAATTAATACCTTTAAACGAGCAATTCTTGTATATATATAATCAGGATCTCGGAAACAGCTCCAACGATTTCGATGAAATTTGGTATGTGGGGGTTTTCGGGGATGAAAAACTGATCTAGCTATGTTTCATTTTCAGAAAATCGCTTTTACTCGTGTTTTCCGGCTATTTTGTTTGCATTAGAATATGAAGCTAAATTTCGCCGACTTCGAGCAGATCATAATGGCACATTAGAAATCGGGTGGTCGCGGATCCAGCCGACCTCGGTTCGATTCCACGTTTTTTTCAAGATTTTTAGTTTTTTTTTTAGTTTATTTTTCATGAGAAAACGTCAAGTTTCTTCTTTTGTGAGAAAAAGTTACTTTTTTGTGAGAATAAGTTACTTTTTTGTTAGAAAAAGTATTATAGGGAACGTGCAGTAACTATAGGCGGCAGCACTAATGCGACAGAAGAGACACTATGCGGACAGTAAAACAAACTTATCAAGGTAAAACATTCAAATTGATGCCACCCTTATGGCACCAGTTGGCAGCACCGTCTATGTGCACGTTCCCTATTGGGAGCACAGAACAGGAAAAGCCGGTTGTCTGTAAAGTCGGTTTACGGACGATAGTTTAACGTGACTCACCCCCCCCCCCTCCGGTGTTTTTGTCAAATATCTTGAAAACGGTGCATCCTACGGCAAAATCAATGAAATTTTCATCCCCCCTTTAATAACCCCGCGCTCCCTCCCCCGCATCACCTCCCCCCCTCTCACCCCCCCCCACCCCTCCGGTGTTTTGATCTCGGAAACGGCTCCAACGATTTCGATGAAATTTGGTATTTGGGGGTTTTCGGGGATGAAAAATGGATCTAGCTTGGTCTTATCTCTGGGAAAACGCTTGGCACCGAGTTTCTGCCCGAGCAGAGCTCGGTCGCCCAGGTATCGGAATTTATATTAGTAGCGCGACCTAATTAGTTAGTATTCTTGACTTAATCTTACTTCCGATTAACGTTATAAACTAGAATTTGCTCGCGGTTTCGCGTGCGTAATCTATTAGGTCTAGCAGTTGAATTAATTCCGGGATTCCGTGATTTGGAAGACCGGATGGCCTAGTAATTAGAGAACCTGACTACAAAGCTTGAGGTCCCGGGTTCGTTTCCCGGTCGGGGCAGATATTTGTGTGAAAAATACGAATTTTTGTGCCCAAGCTTTGGATATTTGATATCTATTTATTTATATAAGTTAATCAATCAATCCCAATTAATCAATTAAAAAAATATGTCAAATTGTCCCATGATATTTTATTATTTTTATTATAACAAAAACTACCATGAGAATTATCAAAAAAATACATCAAGTCATCAGTCAAATTTCGTATCTCCAATCCTAACGGTTGAAATTTTGAGACTTTATCCCGATTCCGTGAGAATATCGGGATAAAAAATAACCTATGTGTTATTTCAGATATCCAGGTATCTGCATATCAAATCTATCTAATCTAATACCTTTAAACGAGCAATTAGGTATATAATCAATAATAGGTATATAATAATCAGAATCACAGAAACGGCTCCAACGATTTCGGCGATGAAAAATTGATCTAGCTTGGTCTTATCTCTAGAAAACGCTTGGTACCGAGTTTCGGCCCGGCCGCCCAGCTACATTAATTAAATCTATGAAGCCGTTTTACCGTGAAGAAGTGACAAACACACATAAGTACACACAATAATAAAAGTCCCAAAATCTCGACCGTTGAATTTAGACACAAAATTTTGCACGGCTTTTTATGCAACTGAAATGAAGACAAGGGTATAATTTTTGGAAATTCCCGCAAAATTTTTGCGAAATCCCTTAATTTCAATGCATTTGCCAGATCTATTGGCTAAACGCGAACAAATCCGCGGGTACAAGATAGTGTCAAATAAACCAGTATGTATTGGAAACATGGAAAATTACGACTTGCCGGATCATTGGTCGTGGGCTACGGGAGCGTCGGACCGGATCGGCCCGGATTAACTACCTTTAGCCTGTGAATTCACCCAGGTACATATAGTGCATATTGTACAGTAAAATTACATAAAGTTTACCACTGATAGATGGTTTGCCTTCATTTCATATTCAACTATACTATCTATCTAATACCTTTAAACGAGCAATTCTTGTATATATATATATATATATATATATGTATATATATAATCAGGATCTCGGAAACGGCTCCAACGATTTCGATAAAATTTGGTATGTGGGGGTTTTCGGGGATGAAAAACTGATCTAGCTATGTTTCATTTTCAGAAAATCGCTTTTACTCGTGTTTTCCGGCTATTTTTGTTTGCATTAGAATATAAAGCTAAATTTCGCCGACTTCGGGCAGATCATAATGGCATATTAGAAATTGGGTGGTCGCGGATCCAGCCGACCTCGGTTCGATACCACGTTTTTTTCAAGATTTTTAGTTTTTTTTTTAAGTTTATTTTTTATGAGAAAACGTCAAGTTTCTTCTTTTGTGAGAAAAAGTTACTTTTTTGTGAGAAAAAGTTACTTTTTTGTGAGAAAAAGTTACTTTTTTGTTAGAAAAAGTATTATAGGGAACGTGCAGTAACTATAGGCGGCAGCACTAATGCGACAGAAGAGACACTATGCGGACAGTAAAACAAACTTATCAAGGTAAAACATTCAAATTGATGCCACCCTTATGGCACCAGTTGGCAGCACCGTCTATGTGCACGTTCCCTATTGGGAGCACAGAACAGGAAAAGCCGGTTGTCTGTAAAGTCGGTTTACGGACGATAGTTTAACGTGACTCACCCCCCCCCCCTCCGGTGTTTTTGTCAAATATCTTGAAAACGGTGCATCCTACGGCAAAATCAATGAAATTTTCATCCCCCCTTTAATACCCCCGCGCTCCCTCCCCCGCATCCCCTCCCCCCCTCTCACCCCCCCTCCCCCACCCCTCCGGTGTATATAATCAGGATCTTGGAAACGGTTCCAACGATTTCGATGAAATTTGGTATTTGGGGGTTTTCGGGGATTAAAAATTGATCTAGCTTGGTCTTATCTCTGGGAAAACGCTTGGTACCGAGTTTCTGCCCGAGCAGAGCTCGGTCGCCCAGGTATAAAATAAAATGAAGCAAGAAGAGAAGAATAAAAACAATGAAAATGAAGAATAAAGAAACTTGAGAATAAATAAAAATGAAGACACAAAAGTAAGAAAGAAAATACAAAGTATGAAATGAAACCAAGAAAGAAGAGTACAAGTAGAACAAAATATAATTATGACGAAAAATGACTAAATCGGAGAAGAAAACCAGGTTTGCCGCCAGGAGACTGTTTCGACATCATACGACCTGTGCCAGAGGATGATGTTATGCGGCCGGGAGTTGCCGGTGTTCATAGGATGCTTGACTACCGTGCAAGTTACGTGAAAGTGTTGGTAAAGTGAATTGACGCTAATTTAGGTGGAATCGGTTTGATCGAGTTGGGAGCTGGACTTATTTTTTTTGTTGTCGGGTTTTTTGAACTTAGAAATCATGAATAAATATATTTTAGTGTACCGGTTAGTACTATGTTTAATTTTGATTATATTATGAGTGCAATTATAATAACGCACCATTAACATTGCTATGCCGCTGATGACGAGTTTCTTATCATATATAAAACTAGCTTTTGCCCGCGGCTTCGCTCGCGTGTACCATGAGTATTCCAAAGAACTAAGATATCAAGCAAGCAAGCATGCACGCAAGCAAGCAAGCGTGCAAGAAAGCGTGCAAGTAAGCGTGCAAGCAAGCGTGCAAGCAAGCCCGACTAAACTTCAGGTAGATACGGTCCTTTACAGTATTTCTTTATATACAATGTTTTTCACTAATTCGGAAGCGGGCACTAAAATAACCAGACTTGTTAATAATATGACCAGGATTTATTTCGACGGGACTTGAACGAAATACATTGGGAATATATTCTTACTTTGTCAAACCTCGATGAAATGGTAGCTGCCTTTAATCAACATCTTATCTCCATGTTCGATGCCCACGCGCCGTTTAAAACTGTTTATGCTAAATCCCACGAGTGTCCGTGGATAACTCACACCGTGAAAGCAGATGATGCGTTTGCGTAACGAGGCTCACGACAGGTATCGGAGGACGGGCTCTCCTGCTCATAGGAAATATTACAAAGACCTTAAGCATATCGTAGTGTCGGCTATACACAGTGAAAAGCGGGCCTATTTTAAGCAAAAAATAAATTGTAATATCAATGAACCGCTGCTAAACTTCATGAACATTGCGCTCTCAGTTCTGCGGTATCACAAACTCGCGATTTGCATTTGTGTTCGGTTTACGCTCCCCCTGGTCCTTCTTTGGCAACTGATATTTCTTCTCTTGCCTCGTTATTTGAAACAGTTGTGACGGAAGCAAATGATGCCAATATTTTCATAGCTGGAGATTTTAACCTTCCACAGGTTCAGTGGTATAGTGATTCCGATCCCGTACTCGAACGCCGTGGCGCAGTTGAGCTGCAAAATTCAGCCATAAAATTAATTAATAACATGAATATTTCCAATCTTGAGCAACTCAACTTTATAAAAAATTGTAGTAATAATGTTTTGGACTTGATATTTGCTAATTTTAATTTAGAAGTAACAAAATCTGATTTTCCTTTAGTTAAAGAAGACGCATATCATCCTTCGCTTGAGATTTCGATTAGTGACATATTTTCGGCTCCATTAACTGAAATTTCAAAACCTAGGTTTAGATTTCGTAAAGGTAATTATGGTGCAATTAATGAACATCTTAATGATGTGGATTGGGATTCTTATCTTACTGCGGACTCCTTGGACGAGGCCCTCGCGAAATTTTATGAGGCCCTTAACGAGGTTATCGCTTAGTATGTTCCAATGGATCTGCGTAGCCGCAGAAAAAGTTATCCAGTCTGGTTTAAGGCTAGTCTAATAAAAATAATCAAAGAGAAGGAAAAGGTTCATAAAAGATGGAAGAGGTTTGGAAATCCGTTGGATCTTGACGAGTTCTCACTCCTACGCAAGAGACAAAAAAGAGTCCAGGACGCGTGTTGGGCTGAGTATATCTGCAGCGTTCAGGAGAATATTAAATTTAACCCTAAACAGCTATGGTCATTTATTAAGGCTCGTCGAGGTGGCTCAGCTTATCCTCAATCTTTTGTATATCAAGATGAGGTAATTGATAATAACCATGATATTTGTGAAAAGTTTAGTGATTTCTTTAGTTCTGTATTTTGCAAACCCGCAGATAAATATATTAATAACCCCTTTGGCACCACCTTTCTGCGATGACGGTGATTTTATATCTTCAATTGATATCTGTCCGCAACAAATTAATAAAATTTTATTACAATTAGACCCAAATGGTGGAGCAGGCAGTGACGGCATTCCTGCGTTTTTTATTAGAGAGTGTGCCCCAAGTTTAACTACTCCACTTACAGTATTGTTTAAACGTTCTTTAAAAGATGGTATATTTCCCCAAATGTGGAAGGAAGCTTTAATTGTACCTATCTACAAAAAAGGATCTAAAACTATAATTAGTAATTATAGACCTATTTCAATTTTGAATCAGTTTGGCAAAGTACTAGGAAAATATATTCTAAGTAACATTTATAACGTACTCAATAAAGGTATTCCACCTCAACAGCATGGTTTTTTGCGAGGCCGTTCCACAGTATCGAATCTAACTGAATTTTTAAACTTTACCCTCCGGAGTTTGGAGAGGGGTAAGCAAGTTGATGTAGTATATACGGATTTTGAGAAGGCATTTGATCGCGTTGACCACGTAATTTTACTTCGTAAACTTCACTGGCTTGGTCTTCGTGGCGATGTGTTTCGATGGGTTTCCTCATACGTTGTCAACAGGCGTCAGGCTGTTGTCCTTGGTGGTTGCAGGTCCGATTTTGTAGGCATACCATCAGGCGTGCCACAGGGATCGCATCTGGGTCCATTATTTTACAATGCTTATTTGTATGATATTTATGCTGTATTTAATAGTTCTCAATTTTTAATGTACGCAGATGACAAAAAAATTTATATGGATGTGACTAGCTCTGATGATTGCGAGAAAATGCAGGGTGATCTGAATCGTTTATCTGATTATTATACTGTCAACCGAATTAATGTTAATGCAAGTAAATGCGTCCAAATAACTTTCGCACGTAGTTCTCACCCGATCGTGCATCAATATTACATTTCTGGAGAGCCCATGCAACGTGTGAATTTGATGCGCGACTTAGGAGTCACCCTAGATTCTAAGTTGACGTTCGAAAATCACATTGATGATATTACAAGCCGAGCTTATAAAAACTTGGGCTTTGTATTTCGTGTTTGCCGGGACTTCAATGACATCAAGTGCATCAAGGTTGTATACTACGCTTACGTTCGAAGTTTATTGGAGTACGCCAGCATCGTCTGGTCTCCCCATTTCGCGAAATACAAGGATCATATAGAAAAAATACAGAGGCGTTTTTTGCGGTATTTGAATTACCGCACTCGAGGAGGTGATGCGTCCTACGATTTATCGTGTACTCGGCACTCTATGTTAAGTCTTGAGGATCGGCGTTTGCTACTAGATGTTTCTGTGCTGCACGACATTTTGTCGGGACGTATTGATAGTCCTGCGCTGCTCTCTGAAGTGAAGTTCTTCACACCCACGTATAGAACCCGTCACACGTATCGTACTCTGTTCAGTGTTCCTCTAGTACACACAAGGTACGCCCAAAATGCGCCTCTTATACGTATCCTTAGAGATTACAACAAACGTTTTAACAGTATTGACCTCTTTGATTGTAGTAAAGCGACACTAAAAAATCGTATACGCTTATTCCTAACAAAAAAAAGTTAGTTTACTTAATATGATGTTATTGTTGACAGGACAAACAGTGGTTACGTAAATAAGTAATAAGGAAAAATAAAATAATTATTTTATTATAATTTCTGGAGTAAAATAAATTTACACGTACACTCTCTACCTCTCTTTCACACACACAAACTCACACACACACACACACACACACACACACACATGCGTGCGAACGAGCGCACTCACACTCTAACACACTTACCTTACACATATCCATACCATTCTCATACTCATTAACTCATTTATGTGGATTCAAAAAAAAAAAAAAAATATATATATATATATATCTATGTACTTATATATATTTTAGCTTGATAGCTTGATTTGTAAACTTGTTGTATCTGTGTTAGTATAAAGTATGTTTCGCTTAACTGTATGCCTGTGGACATCTGTTATTGGCTTTTTGTCTAGTACTTAAGTCTCATTATAATGTATTGTATTGCTGTTGATGCCCCAAATAAATAAAATAAATAAATAAATAATAAATGATACTAAAATTTTGTGGAAAAACCTAAAAAACAATGTTATCAGCGATAACCGCACGAAAGGGGAGTTGCCTGCGCATTTAAATGATCCCAATAAAATCAATGGACATTTTCTTGACCTGCCCGGTAGTGACCACGTATCAATTAATGATCTAACCTTTTTCGAATTTCATCGCCATAGCCAAACTACTTTTAGACTTAAACCAGTAACGGAATCTCATGTTTTCAAAATCATAAAAACTTTCAAATCAAATGCACAGGGGATAGATGAAATTTCCTTGGACATGTTGGTGCTTACGCTACCCCGTACCTTGACAATTGTCACTTCAATAATAAATATGTCAATAACAACTAATTCTTTTCCCGACTGTTGGAAAACAGCCTTAGTACGACCTATCCCTAAAGTACCAGACCCTGTAAGTACCAAAGATCTTCGCCCAATCAGCCTATTACCTTGTTTCTCAAAGGTCCTAGAGAAAATTGTTTGTGAACAAATGTCACATTATCTTGAAGTAAACAATATCCTACCGGCTGTACAGTCTGGTTTTCGCAAAAACCGGGGTACTGCTACTGCGCTACTAGACGTCACAGATAATATACTATCGGCACAGGACAATGGGCACGGTACCATTCTTACTTTACTCGATTTTTCTAGAGCTTTCGACACTATAAATATTTCTCTACTCCTGTCAAAATTATCGTACTACGGTTTTGATAATGACACCGTCAATTGGTTTGCTAGTTATCTGAGTAGCCGCAGTCAGCTGGTTGAACTGTGTAGACCGAACGGTGAGCGCGCGGTGTCTGAGCTGTGCTCAGTGCCCAGGGGTGCTCCGCAAGGGTCCATCCTGGCTCCAGTATTGTTTGTCCTTTACACCAGTGATATTACGCAAATGATAAGAAATTGTAACTACCACATTTATGCGGATGACCTGCAAGTGTACATTTCGTGTAGCGGTGACAACGCGTGCTTACAGGTCGACAAGCTCAATGAGGATCTCGACAGGATTAACGCCTGGTCGCATCGTAATTCTTTGATCTTAAACCCCAGTAAATCAAAATACTTAATCCTGGGGTCAAAACAGCAGATAGATAAATTATCCAAAATTAACTTAAAGGTTCACATTGACGACAAGCCTCTGGAACGTGTGCTTGAGGCTCGCAACCTAGGCTTGCTCGTGGACGGGGAATTGCGGTTTGAATCACATTTGCATAACACAGTACGTAATTGCTTTTACAGGCTTAAGCTGCTATATAAAATTCGAGAATACCTCGATGTTGAGCTTAGGATCAGACTTTGCGATGCTTTGGTACTGTCAAAGTTGAACTACGGAGACATCGTATATGGCCCGCGCCTTTTGGCACGCACACAGCGCGTAATACAACGCGTTCAAAACGCATGCGCGCGTTTCTGTTTTATTATTCCTCCCCGTACCCATGTATCTCCGTACATTAACCGGAATCGCATTTTAAATATGTCTTCGCGCCGAAAACTGCACATGGCCACCCTTATGTTTGGTATTGTTAACCAGCAACAGCCTTCGTACCTGTACAGTAGGCTGACCTGGTCGCGTAACGCCAGGTCTGCGGAAGTCCGTTCGGAGAGGTACCTTCAGCTTATTTTCCCTCCGCACCACTCAGCTGCATTTCGCGGTAGCTTTCGATACGCGGCTACGAAGTGTTGGAATGATCTGCCTCCACCGATCCGTGCCTTAAAGTCAAAGCATAATTTTAAAACAAAATGTAAAATTCACTTTCTCGCACAATGTATAACCTAAACAGAACATTTTTTTTTACTTACCTCGCTCCAACAAGACATCTGACTGGCTGGGGTGACGCTCTCAGGGCAGCACGTACATTGAGCGCATTTGACACAGACTCTTTAATTGTTCGTGTAGATAATAATAGATATATATTCTTTTTGTTATTTGCTACGTATTTTTTGTTTTTTTTTTTTTCACACGAAACGGCGGTAGCTTAAATTTGTTGTGAACGACTTTACAAATGGCCACCGGTGTGAAGTTAGCGGCCAAATGTTAGCGGCCGACTATAACCCGACCAAATGAAAAAGTCAAATATTTCCTTCGAGTTTTCACACGTTTATAGTAAAAATTAGAGTGTATTTGCCACAAATAAAATAAGTTTCGCAAAAAAAAACATTAAATTCAATCCAAATTCGCCAAGCTATCAGTGATAAAATTCAAGTAAAATGGAAAAAAAATAATCTTAAATCTTAGCTCAATTTGACCAAGTTAGAGATGGTTTAAAGATCAAGGAAATTGTTTTCACAGTAGAGCCAATCAAGAGATTTCAGGAAAAATCGTCTCTACCGACTTAGCTCTTCTAGTTTTTTCGTGACACCCAAATGAAAGCCAGCGGCCAAGTTCCAAATAGAAACTTTGCTTAATTTGGTCAAGATAGAAACGTTGTACACATCACCGAGTACATGGCTATTGTAGAGCCGGTCAAGAGCTTTAAGTAAACACCGTCTCTACCGACTTAGCTCTTCTGGTTTTGTCGAGACACCCCATTGAAAGCCAGCGGCCAAGTTCCAAATAGAAACTTTGCTTGATTTGGTCAAGATAGAAAAGTTGTACACATCACCAAGTACATAACTATTGTAGAGCCGATCAAGAGCTTTCAGTAAATACCGTTTCTACCGACTTAGCTCTTCTGATTTTTTCGTGACACCCCATTGACAGCCAGCGGCCAAGTTCCAAATAGAAACTTTGCTTAATTTGGTCAAGATAAAAACGTTGTACACATCACGGAGTACAAAACTATTGTAGAACCTGTCAAGAGCTTTCAGGAAAAATGGTCTCTACCGACTTAGCTTTTCTAGTTTTTTCGTGACACCCAAATGAAATCCAGCGGCCAAGTTCCAAATAGAAACTTTGCTTAAATTGGTCAAGATAGAAAAGTTGTACACAACATTGAGTACATGGCTATTGTAGAAAAAGTCAAGAGCTTTCAGTAAACACCGTCTCTACCGACTTAGCTCTTCTGGTTTTTTCGTGACACCTCATTGAAAGTCAGCGGCCAAGTTCAAAATAGAAACTTTGCTTAATTTGGTCAAGATAAAAACGTTGTACACATCACCAAGTACATAACTATTGTAGAGCCGATCAAGAGCTTTCAGTAAATACCGTCTCTACCGACTAAGCTCTTCTAATTTTTTAGTGACATCCCATTGAAAGCCAGCGGCCAAGTTCCAAATAGAAACTTTGCTTAATTTGGTCAAGATAGAAACGTTGTACACATCACCAAGTACATAACTATTGTAGAGCCGATCAAGAGATTTCAGTAAATACCGTTTCTACCGACTTAGCTCTTCTGGTTTTTTTTCGTGACACCCCATTGAAAGCCAGCGGCCAAGTTCCAAATAGAAACTTTGCTTAATTTGTTCAAGATTAAAACGTTGTACACATCACGGAGTACAAAACTATTGTAGAACCTGTCAAGAGCTTTCAGGAAAAATGGTCTCTACCGACTTAACTTTTCTAGTTTTTTCGTGACACCCAAATGAAATCCAGCGGCCAAGTTCCAAATAGAAACTTTGCTTATTTGGTCAAGATCTAAACGTTGTACACAACATTGAGTACATGGCTATTGTAGAGTCGGTCAGGATCTTTCAGGAAAAGTTATCTCTACCGACTTAGCTCTTCTAGTTTTTTCGTGACACCCAAATGAAAGGCAGCGGCCAAGTTCCAAATAGAAACTTTGCTTATTTGGTCAAGATCTAAACGTTGTACACAACATTGAGTACATGGCTATTGTAGAGTCAGTCAGGATCATTCAGGAAAAGTTATCTCTACCGACTTAGCTCTTCTGGTTTTTTCGTGACACCTCATTGAAAGTCAGCGGCCAAGTTCCAAATAGAAACTTTGCTTAATTTGGTCAAGATAGAAACGTTGTACACATCACCAAGTACATAACTATTGTAGAACCGATCAAGAGCTTTCAGTAAATACCGTCTCTACCGACTAAGCTCTTCTAATTTTTTAGTGACATCCCATTGAAAGCCAGCGGCCAAGTTCCAAATAGAAACTTTGCTTAATTTGGTCAAGATAGAAACGTTGTACACATCACCAAGTACATAACTATTGTAGAGCCGATCAAGAGCTTTCAGTAAATACCGTCTCTACCGACTAAGCTCTTCTAATTTTTTAGTGACATCCCATTGAAAGCCAGCGGCCAAGTTCCAAATAGAAACTTTGCTTAATTTGGTCAAGATAGAAACGTTGTACACATCATCAAGTACATAACTATTGTAGAGCCGATCAAGAGATTTCAGTAAATACCGTTTCTACCGACTTAGCTCTTCTGGTTTTTTTTCGTGACACCCCATTGAAAGCCAGCGGCCAAGTTCCAAATAGAAACTTTGCTTAATTTGTTCAAGATTAAAACGTTGTACACATCACGGAGTACAAAACTATTGTAGAACCTGTCAAGAGCTTTCAGGAAAAATGGTCTCTACCGACTTAGCTTTTCTAGTTTTTACGTGACACCCAAATGAAATCCAGCGGCCAAGTTCCAAATAGAAACGTTGCTTATTTGGTCAAGATCTAAACGTTGTACACAACATTGAGTACATGGCTATTGTAGAGTCCGTCAGGATCTTTCAGGAAAAGTTATCTCTACCGACTTAGCTCTTCTAGTTTTTTCGTGACACCCAAATGAAAGGCAGCGGCCAAGTTCCAAATAGAAACTTTGCTTATTTGGTCAAGATCTAAACGTTGTACACAACATTGAGTACATGGCTATTGTAGAGTCAGTCAGGATCTTTCAGGAAAAGTTATCTCTACCGACTTAGCTCTTCTGGTTTTTTCGTGACACCTCATTGAAAGTCAGCGGCCAAGTTCCAAATACAAACTTTGCTTAATTTGGTCAAGATAGAAACGTTGTACACATCACCAAGTACATAACTATTGTAGAGCCGATCAAGAGCTTTCAGTAAATACCGTTTCTACCGACTTAGCTCTTCTGGTTTTTTTTCGTGACACCCCATTGAAAGCCAGCGGCCAAGTTCCAAATAGAAACTTTGCTTAATTTGGTCAAGATAGAAACGTTGTACACATCACGGAGTACAAAACTATTGTAGAACCTGTCAAGAGCTTTCAGAAAAAATCGTCTCTACCGACTTAGCTCTTCTAGTTTTTTCGTGACACCCAAATGAAATCCAGCGGCCAAGTTCCAAATAGAAACTTTGCTTATTTGGTCAATATCTAAACGTTGTACACAACATTGAGTACATGACTATTGTAGAGTCGGTCAGGATCTTTCAGGAAAAGTTATCTCTACCGACTTAGCTCTTCTAGTTTTTTCGTGACACCCAAATGAAAGGCAGCGGCCAAGTTCCAAATAGAAACTTTGCTTAGTTTGGTCAAGATAGAAACGTTGTATACAACACTGAGTACATGGCTATCGTAGAAACAGTCAAGAGCTTTCAAGTAAACACCGTCTCTACCGACTTAGCTCTTCTGGTTTTTCGTGACACCCAAATGAAAGCCAGCGGCCAAGTTCCAAATAGAAACTTTGCTTAATTTGGTCAAGATAGAAACGTTGTACACATCACCGAGTACATGGCTATTGTAGAGCCGGTCAAGAGCTTTAAGTAAACACCGTCTCTACCGACTTAGCTCTTCTGGTTTTGTCGAGACACCCCATTGAAAGCCAGCGGCCAAGTTCCAAATAGAAACTTTGCTTGATTTGGTCAAGATAGAAAAGTTGTACACATCACCAAGTACATAACTATTGTAGAGCCGATCAAGAGCTTTCAGTAAATACCGTTTCTACCGACTTAGCTCTTCTGGTTTTTTTCGTGACACCGCCCATTGAAAGCCAGCGGCCAAGTTCCAAATAGCAACTTTGCTTAATTTGGTCAAGATAAAAACGTTGTACACATCACGGAGTACAAAGCTATTGTAGAACCGGTCAAGAGCTTTCAGGAAAAATCGTCTCTACCGACTTAGCTCTTCTAGTTTTTTCGTGACACCCAAATGAAATCCAGCGGCCAAGTTCCAAATAGAAACTTTGCTTATTTGGTCAAGATCTAAACGTTGTACACAACATTGAGTACATGGCTATTGTAGAGTCGGTCAGGATCTTTCAGGAAAAGTTATCTCTACCGACTTAGCTCTTCTAGTAAAGGCAGCGGCCAAGTTCCAAATGGAAACTTTGCTTGATTTGGTCAAGATAGAAAAGTTGTACACATCACCAAGTACATAACTATTGTAGAGCCGATCAAGAGCTTTCAGTAAATACCGTTTCTACCGACTTAGCTCTTCTGGTTTTTTCGTGACACCCCATTGCCAGCCAGCGGCCAAGTTCCAAATAGAAACTTTGCTTAATTTGGTCAAGATAAAAACGTTGTACACATCACGGAGTGCAAAACTATTGTAGAACCTGTCAAGAGCTTTCAGGAAAAATGGTCTCTACCGACTTAGCTTTTCTAGTTTTTTCGTGACACCCAAATGAAATCCAGCGGCCAAGTTCCAAATAGAAACTTTGCTTATTTGGTCAAGATCTAAACGTTGTACACAACATTGAGTACATGGCTATTGTAGAGTCGGTCAGGATCTTTCAGGAAAAGTTATCTCTACCGACTTAGCTCTTCTAGTTTTTTCGTGACACCCAAATGAAAGGCAGCGGCCAAGTTCCAAATGGAAACTTTGCTTAATTTGGTCAAGATAAAAACGTTGTACACATCACGGAGTACAAAACTATTGTAGAACCTGTCAAGAGCTTTCAGAAAAAATCGTCTCTACCGACTTAGCTCTTCTAGTTTTTTCGTGACACCCAAATGAAATCCAGCGGCCAAGTTCCAAATAGAAACTTTGCTTATTTGGTCAAGATCTAAACGTTGTACACAACATTGAGTACATGGCTATTGTAGAGTCGGTCAGGATCTTTCAGGAAAAGTTATCTCTACCGATTTAGCTCTTCTGGTTTTTTCGTGACACCTCATTGAAAGTCAGCGGCCAAGTTCCAAATAGAAACTTTGCTTAATTTGGTCAAGATAGAAACGTTGTACACATCACCAAGTACATAACTATTGTAGAACCGATCAAGAGCTTTCAGTAAATACCGTCTCTACCGACTAAGCTCTTCTAATTTTTTAGTGACATCCCATTGAAAGCCAGCGGCCAAGTTCCAAATAGAAACTTTGCTTAATTTGGTTAAGATAGAAACGTTGTACACATCACCAAGTACATAACTATTGTAGAGCCGATCAAGAGCTTTCAGTAAATACCGTTTCTACCGACTTAGCTCTTCTGGTTTTTTTTCGTGACACCCCATTGAAAGCCAGCGGCCAAGTTCCAAATAGAAACTTTGCTTAATTTGGTCAAGATAAAAACGTTGTACACATCACGGAGTACAAAACTATTGTAGAACCTGTCAAGAGCTTTCAGGAAAAATCGTCTCTACCGACTTAGCTCTTCTAGTTTCTTCGTGACACCCAAATGAAATCCTGCGGCCAAGTTCCAAATAGAAACTTTGCTTATTTGGTCAAGATCTAAACGTTGTACACAACATTGAGTACATGGCTATTGTAGAGTCAGTCAGGATCTTTCAGGAAAAGTTATCTCTACCGACTTAACTCTTCTAGTTTTTTCGTGACACCCAAATGAAATCCAGCGGCCAAGTTCCAAATAGAAACTTTGCTTATTTGGTCAAGATCTAAACGTTGTACACAACATTGAGTACATGGCTATTGTAGAGTCGGTCAGGATCTTTCAGGAAAAAATATCTCTACCGACTTAGCTCTTCTAGTTTTTTCGTGACACCCAAATGAAAGCCAGCGGCCAAGTTCCAAATAGAAACTTTGCTTGATTTGGTCAAGATAGAAAAGTTGTACACATCACCAAGTACATAACTACTGTAGAGCCGATCAAGAGCTTTCAGTAAATACCGTTTTTACCGACTTAGCTCTTCTGGTTTTTTTCGTGACACCCCATTGACAGCCAGCGGCCAAGTTCCAAATAGAAACTTTGCTTAATTTGGTCAAGATAAAAACGTTGTACACATCACGCACGGAGAAGAAAACTATTGTAAAACCTGTCAAGAGCTTTCAGGAAAAATCGTCTCTACCGATTTAGCTCTTCTAGTTTTTTCGTGACACCCAAATGAAATCCAGCGGCCAAGTTCCAAATAGAAACTTTGCTTATTTGGTCAATATCTAAACGTTGTACACAACATTGAGTACATGGCTATTGTAGAGTCGGTCAGGATCTTTCAGGAAAAGTTATCTCTACCGACTTAGCTCTTCTAGTTTTTTCGTGACACCCAAATGAAAGGCAGCGGCCAAGTTCCAAATAGAAACTTTGCTTAGTTTGGTCAAGATAGAAACGTTGTATACAACACTGAGTACATGGCTATCGTAGAAACAGTCAAGAGCTTTCAAGTAAACACCGTCTCTACCGACTTAGCTCTTCTGGTTTTTCGTGACACCCAAATGAAAGCCAGCGGCCAAGTTCCAAATAGAAACTTTGCTTAATTTGGTCAAGATAGAAACGTTGTACACATCACCGAGTACATGGCTATTGTAGAGCCGGTCAAGAGCTTTAAGTAAACACCGTCTCTACCGACTTAGCTCTTCTGGTTTTGTCGAGACACCCCATTGAAAGCCAGCGGCCAAGTTCCAAATAGAAACTTTGCTTGATTTGGTCAAGATAGAAAAGTTGTACACATCACCAAGTACATAACTATTGTAGAGCCGATCAAGAGCTTTCAGTAAATACCGTTTCTACCGACTTAGCTCTTCTGGTTTTTTTCGTGACACCGCCCATTGAAAGCCAGCGGCCAAGTTCCAAATAGCAACTTTGCTTAATTTGGTCAAGATAAAAACGTTGTACACATCACGGAGTACAAAGCTATTGTAGAACCGGTCAAGAGCTTTCAGGAAAAATCGTCTCTACCGACTTAGCTCTTCTAGTTTTTTCGTGACACCCAAATGAAATCCAGCGGCCAAGTTCCAAATAGAAACTTTGCTTATTTGGTCAAGATCTAAACGTTGTACACAACATTGAGTACATGGCTATTGTAGAGTCGGTCAGGATCTTTCAGGAAAAGTTATCTCTACCGACTTAGCTCTTCTAGTAAAGGCAGCGGCCAAGTTCCAAATGGAAACTTTGCTTGATTTGGTCAAGATAGAAAAGTTGTACACATCACCAAGTACATAACTATTGTAGAGCCGATCAAGAGCTTTCAGTAAATACCGTTTCTACCGACTTAGCTCTTCTGGTTTTTTCGTGACACCCCATTGCCAGCCAGCGGCCAAGTTCCAAATAGAAACTTTGCTTAATTTGGTCAAGATAAAAACGTTGTACACATCACGGAGTGCAAAACTATTGTAGAACCTGTCAAGAGCTTTCAGGAAAAATGGTCTCTACCGACTTAGCTTTTCTAGTTTTTTCGTGACACCCAAATGAAATCCAGCGGCCAAGTTCCAAATAGAAACTTTGCTTATTTGGTCAAGATCTAAACGTTGTACACAACATTGAGTACATGGCTATTGTAGAGTCAGTCAGGATCTTTCAGGAAAAGTTATCTCTACCGACTTAGCTCTTCTAGTTTTTTCGTGACACCCAAATGAAAGGCAGCGGCCAAGTTCCAAATAGAAACTTTGCTTAATTTGGTCAAGATAAAAACGTTGTACACATCACGGAGTACAAAACTATTGTAGAACCTGTCAAGAGCTTTCAGAAAAAATCGTCTCTACCGACTTAGCTCTTCTAGTTTTTTCGTGACACCCAAATGAAATCCAGCGGCCAAGTTCCAAATAGAAACTTTGCTTATTTGGTCAAGATCTAAACGTTGTACACAACATTGAGTACATGGCTATTGTAGAGTCGGTCAGGATCTTTCAGGAAAAGTTATCTCTACCGATTTAGCTCTTCTGGTTTTTTCGTGACACCTCATTGAAAGTCAGCGGCCAAGTTCCAAATAGAAACTTTGCTTAATTTGGTCAAGATAGAAACGTTGTACACATCACCAAGTACATAACTATTGTAGAACCGATCAAGAGCTTTCAGTAAATACCGTCTCTACCGACTAAGCTCTTCTAATTTTTTAGTGACATCCCATTGAAAGCCAGCGGCCAAGTTCCAAATAGAAACTTTGCTTAATTTGGTTAAGATAGAAACGTTGTACACATCACCAAGTACATAACTATTGTAGAGCCGATCAAGAGCTTTCAGTAAATACCGTTTCTTCCGACTTAGCTCTTCTGGTTTTTTTTCGTGACACCCCATTGAAAGCCAGCGGCCAAGTTCCAAATAGAAACTTTGCTTAATTTGGTCAAGATAAAAACGTTGTACACATCACGGAGTACAAAACTATTGTAGAACCTGTCAAGAGCTTTCAGGAAAAATCGTCTCTACCGACTTAGCTCTTCTAGTTTCTTCGTGACACCCAAATGAAATCCTGCGGCCAAGTTCCAAATAGAAACTTTGCTTATTTGGTCAAGATCTAAACGTTGTACACAACATTGAGTACATGGCTATTGTAGAGTCAGTCAGGATCTTTCAGGAAAAGTTATCTCTACCGACTTAACTCTTCTAGTTTTTTCGTGACACCCAAATGAAATCCAGCGGCCAAGTTCCAAATAGAAACTTTGCTTATTTGGTCAAGATCTAAACGTTGTACACAACATTGAGTACATGGCTATTGTAGAGTCGGTCAGGATCTTTCAGGAAAAAATATCTCTACCGACTTAGCTCTTCTAGTTTTTTCGTGACACCCAAATGAAAGCCAGCGGCCAAGTTCCAAATAGAAACTTTGCTTGATTTGGTCAAGATAGAAAAGTTGTACACATCACCAAGTACATAACTACTGTAGAGCCGATCAAGAGCTTTCAGTAAATACCGTTTTTACCGACTTAGCTCTTCTGGTTTTTTTCGTGACACCCCATTGACAGCCAGCGGCCAAGTTCCAAATAGAAACTTTGCTTAATTTGGTCAAGATAAAAACGTTGTACACATCACGCACGGAGAAGAAAACTATTGTAAAACCTGTCAAGAGCTTTCAGGAAAAATCGTCTCTACCGATTTAGCTCTTCTAGTTTTTTCGTGACACCCAAATGAAATCCAGCGGCCAAGTTCCAAATAGAAACTTTGCTTATTTGGTCAATATCTAAACGTTGTACACAACATTGAGTACATGGCTATTGTAGAGTCGGTCAGGATCTTTCAGGAAAAGTTATCTCTACCGACTTAGCTCTTCTAGTTTTTTCGTGACACCCAAATGAAAGGCAGCGGCCAAGTTCCAAATAGAAACTTTGCTTAGTTTGGTCAAGATAGAAACGTTGTATACAACACTGAGTACATGGCTATCGTAGAAACAGTCAAGAGCTTTCAAGTAAACACCGTCTCTACCGACTTAGCTCTTCTGGTTTTTCGTGACACCCAAATGAAAGCCAGCGGCCAAGTTCCAAATAGAAACTTTGCTTAATTTGGTCAAGATAGAAACGTTGTACACATCACCGAGTACATGGCTATTGTAGAGCCGGTCAAGAGCTTTAAGTAAACACCGTCTCTACCGACTTAGCTCTTCTGGTTTTGTCGAGACACCCCATTGAAAGCCAGCGGCCAAGTTCCAAATAGAAACTTTGCTTGATTTGGTCAAGATAGAAAAGTTGTACACATCACCAAGTACATAACTATTGTAGAGCCGATCAAGAGCTTTCAGTAAATACCGTTTCTACCGACTTAGCTCTTCTGGTTTTTTTCGTGACACCGCCCATTGAAAGCCAGCGGCCAAGTTCCAAATAGCAACTTTGCTTAATTTGGTCAAGATAAAAACGTTGTACACATCACGGAGTACAAAGCTATTGTAGAACCGGTCAAGAGCTTTCAGGAAAAATCGTCTCTACCGACTTAGCTCTTCTAGTTTTTTCGTGACACCCAAATGAAATCCAGCGGCCAAGTTCCAAATAGAAACTTTGCTTATTTGGTCAAGATCTAAACGTTGTACACAACATTGAGTACATGGCTATTGTAGAGTCGGTCAGGATCTTTCAGGAAAAGTTATCTCTACCGACTTAGCTCTTCTAGTAAAGGCAGCGGCCAAGTTCCAAATGGAAACTTTGCTTGATTTGGTCAAGATAGAAAAGTTGTACACATCACCAAGTACATAACTATTGTAGAGCCGATCAAGAGCTTTCAGTAAATACCGTTTCTACCGACTTAGCTCTTCTGGTTTTTTCGTGACACCCCATTGCCAGCCAGCGGCCAAGTTCCAAATAGAAACTTTGCTTAATTTGGTCAAGATAAAAACGTTGTACACATCACGGAGTGCAAAACTATTGTAGAACCTGTCAAGAGCTTTCAGGAAAAATGGTCTCTACCGACTTAGCTTTTCTAGTTTTTTCGTGACACCCAAATGAAATCCAGCGGCCAAGTTCCAAATAGAAACTTTGCTTATTTGGTCAAGATCTAAACGTTGTACACAACATTGAGTACATGGCTATTGTAGAGTCGGTCAGGATCTTTCAGGAAAAGTTATCTCTACCGACTTAGCTCTTCTAGTTTTTTCGTGACACCCAAATGAAAGGCAGCGGCCAAGTTCCAAATAGAAACTTTGCTTAATTTGGTCAAGATAAAAACGTTGTACACATCACGGAGTACAAAACTATTGTAGAACCTGTCAAGAGCTTTCAGAAAAAATCGTCTCTACCGACTTAGCTCTTCTAGTTTTTTCGTGACACCCAAATGAAATCCAGCGGCCAAGTTCCAAATAGAAACTTTGCTTATTTGGTCAAGATCTAAACGTTGTACACAACATTGAGTACATGGCTATTGTAGAGTCGGTCAGGATCTTTCAGGAAAAGTTATCTCTACCGATTTAGCTCTTCTGGTTTTTTCGTGACACCTCATTGAAAGTCAGCGGCCAAGTTCCAAATAGAAACTTTGCTTAATTTGGTCAAGATAGAAACGTTGTACACATCACCAAGTACATAACTATTGTAGAACCGATCAAGAGCTTTCAGTAAATACCGTCTCTACCGACTAAGCTCTTCTAATTTTTTAGTGACATCCCATTGAAAGCCAGCGGCCAAGTTCCAAATAGAAACTTTGCTTAATTTGGTTAAGATAGAAACGTTGTACACATCACCAAGTACATAACTATTGTAGAGCCGATCAAGAGCTTTCAGTAAATACCGTTTCTACCGACTTAGCTCTTCTGGTTTTTTTTCGTGACACCCCATTGGAAGCCAGCGGCCAAGTTCCAAATAGAAACTTTGCTTAATTTGGTCAAGATAAAAACGTTGTACACATCACGGAGTACAAAACTATTGTAGAACCTGTCAAGAGCTTTCAGGAAAAATCGTCTCTACCGACTTAGCTCTTCTAGTTTCTTCGTGACACCCAAATGAAATCCTGCGGCCAAGTTCCAAATAGAAACTTTGCTTATTTGGTCAAGATCTAAACGTTGTACACAACATTGAGTACATGGCTATTGTAGAGTCAGTCAGGATCTTTCAGGAAAAGTTATCTCTACCGACTTAACTCTTCTAGTTTTTTCGTGACACCCAAATGAAATCCAGCGGCCAAGTTCCAAATAGAAACTTTGCTTATTTGGTCAAGATCTAAACGTTGTACACAACATTGAGTACATGGCTATTGTAGAGTCGGTCAGGATCTTTCAGGAAAAAATATCTCTACCGACTTAGCTCTTCTAGTTTTTTCGTGACACCCAAATGAAAGCCAGCGGCCAAGTTCCAAATAGAAACTTTGCTTGATTTGGTCAAGATAGAAAAGTTGTACACATCACCAAGTACATAACTACTGTAGAGCCGATCAAGAGCTTTCAGTAAATACCGTTTTTACCGACTTAGCTCTTCTGGTTTTTTTCGTGACACCCCATTGACAGCCAGCGGCCAAGTTCCAAATAGAAACTTTGCTTAATTTGGTCAAGATAAAAACGTTGTACACATCACGCACGGAGAAGAAAACTATTGTAAAACCTGTCAAGAGCTTTCAGGAAAAATCGTCTCTACCGATTTAGCTCTTCTAGTTTTTTCGTGACACCCAAATGAAATCCAGCGGCCAAGTTCCAAATAGAAACTTTGCTTATTTGGTCAATATCTAAACGTTGTACACAACATTGAGTACATGGCTATTGTAGAGTCGGTCAGGATCTTTCAGGAAAAGTTATCTCTACCGACTTAGCTCTTCTAGTTTTTTCGTGACACCCAAATGAAAGGCAGCGGCCAAGTTCCAAATAGAAACTTTGCTTAGTTTGGTCAAGATAGAAACGTTGTACACATCACGGAGTACAAAACTATTGTAGAACCTGTCAAGAGCTTTCAGAAAAAATGGTCTTTACCGACTTAGCTTTTCTAGTTTTTTCGTGACACCCAAATGAAATCCAGCGGCCA
Source organism: Archips xylosteana (assembly GCA_947563465.1). NCBI lineage: Eukaryota > Metazoa > Arthropoda > Insecta > Lepidoptera > Tortricidae > Archips > Archips xylosteana. The sequence continues at coordinate 124,804 of CANOAX010000012.1, forward strand.
AGTTCCAAATAGAAACTTTGCTTATTTGGTCAAGATCTAAACGTTGTACACAACATTGAGTACATGGCTATTGTAGAGTCGGTCAGGATCTTTCAGGAAAAGTTATCTCTACCGACTTAGCTCTTCTAGTTTTTTCGTGACACCCAAATGAAAGGCAGCGGCCAAGTTCCAAATAGAAACTTTGCTTAATTTGGTCAAGATAAAAACGTTGTACACATCACGGAGTACAAAACTATTGTAGAACCTGTCAAGAGCTTTCAGAAAAAATCGTCTCTACCGACTTAGCTCTTCTGGTTTTTTCGTGACACCTCATTGAAAGTCAGCGGCCAAGTTCCAAATAGAAACTTTGCTTAATTTGGTCAAGATAGAAACGTTGTACACATCACCAAGTACATAACTATTGTAGAACCGATCAAGAGCTTTCAGTAAATACCGTCTCTACCGACTAAGCTCTTCTAATTTTTTAGTGACATCCCATTGAAAGCCAGCGGCCAAGTTCCAAATAGAAACTTTGCTTAATTTGGTTAAGATAGAAACGTTGTACACATCACCAAGTACATAACTATTGTAGAGCCGATCAAGAGCTTTCAGTAAATACTGTTTCTACCGACTTAGCTCTTCTGGTTTTTTTTCGTGACACCCCATTGAAAGCCAGCGGCCAAGTTCCAAATAGAAACTTTGCTTAATTTGGTCAAGATAAAAACGTTGTACACATCACGGAGTACAAAACTATTGTAGAACCTGTCAAGAGCTTTCAGGAAAAATCGTCTCTACCGACTTAGCTCTTCTAGTTTCTTCGTGACACCCAAATGAAATCCTGCGGCCAAGTTCCAAATAGAAACTTTGCTTATTTGGTCAAGATCTAAACGTTGTACACAATATTGAGTACATGGCTATTGTAGAGTCGGTCAGGATCTTTCAGGAAAAGTTATCTCTACCGACTTAGCTCTTCTGGTTTTTTCGTGACACCTCATTGAAAGTCAGCGGCCAAGTTCCAAATAGAAACTTTGCTTAATTTGGTCCAGATAGAAACGTTGTACACATCACCAAGTACATAACTATTGTAGAGCCGATCAAGAGCTTTCAGTAAATACCGTCTCTACCGACTAAGCTAAAAAAATCGTATAACAAAAAACATTTGTTTAAGTGGTAGGAGTTTAGGGTTAAAAGGATGCTAGTGAATTACAAATAACCCTGTATACTAGAGCTGACCAAGAGCTATCAGAAACCATATTTCGTTTTCACTTAGCTGGTGTGGTTTCTACGCGACGTCCCATAAACAGTCAGCAGCCAACTGCACAAAAAATTTGTGCAATTTATAATGTGTTTGAAGAAAAATAGCTTTGGTAACCCTTTTGTGGTTTTTGTAAAGCACGGCCATAGCTAACATAAAATAATGTAATCGCTACTAAAGGTAACGCCACGAGAGTTGAGGCGAATCATTACACACCCTGCTACAAAAAGTACTGATTGCAAAAAAAGTAGTGAATGAATGAGTGAATGGAAATGTGAGTTTTATGATCTAATAATCATCATTTGGGTGTCACGAAAAAACTTGAAGAGCTAAGTCGGTAGAGACGATTTTTCCTGAAAGCTCTTGACAGGTTCTACAATAGTTTTGTACTCCGTGATGTGTACAACGTTTTTATCTTGACCAAATTAAGCAAAGTTTCTATTTGGAACTTGGCCGCTGGCTGTCAATGGGGTGTCACGAAAAAAACCAGAAGAGCTAAGTCGGTAAAAACGGTATTTACTGAAAGCTCTTGATCGGCTCTACAATAGTTATGTACTTGGTGATGTGTACAACTTTTCTATCTTGACCAAATCAAGCAAAGTTTCTATTTGGAACTTGGCCGCTGGCTTTCAATGGGATGTCACTAAAAAATTAGAAGAGCTTAGTCGGTAGAGACGGTATTTACTGAAAGCTCTTGATCGGCTCTACAATAGTTATGTACTTGGTGATGTGTACAACTTTTCTATCTTGACCAAATCAAGCAAAGTTTCTATTTGGAACTTGGCCGCTGGCTTTCAATGGGATGTCACTAAAAAATTAGAAGAGCTTAGTCGGTAGAGACGGACACCTAGAGGTTTGAAAGAATTTTAATATATAAAGCGACAAAAACTGTCAAGGTCGCAATTGCAATAATTGATTTAAACTTCTTCAAAAAATTTATAAAAATATATTTGTGTCTAAAACGTAACGAAAGTCGTCTCATTTTTTTGACACCGAGCTATTAAAACCATTTTTTTTCATAATATTTACCTTGTTATGATTTTATGTATGTTTTAAAACAAAATTATATGACATTACAACCATAGTTCAAGTGGTTACGGAATTATTCTAGTGAAATAATTTATTGTTTTCTTTGTTTCTTTTATCATACATGAATTCCACGTTTACGTTACGAATACTTATGTGACGCTTTATAACGCTAGTTTTAAAACCAATTTGGGTAGAAATTGGTTTTCGTATACCGGCAACTCATGTTGTAGTAGGGCAACACCAGTGAGTAACAGATATCTTGCTAGTCTGATGATAAATCGCAGTCGAAGTAGACGCTGCAAAAATTTTGCCAAAAAACTAAAAAAGTGCCTATGTGATTTCAAAGGTAAGGAGTGTTTATTTTTAACCGGCTTTTTTTTTATATGATAGAGTAGTGTTTTTTAGGTAGATGACATGTATTATTGTATTTAAATTGTCTTAATTTCACCATGAAACAAATGATTTTTATAAAATACGTTACACTTTCGTTACGATTACGTTACGTTTTTATAAAATGTAACGTATTTTTTATAAAACGTAACGAAAACATGTAGTAAAGGGAAGTGCACACAGGTAAATACTAACGGAAATGATTTTTTTTAGATTTTTGTATGAAAAAACACAATTAGGTGGGTATTTTCAATAAGATAATAAATTTGCAATACAGTGCGTACAGGAGATACAGAAATCAGCCCAAAGCAATTGAGGCAGCATAAAAGACAAAGAACGTTAATTTAAAATTAGTTAAAGAACATAAAACTTTCTTCAACTACTTGTGCGTAAAATTTATTTAAGTACCGTAGTTTCGAAGTTAATGATCTCTTCTTTTTGCACTGCCCTTATCCTACAAAAATGCGGTTGGCACATGTTTTCTTCTTCCAATTTCCTCAGTTTTCCGTCAAACTTAAAGATCAGATATAAAAGATCAGAGAGATCTTACTTAATTCCATCATCGTTCATCAGGTTGCTATTGCGTTCAGTTCATGTGCATAGTTGTTACGATTATACACTTATCGGGAAAATAATCCTAAGGATAAGTATCCTATTTTTTTTATTACAGTAAAAATGTGTTTCAATTAACGCTTTTTTTAATACGTAAATAAAATTTGGGTACGGAACCCTAAAAATAGGGTAGGCAGATAATTTTGACACTGAATACGTTTATAATTATTTTCCAATAAAATGTAAAAAATCGAATAATACAAAAAATACATTTCATTTTACATCATAATGATAGAATTAATTTAAGTAATTGTGAAAGTACACTGTTTTTGTGAATAAAAACTTTATTTTTCTTTATTACTTGTCTTTTAAGTTTTAGTTTCGCTATCGAATAAAATTGTGTCAGTATGATCTAAGCTTTATAGGAACTTACGTTACGTTTTATAGTGACGTAACGTATTTTTTTATGTTACTTCTATGTCACAATTGGTCGAAATCCGCGGCCTTACCCTTAGCTCATCTAGTTGTCACGTGACACCCCATTTAAAGCCAGCGGCCAAGCTCCAAACACAAACTTTGCTCAATTTGGTCAAGTTAGGGATGGTGTACGTACACATCACCGAGAACATGGCTAATGTAGATCCAGTAGAGCGCTTTCAGTAAACACCGGCTCTCTACCTACTATAAAAAATGGTTATTGGGGGTTATCCCTAAGAGATAGACATATACCATCGCGGACTTTTTTGAAGATCTTTTTAAGGTGTACAATCTGTGGTATATTATTTTGATCTATCTCGTAGAGTTCAGCCAGCGTTTGCAATGTACGCGCAAAAAAATGTGTTTATTTACGACATCACATTAGAAACCTCTAAAATTATCAGTGTTTCTCTACTATATTATGCATGTATTTATATATAAACCTTCCTCTTGAATCACTCTATCTATTAAAAAAAACCGCATCAAAATCCGTTGGGTAGTTTTAAAGATCTAAGCATACATTCAAACAATCAGAAACCACTTGCATTACATGGGTTTGCATTACAGACATGCGGAAAAAATTGATACCTATGACTGAAGCTTAAAGAACTGCTCGTGCCTGGTTCGGCGCTCACTCAGAAATAAGATTAATACCTTGGCCTGCAAAATCGCCTGACTTAAACCCAATAGAAAACCTTTGGGGCCTTAATGGTTCAAAGGTGGAGCAACCGCCTCGAGAGAACACGGGAAGCTCTTGAGCGACACTGTTCTGAAGTATGGGAAGAAACTCGCGGATCAAGATCTCTGCTTCAAGCAGTAATTGACGATGAGGGCGGATACATGAGATATTAGTCGGATATTTTTATTTTTAACCCCCAACTCAATTTGGTCACATATTATGTTTGAAAATAAAGTAAATGCCCATTTGATTATGCGTCTAAGATCCCTTCCGCAGCTAACATAAAGAGCTGATTTTAGTTTGAAACGGCTAAACCAATTTTGATGAAACATGTCTAAAAACCATTGCCAAGAAACCTGCTTGCAAATAAAAAAAACCGCATCAAAATCGGTTAACTCGTTTAAGAGCTATGATCCCACAGACAGACAGACAGACAGACACACACACACACACACACACACACACACACACACACACACACACACACACACACACACACACACACACACACACACACACACACACACACACACACACACACACACACACTCACATAGTGGTGAAACTTATAATAACACTCCTCTTTTTGTGTCGGGGGTTAAAAATCAATCAAGTATTTAAGTTTTGAGAACTGAAGTTTCTTATTTCCCTATTGTAAAAGAATAAAAAAATACACAGTTAATTATTTTAGTTATATTTAAACATTAAAATATTTAGCACATCATCATAATCTCAGTCTATATATGTACAAACGTCCCATTGCAGGGCACAGGCCTCCTCCCAGAATGAGGATGTGTGCAGGTTTCCTCACGATTTTTTCCTTCACTTACTACAGTTACTAAATTTTCCTTACTATTTGGGTGGGGCCGCGAAGCGTTTCAACAAAGTTTATATGATAAAAGAAAAATAATAATATGCATAGTTATTTCGTAGGTATTTCACCTTAAGATCATAAAAATTTTCATTCACTACTTTTTTTGCAATCAGTACAGTTTTTGGTATCAGATTGGTATTCTTTTATTTTCTTTTAGTAAATATGGCCGTGTTTCACTGTGTCTGTAATCATTCGCCTCAACTCTGGTGGCGTTACCTACCTATTAAAAAGCGGTAATTTCCTGTCTTGTCTTGCCGGCAGCACTACCTATGCTATGTGTACACACTTTTGACATGACCAGTACCACTACCATGAGTTTGCAGTAACCGTGCTCGATAGCGACTGCGTAAATGAATTGTATGGATTCTCCATACAAATCATTTACGCAGTCGCTATCGAGTGCGGTCACTGTGAACTCATGGTAGTGGTACAGAATGTGCATAGTTTGCAGAATCCAGTAAAAATCCAACTTCAAACGCTTGTAACGGTAAATTTGAATGTGACAGGTAGTAGCGATTACATTATTTTATGTTAGCTCTGGCCGTGCTTTACAAAAGCCACAATTGGCCTGCTGAAGTTTGAATTCCACGTTTACGTTACGAATACTTATGTGACGCTTTATAACGCTAGTTTTAAAACCAATTTGGGTAGAAATTGGTTTTCGTATACCGGCAACTCATGTTGTAGTAGGGCAACACCAGTGAGTAACAGATATCTTGCTAGTCTGATGATAAATCGCAGTCGAAGTAGACGCTGCAAAAATTTTGCCAAAAAACTAAAAAAGTGCCTATGTGATTTCAAAGGTAAGGAGTGTTTATTTTTAACCGGCTTTTTTTTTATATGATAGAGTAGTGTTTTTTAGGTAGATGACATGTATTATTGTATTTAAATTGTCTTAATTTCACCATGAAACAAATGATTTTTATAAAATACGTTACACTTTCGTTACGATTACGTTACGTTTTTATAAAATGTAACGTATTTTTTATAAAACGTAACGAAAACATGTAGTAAAGGGAAGTGCACACAGGTAAATACTAACGGAAATGATTTTTTTTAGATTTTTGTATGAAAAAACACAATTAGGTGGGTATTTTCAATAAGATAATAAATTTGCAATACAGTGCGTACAGGAGATACAGAAATCAGCCCAAAGCAATTGAGGCAGCATAAAAGACAAAGAACGTTAATTTAAAATTAGTTAAAGAACATAAAACTTTCTTCAACTACTTGTGCGTAAAATTTATTTAAGTACCGTAGTTTCGAAGTTAATGATCTCTTCTTTTTGCACTGCCCTTATCCTACAAAAATGCGGTTGGCACATGTTTTCTTCTTCCAATTTCCTCAGTTTTCCGTCAAACTTAAAGATCAGATATAAAAGATCAGAGAGATCTTACTTAATTCCATCATCGTTCATCAGGTTGCTATTGCGTTCAGTTCATGTGCATAGTTGTTACGATTATACACTTATCGGGAAAATAATCCTAAGGATAAGTATCCTATTTTTTTTATTACAGTAAAAATGTGTTTCAATTAACGCTTTTTTTAATACGTAAATAAAATTTGGGTACGGAACCCTAAAAATAGGGTAGGCAGATAATTTTGACACTGAATACGTTTATAATTATTTTCCAATAAAATGTAAAAAATCGAATAATACAAAAAATACATTTCATTTTACATCATAATGATAGAATTAATTTAAGTAATTGTGAAAGTACACTGTTTTTGTGAATAAAAACTTTATTTTTCTTTATTACTTGTCTTTTAAGTTTTAGTTTCGCTATCGAATAAAATTGTGTCAGTATGATCTAAGCTTTATAGGAACTTACGTTACGTTTTATAGTGACGTAACGTATTTTTTTATGTTACTTCTATGTCACAATTGGTCGAAATCCGCGGCCTTACCCTTAGCTCATCTAGTTGTCACGTGACACCCCATTTAAAGCCAGCGGCCAAGCTCCAAACACAAACTTTGCTCAATTTGGTCAAGTTAGGGATGGTGTACGTACACATCACCGAGAACATGGCTAATGTAGATCCAGTAGAGCGCTTTCAGTAAACACCGGCTCTCTACCTACTATAAAAAATGGTTATTGGGGGTTATCCCTAAGAGATAGACATATACCATCGCGGACTTTTTTGAAGATCTTTTTAAGGTGTACAATCTGTGGTATATTATTTTGATCTATCTCGTAGAGTTCAGCCAGCGTTTGCAATGTACGCGCAAAAAAATGTGTTTATTTACGACATCACATTAGAAACCTCTAAAATTATCAGTGTTTCTCTACTATATTATGCATGTATTTATATATAAACCTTCCTCTTGAATCACTCTATCTATTAAAAAAAACCGCATCAAAATCCGTTGGGTAGTTTTAAAGATCTAAGCATACATTCAAACAATCAGAAACCACTTGCATTACATGGGTTTGCATTACAGACATGCGGAAAAAATTGATACCTATGACTGAAGCTTAAAGAACTGCTCGTGCCTGGTTCGGCGCTCACTCAGAAATAAGATTAATACCTTGGCCTGCAAAATCGCCTGACTTAAACCCAATAGAAAACCTTTGGGGCCTTAATGGTTCAAAGGTGGAGCAACCGCCTCGAGAGAACACGGGAAGCTCTTGAGCGACACTGTTCTGAAGTATGGGAAGAAACTCGCGGATCAAGATCTCTGCTTCAAGCAGTAATTGACGATGAGGGCGGATACATGAGATATTAGTCGGATATTTTTATTTTTAACCCCCAACTCAATTTGGTCACATATTATGTTTGAAAATAAAGTAAATGCCCATTTGATTATGCGTCTAAGATCCCTTCCGCAGCTAACATAAAGAGCTGATTTTAGTTTGAAACGGCTAAACCAATTTTGATGAAACATGTCTAAAAACCATTGCCAAGAAACCTGCTTGCAAATAAAAAAAACCGCATCAAAATCGGTTAACTCGTTTAAGAGCTATGATCCCACAGACAGACAGACAGACAGACACACACACACACACACACACACACACACACACACACACACACACACACACACACACACACACACACACACACACACACACACACACACACACACACACACACACACACACACACTCACATAGTGGTGAAACTTATAATAACACTCCTCTTTTTGTGTCGGGGGTTAAAAATCAATCAAGTATTTAAGTTTTGAGAACTGAAGTTTCTTATTTCCCTATTGTAAAAGAATAAAAAAATACACAGTTAATTATTTTAGTTATATTTAAACATTAAAATATTTAGCACATCATCATAATCTCAGTCTATATATGTACAAACGTCCCATTGCAGGGCACAGGCCTCCTCCCAGAATGAGGATGTGTGCAGGTTTCCTCACGATTTTTTCCTTCACTTACTACAGTTACTAAATTTTCCTTACTATTTGGGTGGGGCCGCGAAGCGTTTCAACAAAGTTTATATGATAAAAGAAAAATAATAATATGCATAGTTATTTCGTAGGTATTTCACCTTAAGATCATAAAAATTTTCATTCACTACTTTTTTTGCAATCAGTACAGTTTTTGGTATCAGATTGGTATTCTTTTATTTTCTTTTAGTAAATATGGCCGTGTTTCACTGTGTCTGTAATCATTCGCCTCAACTCTGGTGGCGTTACCTACCTATTAAAAAGCGGTAATTTCCTGTCTTGTCTTGCCGGCAGCACTACCTATGCTATGTGTACACACTTTTGACATGACCAGTACCACTACCATGAGTTTGCAGTAACCGTGCTCGATAGCGACTGCGTAAATGAATTGTATGGATTCTCCATACAAATCATTTACGCAGTCGCTATCGAGTGCGGTCACTGTGAACTCATGGTAGTGGTACAGAATGTGCATAGTTTGCAGAATCCAGTAAAAATCCAACTTCAAACGCTTGTAACGGTAAATTTGAATGTGACAGGTAGTAGCGATTACATTATTTTATGTTAGCTCTGGCCGTGCTTTACAAAAGCCACAATTGGCCTGCTGAAGTTTTTTTCTACAAACGCATTAAAAATTGCACAAATTTAATTGTGCAGTTGGCCGCTAACAGTTTATAGGACGTCGCGTAAAAACCACACGAGCTAAGTGAAAACAAACAACGGTTTCTGATAGCTCTGGGTCTGTGCTACATTGTCCATGCCTTCTTGATCCTGTACACAGTTTTGACATGACCAGAATGTGCATAGTTAGGAAAATCCAGCAAAACTCCAACTTCAAACGCTTGTAACGGTAAATTTGAATGTGGTAGGTAGTAGCGATTACATTATTTTATGTTAGCTCTGGCCGGGCTTTACAAAAGCCACAAATGGCCTGCTGAAGTTTTTTTCTACAAACGCCTTAAAAGTTGCACAAATTTAATTGTGCAGTTGGCCGCTAACAGTTTATAGGACGTTGCGTAAAAACCACACGAGCTAAGTGAAAACAAACAACGGTTTCTGATAGCTCTGGGTCTGTTCTACATTGTCCATGCCTTCTTGATCCTGTACACAGTTTTGACATGACCAGAATGTGCATAGTTTGCAGAATCCAGCAAAACTCCAACTTCAAACGCTTGTAACGGTAAATTTTAATGGGATAGGTAGTAGCGATTACATTATTTTATGTTAGCTCTGGCCGGGCTTTACAAAAGCCACAAATGGCCTGCTGAAGTTTTTTTCTACAAACGCCATAAAAGTTGCACAAATTTAATTGTGCAGTTGGCCGCTAACAGTTTATAGGACGTTGCGTAAAAACCACACGAGCTAAGTGAAAACAAACAACGGTTTCTGATAGCTCTGGGTCTGTTCTACATTGTCCATGCCTTCTTGATCCTGTACACAGTTTTGACATGACCAGAATGTGCATAGTTTGCAGAATCCAGCAAAACTCCAACTTCAAACGCTTGTAGCGGTAAATTTGAATGTGACAGGTAGTAGCGATTACATTATCTTATGTTAGCTCTGGCCGTGCTTTACAAAAGCCACAAATGGCCTGATGAAGTTTTTTTCTACAAACGCATTATAAATTGCACAAATTTAATTGTGCAGTTGGCCGCTAACAGTTTATAGGACGTTGCGTAAAAACCACACGAGCTAAGTGAAAACAAACAACGGTTTCTGATAGCTCTGGGTCTGTTCTACATTGTCCATGCCTTCTTGATCCTGTACACAGTTTTGACATGACCAGAATGTGCATAGTTTGCAGAATCCAGCAAAACTCCAACTTCAAACGCTTGTAGCGGTAAATTTGAATGTGACAGGTAGTAGCGATTACATTATCTTATGTTAGCTCTGGCCGTGCTTTACAAAAGCCACAAATGGCCTGATGAAGTTTTTTTCTACAAACGCATTATAAATTGCACAAATTGAATTGTGCAGTTGGCCGCTAACAGTTTATAGGACGTCGCGTAAAAACCACACGAGCTAAGTGAAAACAAACAACGGTTTCTGATAGCTCTGGGTCTGTTCTACATTGTCCATGCCTTCTTGATCCTGTACACAGTTTTGACATGACCAGAATGTGCATAGTTTGCAGAATCCAGCAAAACTCCAACTTCAAACGCTTGTAGCGGTAAATTTGAATGTGACAGGTAGTAGCGATTACATTATCTTATGTTAGCTCTGGCCGGGTTTTACAAAAGCCACAAATGGCCTGCTGAAGTTTTTTTCTACAAACGCATAAAAAGTTGGACAAATTTAATTGTGCAGTTGGCCGCTAACAGTTTATAGGACGTCGCGTAAAAACCACACGAGCTAAGTGAAAACAAACAACGGTTTCTGATAGCTCTGGGTCTGTTCTACATTGTCCATGCCTTCTTGATCCTGTACACAGTTTTGACATGACCAGAATGTGCATAGTTTGCAGAATCCAGCAAAACTACAACTTCAAACGCTTGTAACGGTAAATTTGAATGTGACAGGTAGTAGCAATTACATTATTTTATGTTAGCTCTGGCCGGGCTTTACAAAAGCCACAAATGGCCTGCTGAAGTTTTTTTCTACAAACGCCTTAAAAGTTGCACAAATTTAATTGTGCAGTTGGCCGCTAACAGTTTATAGGACGTCGCGTAAAAACCACACGAGCTAAGTGAAAACAAACAACGGTTTCTGATAGCTCTGGGTCTGTTCTACATTTTCCATGCCTTCTTGATCCTGTACACAATTTTGACATGACCAGAATGTGCATAGTTTGCAGAATCCAGCAAAACTCCAACTTCAAACGCTTGTAACGGTAAATTTGAATGTGATAGGTAGTAGCGATTACATTATTTTATGTTAGCTCTGGCCGGGCTTTACAAAAGCCACAAATGGCCTGCTGAAGTTTTTTTCTACAAACGCATAAAAAGTTGGACAAATTTAATTGTGCAGTTGGCCGCTAACAGTTTATAGGACGTCGCGTAAAAACCACACGAGCTAAGTGAAAACAAACAACGGTTTCTGATAGCTCTGGGTCTGTTCTACATTGTCCATGCCTTCTTGATCCTGTACACAGTTTTGACATGACCAGAATGTGCATAGTTTGCAGAATCCAGCAAAACTACAACTTCAAACGCTTGTAACGGTAAATTTGAATGTGACAGGTAGTAGCAATTACATTATTTTATGTTAGCTCTGGCCGGGCTTTACAAAAGCCACAAATGGCCTGCTGAAGTTTTTTTCTACAAACGCATAAAAAGTTGCACAAATTTAATTGTGCAGTTGGCCGCTAACAGTTTATAAGACGTCGCGTAAAAACCACACGAGCTAAGTGAAAACAAACAACGGTTTCTGATAGCTCTGGGTCTGTGCTACATTGTCTATGCCTTCTTGATCCTGTTCACAGTTTTTACATGACCAGAATGTGCATAGTTTGCAGAATCCAGCAAAACTCCAACTTCAAACGCTTGTAACGGTAAATTTGAATGTGACAGGTAGTAGCAATTACATTATTTTATGTTAGCTCTGGCCGGGTTTTACAAAAGCCACAAATGGCCTGCTGAAGTTTTTCCTCAAACGCATTATAAATTGCACAAATTTAATTGTGCAGTTGGCCGCTAACAGTTTATGGGACGTCGCGTAAAAACCACACCAGCTAAGTGAAACCAAAAAACGATTTCTGATTGCTCTTAGTCAGCTTTACAATAGCCATATTGAGCAAAGTTTGTATTTGGATCATGGCCGCTGGCTTTAATTAGGATGTCTCGAAAAAACCAGAAAAGCTAAGTCGGTAGAGACGATGTTTACTCAAAGCTCTAGACTGGCTCCACAATAGTCATGTACTCGGTGATGTGTACAACGTTTCTATCTTGACCAAATTAAGCAAATTTTCTATTTGGAACTTGGCCGCTGACTTTCATTGGAGTGTCACGAAAAATCTAGAAGAGCTAAGTCCGTAGATAATGTGTTAACTAAAAGCTCTAGACCGGCTCTACAATAGTCATGTACTCGGTGATGTGTACAACGTTTCTATCTTGACCAAATTAAGCAAAGTTTCTATTTGGAACTTGGCCGCTGGATTTCATTTGGGTGTCACGAAAAAACTATAAGAGCTAAGTCGGTAGAGATGATTTTTCCTGAAAGCTCTTGACCGGTTCTACAATAGTTTTGTACTCCGTGATGTGTACAACGTTTTTATCTTGATCAAATTAAGCAAAGTTTCTATTTGGAATTTGGCCGCTGGCTTTCATTTGGGTGTCACGAAAAAACTAGAAGAGCTAACTCGGTAGAGACGATTTTTCCTGAAAGCTCTTGACCGGTTCTACAATAGCTTTGTACTCCGTGATGGGTACAACGTTTTTACCTTGACCAAATTAAGCAAAGTTTCTATTTGGAACTTGGCCGCTGGCTTTCAATGGGCTGTCACGACAAAACCAGAAGAGCTAAGTCGGTAGAGACGGTGTTTACTTAATGCTCTTGACCGGCTCTACAATAGTCATGTACTCGGTGATGTGTACAACGTTTCTATCTTGACCAAATTAAGCAAAGTTTCTATTTGGAACTTGGCCGCTGGCTTTAATTTGGGTGTCACGAAAAAACTAGAAGAGCTAAGTCGGTAGAGACGATTTTTCCTGAAATCTCTTGATTGGCTCTACTGTGAAAACAATTTCGTTGATCTTTAAACCATCTCTAACTTGGTCAAATTGAGCTAAGATTTAAGATTATTTTTTTTCCATTTTACTTGAATTTTATCACTGATAGCTTGGAGAATTTGGATTGAATTTAATGTTTTTTTTTGCGAAACTTATTTTTTTTGTGGCAAATACACTCTAATTTTTACTATAAACGTGTAAAAACTCGAAGGAAATATTTGACTTTTTCATTTGGTCGGGTTATAGTCGGCCGCTAACATTTGGCCGCTAACTTCACACCGGTCAAATGGCCGGGCTGCGTCCCCGCCTAACTTTTAAGTCATTATAATGTTTTGTTGTTTTTAAGTTTGTTTTATCGAAGGTTGAGTGATGCGTCACAATATCAAAATTAGTGAAATTGCTGATAATTCACTACAGTAGCCAGAATAATCCTTGGCGTAGTTTGTTGCGGTTTAATGGTTCAGATACGATTAAACTGTTCAAGTGTTGCCATACATACTTCCGGTTTGTACCTATTTAGGTTTTGTTGCGAACTACTTTCCGCTGGCGTTCGTGTCATCACAGTGTGTTGTGTTGTTTTTTTATTTTTTTTTTCTGTGTTTAGTTTTTAAATGGGTCCCACTGAAAAACAGCGTTGCGGCTTGCCGCAACATTATGCTGAGTGGGGCCCAATTTATACTATTCGATGATTTATATTTGTATCTTTTCCTGTCAACTGTATTTCCTGTGTATCGAATATGTGTAAATAAACATCTCTCTCTCTCTCTCTCTCTCTCTCTCTAATATAAAACCTATTATTACTTTCCCCTGTCCTGCATTAGGTATAATTCAATGTTTTCTTACCTTCTACGGAAACTTGAGTAACTGGAAACGCTGTGTACCTACTTAGCATATTATAGTATTTTGTGAAGGTGTTGTGTGACCTAACCGCTAAGGAGTTATACCCTCCATCATCAGCTCATCTGAATAACCAGAAAGAATACAACTAAAGTTCTATATGTGCATATGATATTTAAAGAAACTTCCTAAAACTCCTAACCGTTAAGGAGTTTAACTTTCCATCATCAGCTCACCCGGATAACCTGAAAGAATACAACAATCGGTCTTTACGTACCAAAAAATATCCTCAACTCCTAACCGTTAAGGAGATTTACCTTCCATCATCAGCTCATCAACATGAGATGATGTCTACCAGACGCAAACACTTAAATAGCTTGAGAAAATATATAAAAAACGTAATGTGTGCCTACAAAATTTGAGGGTTGCCCTCGATTTCCTAGAGATCCCGTCATCAGATCCTGATTTGGTGACAATGGGACCATCTCAGGAGTATATTGTATTCTTTCGAATAAAAAAATAATTTTTATAATCGGTCCACAATTGACCGAGAAATCGGTGAACATCTATATATATAAAAGAAGAAACTGACTGACTGACTGACTGACATATCAACGCACAGCCCGAACCACTGGGCCTAGAGATTCCAAATTTGGCATGTAGGTTCCTTATAAGGTCTAGGGGTGCACTAAGAAAGGATTTTTCAAAATTCACTCCCTAAGGGGGTGAAAAGGGGGTCCAGAATTTGTATGGGGAAACAAGATTAGTTCGACTATTTTATTCGAAACTTCACAGAAGTACTCTTAATGGTAAATGAGTAAACACGTTTAAAATAAATGGAATACCTGTGTTGCTCCTCCGCTAAGTAGTGAGGCCAAGTCGTGCAAAACAGCTACGTTTGCGCTGAAAAATGCTTAAAATTTAACCCACCCTCCCTCCGCATAAAAAAAAAAAAAAAAAAAACGTAAATCACCAACGCAAACGTAACTGAACCCACCACCAAGAGAACCACCACCACCATAAATCAAATCCCGGACACGTGTTTCGCTTCTCTCCGAAGCATCATCAGCGGTTGTTGACCCTACGACGGTTAGTCGAAGAATGAGCTCACTCAGAACGGTTGGCCGTATTTATGCCTTCCCTTTCACTTTGATTGCGTGTATTACTAGAAAATACCCTCAATAATGGCGATGACGCAAAATTTAATTGTTCATTGATAATAACACCCCTGTTGTTGTAACTAATTATTTCCATCTGTGTTATTATCAATGAACAATTAAATTTTGCGTCATCGCCATTATTGAGGGTATTTTCTAGTAATACACGCAATCTAAGTGAAAGGGAAGGCATAAATACGGCCAACCGTTCTGAGTGAGCTCATTCTTCGACTAACCGTCGTAGGGTCAACAACCGCTGATGATGCTTCGGAGAGAAGCGAAACACGTGTCCGGGATTTGGTTTATGGTGGTGGTGGTTCTCTTGGTGGTGGGTTCAGTTACGTTTGCGTTGGTGATTTACGTTTTTTTTTTTTTTTTTTTTTATGCGGAGGGAGGGTGGGTTAAATTTTAAGCATTTTTCAGCGCAAACGTAGCTGTTTTGCACGACTTGGCCTCACTACTTAGCGGAGGAGCAACACAGGTATTCCATTTATTTTAAACATGGACCTCCGCAAAGTAACGCCTGAATCTATACAGTATTTAAAAACAGCATGCGTAGCTGATCAGGCACGTCTCTACACTAAATTAATGAAACAACATCGGGTAGCCATTCAGAACGTTTGGTTTAATCAACAATGTAAACGTTTAAATGTTGTACCTAATTATATTCATATACGATGTAATAACACCAGTAGGGCTGCTAGGGTAGCTATCAATAGGGCACAACAAATATGGTTAAGCGAAGAATCTCGTCATTGGTTTTCGGTTAGAGATAATTTAAAATTACATCTTAAAGTATTACATTTGGAACTTGCCTACAAGTTACATAATATTGAATTTGATATTTTAGACCAAAAAGCGAGATTCTTTGCGTCGGAGGTGGTTCATAAAATGTACATAACTCAAACTCATAAATTGCGTAGGCTTGTGGAAGCAAGATCTGGTTCCTTTTTGAACAAAAATAATTCTAGGTCTTCTTGTCAACACACATTCCACCCTCGTGTAAAAAATCTAACAAACATCGAATTTTTGGAAGATGAAATAAATTTATTAGAAAAAGGTTTTAAATTTAATTTATCATCAAAAATTAATCAAAAGTCGTTGGAAAATTTAGCTGTGGATTCAGAGGTCGCGATTGTTCGCAGTGGCAATGATCTTGATACAAAAACATTAGTTGCTAGTGCAATTAAGCGCTTACACATGTCTGGGGGTAGTTCAGGTTATCGGGATACGTTGTTGTTGCGAGCAATTCAACAAAAAGTGCTTGACAATAATTTGATCATTTCAAAGGCAGATAAAGGCAATTGTGTAGTCATTTTGAACAAAAATGAGTATATTGGTAAAGTAGTAGATGTCATTCAAGGTGATGGTTTTTCGGTCTTGCGTAAGGACCCAACGATGGGTTTTCACAGAGACCTTAAAACTATTGTTAAAAACTCTTTGTATGTCTTTGAAACAGATTGGCAAAAAAATAGTGTTATACCTATGAATCCACGTGCTCCGATTCTTTATGGTCTTCCAAAAATTCACAAAGACAATATTCCTATTCGTCCAATTGTTTCATATATAGGTGCACCAGCCTATGAGTTAGCTAAGAAATTAAATTTAATTATTCGAGGAAAATCATCATTTAAACCCGCGTTTTGTTTGAGAAATAGTTTAGATTTAATAGAAAGAATTAGAGACGTCAACGTGCCACATAATGCGATATTACTTTCTCTGGATGTTGATAGTTTATTTACTAATGTTCCTTATACTGAAACATTACACATCCTTGAAGGCCACTTAGAAAGACAAAAACTACATCCAGGGGAGGTTGAAGAGATAATGGCTTTGACAACAATTTGCATGAAACAAAATTATTTTAAATTTGACGGACAATATTACTTGCAGTGTGATGGCCTCGCTATGGGTTCCCCTCTTAGTCCATTAATGGCTGATATATTTATGGATCATTTCGAGGCACAGCACATTGCAGGTAATAGTAATTTACTTTATTTCTATAGGTACGTTGATGATTTAATTCTTTGTTGGATTGGAAGTATGGAACAGCTGGACATATTTATTAACAATCTTAACAACAAACACCCGAATATTAAATTCAAGAAGGAATTAGAACAGAACAATTCGCTTAATTTCTTAGATTTAACTATTTCAAAAGTGCATAATAGACATCAATTTAAAATTTTCCATAAGCCAACGCAAACAGATACGGTTATCCCGGCTTCTTCCACACACCCATGGCTGCATAAAATGGCTGCTTTTAATTGTTACATACACAGGTTATTGGCAGTCCCTCTTTCTAAGGAAAGTTATGATTTGGAACTTAATATTATTTATCAGATTGCAATTAGTAATGGATACACCAAGAAAATGGTTGATAGTTTACTTCAAAAGAAACAGTGGCGGATAGCCAACAATCTGCTGTATGCCATTCCTCCATCAGAAACCATTGACAAATATAAAGCAAGCATTACATATGTAGGCCAGGTGTCAGAAAAGATTTATAATATTTTAAAATCCAACAATGTTAATGTTGCTTTCAAAACAAATAACACTTTGCACTCTCGCCTCTGCAATAGCAAGGAAAGAGTTCAAAGTGGGCAGAAGTCGGGTGTCTACAAACTAACATGCGACACCTGTAATAAGGTATATGTAGGGCAGACGGGACGTAATTTTGCGACTAGGTATAAGGAGCATGTTTCTTCTTTTAGGCATAGACACTCCGAGAGATCCAATTTCGCAAAACATTTACTAGAACATAACCATGATTTACCAGATTCACATACATACGACATATTACACGTTTGTGAAAAAGGATTACGTCTGAGTGTTCTAGAACAGATGGAAATAATTAGGTACAACAACAGGGGTGTTATTATCAATGAACAATTAAATTTTGCGTCATCGCCATTATTGAGGGTATTTTCTAGTAATACACGCAATCAAAGTGAAAGGGAAGGCATAAATACGGCCAACCGTTCTGAGTGAGCTCATTCTTCGACTAACCGTCGTAGGGTCAACAACCGCTGATGATGCTTCGGAGAGAAGCGAAACACGTGTCCGGGATTTGGTTTATGGTGGTGGTGGTTCTCTTGGTGGTGGGTTCAGTTACGTTTGCGTTGGTGATTTACGTTTTTTTTTTTTTTTTTTTTTTTTTTTTATGCGGAGGGATGGTGGGTTAAATTTTAAGCATTTTTCAGCGCAAACGTAGCTGTTTTGCACGACTTGGCCTCACTACTTAGCGGAGGAGCAACACAGGTATTCCATTTATTTTAAACATGGACCTCCGCAAAGTAACGCCTGAATCTATACAGTGAGTAAACACGTGTTTCAGGTTTTTTGAGAATTCAACCCCTAAAAGGGGGGAAAGGGGTAACAAAGTCTGAAAATCAACATGGGTGTTGTTTCTATGGTTTATCGGGTCGCTGGTTATGAAAACAACAACGGTTTTAAAATCCGACGTGGCGGACGTAAAATACCATCTCCCTGGATGGGGTGCGATGGGGTTGAAATGTCTAAATAAACTAAATGACTGTTGATATATCAACGCACAGCCCAAACAACTGGATCTAGAGACTTGAAATTTTGCACATAGATACCTTATACAATGTAGGCATCCACTAAGGAAGGATTTTTGGGAATTCCCACGGGAACGGGAAAAAATGGGATTTATAAATTCGATTCCGAGTGACCCTATCTCAGTAACTATAATAACTAGACTCTTCAAATTTGATACACAAGTAGGTATTATATTAGTTAAAACATTAATTTCAGGATTTTTCAAAATTCCCACGGGATAAGGAAAAAACGGGATTTATATATTCAGTTCAACGGGATCCTATGAACTATAATTACTAGACTCTTCAAGTTTGACATAGAAGTAGGTAATCTATACATATAAAATCCTTTGTCCTGACTGACGGATCAACGCGCAGCCTAAACCGCTTATCGTAGAGACCTGAAACTTGGAGGGTGTGTTCTTTGTATGACGTAGGCATCCGATAAGAAAGGATTTTCCGTAGTTCTACTTCTAAGGGGGTAAAAAAGGGGGGCAAAGTTTGTATGAGACATCGTGATTCCTTGGTCCAATCTACTTCAAATTTTGCATAAACATTCTTTAACAAAATTGATGGAAGACGTGTTTCGTATTTTATTGAAATTCATCCCTTGACGGGGTCAAAAAGTAGTAGAAAGTTATTTTGGGGGTGATTTGCTTCGAAGTTGATATCAATACTCCTTAGTGCTTTTAATTTAAATTACATTTTATTTTGACACATTGTAAACGAAACGAAACTTCAAATATTGCAAACCATTTTTGTCTACGTTTGTCAACCACGTCTTGATCTGATCTCTGATAATAGCTAATTATATCGCCGGCCCCGGCGAATAATAAGATAACTGCTATTATCACGGTTTTAGTGTTAATTCATATTTGAAATCTGCGGATGCCAATACATTAGCTGAATTTTTATCGTAATTTTTATACTGGTACTTAAGGATTTAGAAAAAATTGTAATGTTATGCAAAGATTTTACCCGTATCTAAAAATACTAGAATAAAACTATATCGTAATATTACCTAAACTCATTTATGACTTTTAGTTTGATAAACGCTATTATCTTGATTTTCTTGTTAAAATAATTTTACGAATAAAGACAACCCCGCAATTATCATTTTATTCGCGCAAAAAATTATTCCCGGCTGTTCGGATAACATCGCTTAGTGAAATTTCTCTATCAATTCTGTACACTTAAACGTAATGTCGTCTTCTTCTTTCACATAAATTCTAACCTACAAAAACTGCAATAGCAGATACAGTTATTGCGGAGGATCCCAGGCACGTGACAATGTTTGTTTATAAAGTCAATCACTACCTCTAGTCCCAGTAGTTCGGTTGATTAGTCCGGGGCCGAACTACTGCTACACTATTGTTCCCTATAGTTCGGTTATGACGTCAAACCGAACTACTGAGAGTTAAAACGATTTAAAAGTACGGTTAAGGATGCAGCTAAATAAAAAATCAAAGAGGC
Organism: Archips xylosteana; assembly: GCA_947563465.1. Taxonomy (NCBI): domain Eukaryota; kingdom Metazoa; phylum Arthropoda; class Insecta; order Lepidoptera; family Tortricidae; genus Archips; species Archips xylosteana. The sequence continues at coordinate 145,133 of CANOAX010000012.1, forward strand.
ATTTTTTTATTACATTTTTTTAATAAAACAAAAATGTTAAAGTAACTTCTTCGCATTAAATATATTACAAACGGGTCACTCACGCTTTAAAAGTAGAGAAAAAAAATCCAAAAATGGTAATTTTGTAGTTACATCACAATATAAAAAGTTTTGTTTGTGATTACAAACTAAATTGCAGTTTATAAACTAACCACGACCTATGTCGATGTATAGGGACAACATTTTTCCAATGGCGAAGTTAAGTTTGTCTCTCAATCCAAAATACTGATTTTTGGCGTATCCGATTCGCACTTGGCCGGTTTTTTTTATAATAAAAGTTGTTTGCACATCATTAACCGAACTACACACCACTTACCAATAGTCCGGTTTGACGTCATAACCAAACTATTGGGAACAAAAGTGTGGCAGTAGTTCGGTCCCGGACTAATCAACCGAACTACTGAGACTAGAGGAATCACTGGTAAGTGTGCTCCTAAACGTCTTTGGGTGAACATTGTGATGCTAAGTTTTTTTTTTAACCGCTGTTATAATAATATTATCTATTTTTATATTGTAATAATTGGATTGGCCATAATGAATAATGTTGGACCGATTGAAGAGGAACCAGATAAAAATCATATAAGTAACGGTAAGGTCCTATTTTTACATATTATTATGACACGATTTTCAACACGAAGTTCAACTTTTCATTTTTTAGACCAAAAAAAGATCAGTGTTCTAAATGTACTCGTTACCAACAGGCAGACCCCGCTAATCAAGAAACCTTCCAAGAAGCATATGATAAACATCAAAAAAAAACAAAGAAAGAGTACGGCAAATCAAAAAAGATGAAAAGGAATCAGTTGACACTTCAGAAACAACGATAGCTATCTTTGATTTAGAAAAGGTTCTAAACATCCCGCAATCTGAGGTCGGAGCATTTCACTATAAAAGAAAATTTCCTATTTATAATTTTACAGTGTTTGATGCAAGTCGGAGTAAGGGCTATTGTTATGTATGGCATGCCCAGATTGCAAAACGAGGGGCCAACGAAATTGGCAGTTGTCTATGGCAATTTTTACTCAATGAGAAACAAAGAGGCATTAAAAACATATCATTTTACTCAGACGGGTGTTGTGGACAAAATAAAAATAGATTTATATTTGCTTTGTACCTCTTTGCGGCACGTAAGCTTCAAATTAAATATCACACACAGATTTTTTGAGACTGGACATGGCCAGAGCGATGGGGATTCGATGCATTCCAATATCGAGCGTGAATTAAAGCGTAGAGTGGTATACACCCCCGAACAGATATACGCTATCATTATGAACGCAAAAGTAAATGGCGAAAAATATACTGTCAAAGAAATGTTGCAAAATGAGATTTATAATATAAAGGAGTTGATAAACAATAAAAACTGGGCTAAAAATGAGGAGGGTCAGAAAATAGCGTGGTCTGAAATAATGGAAGTAAGTGTCTCCTACGCTCAGCCATCTATTTTAAAATATAAATACGATTTGGATACTGAATATTCCCAATTAGCTACTGAACATGTTCAAAACTTGAGAAAAAAACGGGGTACCAGACAAACAGCTTTTCTATTAACCAACCCAGGTCCTGCTATTTATGTTATCGGTGGATTACTGGTCTTGAAAAAACAACTTTTAACTTCAAACTTGATTTTAATTATTCAAAGGTTATTACATAGGTGTTTACTAAATGCTATTCCGCGATGGATTGTCGTCGCGGGCGATGCACGCCTGTGGTCCCGTTCCCGAAATGCTAACTCAGCGGCGCCGTCCGGCTGCGTGCGGCCAACGCTGCATTGATAACAGGTCGTTCGCCATACTAATACAATCCTTCGGGTTTACTTCTTAAAATAATATTAAACCTAAAATCTTACTTAACAAGTGTTTTACACAACTTAAAACTAGGCACATGTTTCACATACACACGTTCACGGTCTGGTGCACTTCCCTACATATAACACCTCCCTTCACAGACTGAGGATTCCTCTTTACTCGCTAAAGAGAAGCCGAGGTTGAAAGTTTTGGGTGGAAGTGGATGAGCTCTGCTCTGCTGAAGTTGGTGCTGTTGCGGGCGCCAGTGCTGGTGGGTCGTTCCTTTTTCTAAACTGCTTTACTTTGTTGTAAAGAATGTACAGTGCTGCTACAATAAGGATGATATAAAGAGGCATTGTCCAAACATAATGCTGTTGATCGGGATATTCTTCATTTATACCAAGAGATAGTTGTTCGTGTTCTATAAGACCAAGAGTGTTATGTAATTCAGCTAAGTTGACGTTTTCTAGCTTCAAAGGTTCGTTTGGATTCTTCATCTTTAAATTACTTAGGTTAAAAGAAAGTAGCTTTATAGGGATTCCGGAAAAAGTATTTCGCTGATTGGTGAAGGAGTTCGATTCTGTGGTCGCCGTACAATTTTCAGGCAGCTCTAGTAAATATGAACCCAGAATGGTAGTATATTCTTCATGAATGCAGTGGAGGTGAATGTTTGTTGGTTTCGGGCAGCTTATTACGTAAAATCTATCGTTGATTCTCTCAAAAAAATCTTGCCTTAGTGAAATACTATAGTGTTGACAGCATTCTGGCAGATTTTGAGCGCTAATTAATGAATAAATGCAATCAGGACTGTGATTAACAGAAAACGGCATATTTTCTTCCTTGCAATAGTAAAGTTTTCCTATTTCTATACATGGCTTTTCTGTGTACTGGTACGCATTTTCATTCATAACCAGAAAAGGTTCAGGGGGAATTAGGATAGTATTGTTAAGGGTAGGTAAAGGGAACAAATGGTAATAAACGTACGTATCTTTACACATTATTGGCAATTTTACTACGAAAACAATTGTATTTTTGTTGAAATATGATGCTACATCTAAAACATTGTAATATAAGCGTGATTCTGACAAATCAGTGACTAAGAGTTGATCGGGTGAATAAAATTGTTTTAGAGTTTCAAAAAAATATTTTATGTTGTCGTTGGAGAAAAAGTTGTAATATGCAATGTGTTTTGTAGTAAATGTGAGTGCGATTTCGATTTTTGATACAGTGTTAGATAAAGTTTCTAAATTTATTTCCACTAGCTTAAAGCATGTATCGATTTTAACATAATTAAAGAACTCATGGTTTGATTGGTTAACTTGCCGGATAATTTCCGAAATTTTATTATTAATCTGGTTTTGGTTACGGATCAGAGATGTCATGGTATTGTTGTAACTATCAAAAAAATGATTATTTAAACTTAGAGCTTTGTTAACATGATGCGTTATATCGAGTGAATTCTTCTGTAAGGTAGCTATGGCATGATTATATCGAATTGCATCATTTTGATCCAAGTTTCCGGTAATGCTACGAATAATAGTGCCGAGTCCATCAATCAATCCACGTCTATATCTAGTCTTACTAAGCGAGTTATATCTACTTATAATATTATCTAAGCTATTCCTAACGTAGTCATATAATATAGTAAATCTAAACTTTGAGTTCGCTTCAAAGTCCTTTGACAAGGCATTTATAGTTTGGGATTGTTCGTTAATGGTTTCAATATGATTGCGTATTTCATCAAGGTCTATGTAATGTAAAAATATGTGATCTGCTTGTCTAAGTTTGGCTATTCCTAATTTGAAGGGTAGAATCCCGGGGTTGTTTGTCATTATCGTCAGTTTCGCATCCTCGGCTTGTGCTAGGCTGCACATCGTTATCCTGAAACAATGAATATTGCATTCTAAGGGGTCTGCGGGCAATTCTTTTAGTGTGAACGAGGTCTTTTTGATCTGATACTTTAATACCTAAATCTTTACAGACAGTACGAGTTAGATATCGTGGCTGTGTTTTTTGCCTTGCAGCTAACGGATTTTTAGTATATACAGCTTTCCCGGGTTCGTATTCTAACGGTAACTCTAAGGGTAAATTTCTTTTATTTAGTGTGGATATTTGTGTAGATGTAAGTTTCTCATTTATTTTAGCGTAAAGATTTGTGGTGATTTCTTTGTGTTTATTAATATAATTTTGTAAACAAGTGCTTTCCAATTCTAGATCAAAAGGATCTCTGTTATCAAGGTGACCGTTTACTATTTCAATGGGTTTTTTATTGGTGGCAGTATGTATAGAATTATTGTACGCTAAGATGGCATATGACATAAGGTCTTTTATAGGTGATTCAGAATGTTTTATTTGCAGAAGTCGAATATGTTCTATTACTGTAGAGTGGAATCGTTCAATTGCACCATTAGATTGAGGATTCATTACACTGACAAAATGTAAGTTTATTTTATGTAAATCGGCAAATTCTTTTAGGGGGAGGTTTTTAAATTCGGTTCCTTGGTCGGCTGTTATACTTAAAGGCAAGCCGTGGTGTGTCATGTAAACAATAAGAGCATTAAGAACACTGATAGCCGTTGAACTTTCTAATGGATACGCTTGGGCATATTTAGAAAACATGTCTATAATTGTAAGGAACTTTTGCCCTTTTATTGTAAAAGTGTCTATGTGTAGGATTTCAAAAGGTTTAGTCGGTAAAGGTACTATCTGCAAGCACTGTTTATTTGGTCTTTGTTCATATTTATTTGCTTGGCAGGAAGAACAGTTATTAATGTATTCATTTATCATTTTTGTCATATTTGGCCAATAGTAATTTCTTTTGATTTGTTCTTCTGTTTCTTTAATGCCACGATGATTTGATTTTCCCTCGTGGTAACCTTTGATAAAATTCATCTGTTCGTCTTTAGAAGTGACATCTGTTAATTTTTGTTTACAGATAATTATATTGTAAGCTAAGTTTTTAAATGTGTTTTGTAGAATAGTCGTAAATTCTGGCAAGTATTTAAAGTCTGATAACCAAATAGCATATTGCAAATCAGTCCTAACATAGTCTTTAAAGAATCTTATAATGTTCGATTGAAGTTGATCTATGCCGATTTGTGCTGTAATACGACTTATTCGTGGAAAAATTTCTTTGCTATATGGCTTTTGCGAGGAATAGTGTAAAAAGTCTAGAATTATTTGATTTTTATAAGAATTTATAAAACTTTCTTTAATTGGAATATTCAGTATTGGATCTTCTAAAGCTGTGTGGATAGTGTCTTGCGGGTTTTGGTTATTTTGCGCTTCTGATACAGACATTATAGAAACATTGCCAATCATAGATGCTGTACTGTCATTATCTTCGTCTATTATTGTATACGTTGGGCTCAATATAGAATTTGCAGTGTTAAGATGAATCTCGACGCGAGATAGTGCATCAGCGTTGGTATTGCATTTACCTTTTTTGTAAATAATATCATATTCGAATTCTTCAAGTTTGAGGCGCCACCTAATAAGGCGTGAATTGGGTTCTTTAAGAGACATGAGCCATTGTAAGGGTTTATGGTCGGTTATAATTTTGAATTTTCTACCAAACAAGTAAGGCCTAAAGTATTTAGTAGCCCATACGATGGCTAGGAGTTCCTTCTCTATAGTGCTGTAATTTACTTCGCTATCGTTAAGCGTTCTGGATGCGTATGCGATAGGTCTATCGGATCCTATAGCTCCCTGTGAAAGTACTGCCCCTATAGCAAAGTTGGATGCATCAGTGGTTAAATTAAATTCTTTCTCGAAATCTGGATATTGCAAAATTGGGTCATTCATTAAAATCTCCTGACATAACTGAAAACTGTTGATAAATTGTGCATCGAGAACTAATTTTGCGCCTTTTTTCAGGCACGTGGTCATAGGCTTAGTAAGTTTTGAAAAATTTGGTATAAATTTTCTGTAATAGCCAATCAAACCGAGGAATGATTTTATTTCTTTAGTCGTTTTTGGAATCGGAAATTTTTTTATAGCTTTAACTTTATCTGGATCTGGTTTTATGCCTTCTTGTGTGACTACATGACCAAGGAAGTTAGTTTCATGCTTGAGAAACTCTGATTTGTCCAGTTCGATCTTAAAGTTTGCTTCTCTTAGTCTTTGAAATACTGTTTTTATATTATCGATGTGTTCCTGTAGGGAGGTTGAATAAATTATAATGTCGTCAAGATATACTACACAAATTACATTCAAAAGCCCTCGGAGTATATTTTCCATAACTCTTTGGAATGTGCTGGGAGCGTTGCATAGGCCAAATGGCATTCTAAGATACTCGTAGTGTCCGTTTTCGACTGTGAATGCAGTTTTAGGTACATCATCAGGGTTAACTTCAATTTGGTGAAATCCGCTTTTTAAATCTAACGTAGTGAAGTATAGGCAACGCCCCAACTTGTCTAGGATATCGGCTATATTGGGGATGGGATACCTATCGCTGATTGTTTTACTGTTTAGTTTCCTGTAATCGACAACAAGTCTCCATTTTTGTTTACCTGACGCGTCAGTTTTTTTTGGTACGATCCAAATAGGTGATGACCAAGGTGAGTTTGATGGTTGGATGATTTTTTTGTTCCAGCATTTTTTTTATTTGGGATTGTACTTCGTTTTTATGAACATATGGGTATCTATAAGATTTTGTATGAATGGGAATATCATCGGTAGTTCTAATATCATGTTTAATTTCATTTGAGAAAGTAAGAGCTTCATCATTTTTATAGAGTATATCACTATATTGTTGACATAAACGAAGGGTAAGTGCCTTTTCCTCTGCGTTCATGTGGTCGGTCCGTATGAGGCTTCCTATATCGTCTGATTTTTTTGAGATAGTATCAAAGTTAAGACAATCAAAGTGGGTGTTTAAGTTCGAGACGGTTAAAGGACTCGTTAAGACAACCATGATGTCATTATTGGTAAAATTATGAATTTCTACAATAGCATAACCATGCTCTGATGTGGTGGCACTTGCAGGTATTAAACACTGGTTTACTTTTGTTTCGGGTATAAAAACATCGCCATTTTGTTGCGAGACTGGAACTTTGGTGATTATGTTTGATTTTTTTTTTACTAACGCTTCGAATAAATTATTTATTCCTGTTTCTAACATTTTAATCTCATTTGTTGCATTTCTAGTTATTAATTTTCTGTTGCAAAAATCAACGTTTGCGCCATATTTTTCAAGCATATTTAGCCCAATAAGTCCATCAAAGACATTATGAAACTTATATATATTAAATTTTGAAAAATCGCCTTCATTAAATTCGTCAAACGTTGGTATTTGTACTGTATAACTATGGTGTGTCGTACAGTGCACGTTTGTGACAGAAAAAGGCTCGTAATCAATCTGGTATTGGGAATAATATCTTTTGACCGTTTCCGGTGACAAAAAAGACTGGTTAGATCCGGAATCAATTAATAATTTTATAGGCGGGTTTTTTATTTGTATATACGGAAGATGACGTTTTGCATGTATATTTAGCTGAGTTATGTTGAATCTTCTAACCGGCTGGCATTTTGAAAATCCTGATTATAATTATCAGCGTATGCGCTTTGCTCAGCATATTGGGGGTAAGATTCGTCACAATTCGGTTCACAGTTGTCAGCTTCATTAATATTTAATTCTTCAAAGGCATAGTCCGGATAATATCCCACGTTACTAAAGGGGTTTTTTTGTTTGATTAAAACCAGTTATTGGCCTGTGAACTAATGGAATTAATTTGGGTGTATTATTTGCGTTATTATTAAGGTTGTTATTACGATAATTATTTGTTTTTGCATAAGAAACTCCACTCATAGGTACGGGTTTCGGCAAGGTTTTTCTTGGAGGTTGGTTAAAGAAATTAGGCTGGCTCTCAGCATGTTGTTGACTGGCATCGTTAAATTTTTGTTGCCAGCTTGGAGCAAAGGTTTGCCGCCCATTTTGAAAAGGTTTTGGGCCAAAGGTGCTGTAATTACGGGGAGCAGAAAAAGATCGCTTATAATTCTGATTAAAATTAGTTCGTTGGTTCGCGAAACGTTCCTGACCGTACGCATTATTGCGACGTTGAATATATTCAATATTCATTTCTTCTTTAATATACTGAAGCGCTTTAGGCAAGGTATCTGGTCGCATAGCCCTAATAGTAGAACCAAGGGGCTCTTTCAGGCCCGCTAAAAATGTTTTTAAGGTTTGCGTGTTATAAAAAATAATTTTGCTCGACCTGATGGTCGTATCATCATTGTGTAAATTAATATAGTTAGTTATTGTATTTAAGATATTCAAACATCGATCATAGAAATATTGTGGGGAGTCATTACCTTGGCATGACAAGATCGCGATTTAGCGAATTTTCGTCTCTCTGATCCGAAAAATTTTGTACTAATGTTTCTTTCAATGATGCCCAGCTAGTAGCTGCATTAATATTACTTACTTCTAAAGCTTTTCCTTGAAGCTTTCCGTATAACCCATTAAACACTATTTGATTTTGGAAATTTTCCGGTTCGTCGACTATCAAAAATTGATTCGCAAAACCTTGAGCAGCTGTGATAAATCGATACAAAGAATTTGTATTTCCATCGTACGTCGGTACGACAGAAAGAGCAATATTAAACACTTGCGTTTTCTCCATGTTGACGATCGTTATTATTACAATGAATTAATATTAACGAAAGTAGAAATTCTAAAATTTACTATCACTATTATTTGGCTTGTAATATTCGCGTTTACACAATAAATCAAGAATCAAAATATTTACTTAAAATTATTCACAATATTCGAGGATAGCTTCTAGGAATTCTGGTTACGAATATTCTCAATTTTATAAAAATGATCAAAGCGTACTCACAGTACTGCCAATACTTCCTTCATCTTGCTATATTAGTCCCGTTGAAGAGAAGATCGTCCTCTGGGCGTCGCAGCTTCCACAAACTGGATAATCAATTTGGAGAAAAGGTTCTCGTTGATAAACCGTAGAAACAGTTACCGCTTTTCGAAGTTAGAAAAACCGGCTCAACGAACTACTAAGACTGCGCCATTTATGTTATCGGTGGATTACTGGTCTTGAAAAAACAACTTTTAACTTCAAACTTGATTTTAATTATTCAAAGGTTATTACATAGGTGTTTACTAAATGCTATTCCGCGATGGATTGTCGTCGCGGGCGATGCACGCCTGTGGTCCCGTTCCCGAAATGCTAACTCAGCGGCGCCGTCCGGCTGCGTGCGGCCAACGCTGCATTGATAACAGGTCGTTCGCCATACTAATACAATCCTTCGGGTTTACTTCTTAAAATAATATTAAACCTAAAATCTTACTTAACAAGTGTTTTACACAACTTAAAACTAGGCACATGTTTCACATACACACGTTCACGGTCTGGTGCACTTCCCTACATATAACATGCTCTTGAGCCTGAACTGCAAATCCTTAACACGGAGCTATTACCAATAAGCAAGGCTTTATATGATGATCTTATAAGTCTCTGCAAGGCAGGGCATATTCCATGTTACTACCATGCTTTTTACGAGTCGCTGACTTATTGCAACATCAACTCTGCAACAAACGAAGATAGTGAGGAAGATTAGGGCTAAAAACAATTTTTAATTTTAATTTCGTGCTATATCAAGAAACTGATTTTATGTGATCATGAAGGCTGTTATTATTAAAAATTATTTAGTAATGCAAATCAAACAAACTACTACTACTTCTACTAATTAGATACTACTACTAATTAGATAAGGTAAATTATGAAAAAACTTTGACATAATATTAGAGGAGTTACTATTATTTTATTAGGAAAAATATCGAAACACTCATGTTGACTGACTTGAACAAAGTTATTAAGAGATTAATGTTGAGAAGCATTATTTTTTTTTAATTTGCCATAAGTCTGGCTTTTATTTTCTTATAAAACATTTTTGTTATAAGAATATTAAATAAAGCAACTGTTGATTATCATATTGCAGTTTCATTTTCAAATGAAACTAAAAACCCTTGTCAAATATTAAAATCACTAAATTTACCAGAATAACATGATATGTCAATATTATCCTTGCTAGCTTGCACCCTGGGAACTCCTGGAATAAAAATATAAGACTACCATACAATATTTAATTGTAATGGTAAAATACGGTGGATAAAATGATAATCGATATTATAGATCTCATGCCATGATAAATTTTGACTAACTGTTTATTTTTGGAATATCTTTATCTTAGCATAATCTAACAAGTGGTGTACCTAATTATACAAAATGCTTAAAAAATAGCTATCTTTAGAGCCGACAATAATTGGTATAAGTTTAATAGTTTAGACACAATAATCAAAAACATGTTTTTGATTTTTCCTGAAAAATTTAGTTTTTGCGATTATCATTTTATTCGCCGGAGCCAGCGATATGTATTAAGTATTTGCATTTCACCAAGCTTTTGCTTTTACAAGCGCAGCGTGGGACGTCCACCAACGAGATGGACGGACGTTTTGGTGAAGGCCGCAGGTTCAGGGTGGATGCAAGTCGCTTCCAACCGTAATGATTGGACGTCAATGAGGGAGGCCTATGTCCAGCAGTGGACGTCCTACGGCTGAAATGATGATGATGATGAAGCTTTTATGCGAGTTCAACCTTTTTCGAATAAAATCGAATTGAGTATTCAAATATCATTGTTGAACTCGCATAAAAGCTTGGTGCAATGCAAATACATATAAAATGCTTTGTCCTGGAGTCCTAAATGACTGACTGCCGGATTAACGCACAGCCTACTACCTAGCACAACCTTTTTTTTTTTTTGAATTTCCAAAATGGCGGTGCTAACTTCACTCACATAGCTCGGTCTCTGTAAACTTATTCCAGTTCGACATATAATCGTATGGGTAAACACCTTTGCGAGTTAACAAATTAAATTTCTTAGCATCAGGATAAAACTTATTCAGGTGAATTAAATCATCTTTATTTAATCCATTGACTAATTTTTCCAAGCTCGTACCTAAAAATTTAAAGGAGTCTTTCACAGGTCCTGTACATTGACTAAGTTCCTTGATAAACAAATGGATATGCAACCTTTAAAAGCAGACGTAATTTCAACTAGCTCATCGCTAAGTTTTACAGCCGAATTATTTTTATGCTTATTACTTTTTAGATGCCCCGCCCACTGCTTTTTTTCGACTTTCATTGAACAATGATTGCAAAATGGCATATTGGCTGTAGCGACTTACCCTAACTGACTAAGATTGAATCTGCGTTTAACACGGAAATTATACATATTTAGAAAAACACCTAAAATGGTAATAAAATGAATGAAAATCTCAGTGCTGTACAAATTCTCTCGCTGTGGTGTAAACTGTTTGTTGAATCAGTTGTATGTGTTAAAAACTCTGGTCCACCACTATCGTTGCTCTGGATATCCATTATCATCATCGTTTTTAAACACACAATCTACAGCAATTATATATGCAAACTTTCAATTTTATTTTAATAATAAAAAGGCTTAAGAAGTATTAAAAGCGTAACCAATAAAAAGAAAAGGACTGAATTAATTTATGTTATTAGAATAAAAGTTTACATCAGCGTCACTAAAAAGTACCTTAATATTTTTAATGCACTTTTGCAATGCCTCCCATTGAGGCGAATCGTCATCAATTTGTACCTTGATAGCAACAAGAGCTTTTTTCCAACGTTCCTCGCGTAATTCACTGCAAATGTCGCCAGTACTGTACACCCGTAACTCGACGAAAAAATCTCCGTTAAGGCTACAACTTCTTCTCATGGTACCGTAAGGAACTCGATTCGTTATGCTCGATTGAATTGGATCTGATTCAGCACGCTTCTTTGGAACAGCAGCGTCTTCGGGAAACACCCCGAAAACATCGAACGGATTTTTAGTTCCTTTCTTCTTAGCTGCTGAGGACCTGATAACAAACATTTAATGAAACATAATATATATTCACAAAAATTAATAAGCAAATAAAAAATGAGAAGAAAAATATATTGGGGTTGTTGACTTTCTTTTCTGAGTAGGCTTTTTAAATTTTGAAGTATATTTGACGCCAACACTCTCCTCTGAATCAGATCTAAACCAAAAAATATGTTATGATTAATATTTGTCTTTTAGAATGAATACATAGACATGTATATTGTAGAATATATACCGATGGTAGAAAAACAAATAATATTTAGTAAATACCTTACGAAATGAAAATCTTATGATAAAGTTACCTTTTAGCTGAAGATTTTCGTTTGTGTACAGCTTTTGATCGAGCGGCGGATTTTGGTTCAATTGCCTCACTGTTTGCAGCAACGATGTGTTCAAACTTGGAATCAGACCTGAAAGTAAAATAAAAATATAAATGCCTATTTTAACAAGGTTTGAAGGTTTTTTATGTTTTAGTCTTGATTAGGAAAGTAAAACAGTGGTTTACTTACTTACATTTTAATCAAAGTAATGCGTAGGCTGAAGAAACTATCGTAAAAGCTGGCTGCAGCGTAACCTCTGAGCTGAGATGAATGGTAAGTTTATGCGGTTCTGTGCTCGGCAGCGTTCGAAGTCAGAAAGGAAAACATCGATCGATCGCCGGAAAATTAATAGCCGTTTTTTGATGATTTTACTAAACTAGCTAGGGTTGTCGCATTTCAAGTCGCAAACTGTTACAATTATTGATCTCTCGTTATTATAATGTGAATTAGGATTTCCACCCGGAAACCGCTCTGTTAAATTTAAATAGATACTTAAATGTATGCTCTAAAGATTCACTAGTTGGTGCACGCAACACAAATTACGTATTGATTATGGTGATAGATGCGGGATCCCTCTGGATCTGGATGGATCGGTCGTTGTGACGATCCTTGGGTGAGCTCTATGTCCAGCAATGGACGTTTACTGGTTACCTCTCGTTAGAGGTGAACCAATTTCAGTGGTAATTGTAGACTTCATTGGTTTATCATAATGACTAATGAGTGGCTACCGGGTCCCTTGGTACCGGTAAACCACTAACTTGCTTCTACCTTAGTTTTAGTCAGGGTGACTTCCATTGTCAGTTTATAAAGATAAGCATTTGGTATAACTTTTACCATTAAATATAGTTGGTATAACTAGCCACTACAGGACCAAATAATCCAAGGTTGCTTTACCAGGGACGACCACCGACTTCAAAGGAGATTCTACTTTTTTCAACAAATAAGTATTATTCATGGTGAGTTATTGATTTCATTTTGTCTCACTCAATTGCTACTAATAGAGTTTGTAACGTAGGACATATGGATGAAAATAAACTCTGAAATCTTTCATCCGTCAGTAAGTGCATAAGTCTGTCAAAGTAAGTATTAGTCAGTAAGGTCATTGAAGTCTCAGACTCCAATAAATAAGTCAGATAGTATAACTCTCGCTTCCAACATCAAACAGTATATATATTTAGTTAATGGTAACAGTATTAAGTAAGTCAGATAGCATATCCCTTGCCTCCAACATCAAACAGTATATCGATGAGCAGTAATATTTATTTAATGGTAACAGTATTAAGTAAGTCAGATAGCATATCCCTTGTCTCCAACAACAAATAGTATATCGATGAAAAGTAACAGATCGTTAAATGGTATTGACGCCTACGCTCTTCTTAACCCTAACCTAACAGCTAAAATAACCAACTAATCTACTCGAAATTAGCAAGCTAGGAATCCGGATTCCACATTTACAATTACCGCGGGTTCCCTCTCCAACTGATAAGAGAGGGCTTATCCTAAACTAATGCCTACGTTGAGCGGGTTAACTCAGCTTCCTAGCCCCTCTATATACGTGTGCTTCTGGTACCCATCTGAGGGGATTGGGTTAGATGAATACCAGAGTGTAAATATATATATAAATAGATAAGTGGCACTAGACATTGATGAGGTTAAAACACCGGTTGTGGCGCTTCAAACCCTTCAACACCCAGGGAGAAATTAGGTCCGACTCTTGAGTTATAATACAGACCCCCACCCTTATCCAATAGGTGGTACCCTATCCTTAAACGCCTCCGAGAAGATCTAGACTCCAGTTACCACCGCTAGGTTGAACGCCTATCACTTCTCAGAGGTCAGCTCTTACTTAGCTGAAGTCTAGATGAGTTCTCCAATACACTAATATAACACTCCCAGACATAGACCCCACGAAATCCCACTAAACTCCATTTTAGCTATCAAACAAATGTGTAATTTCCCAACAGTGAATATTCAGTCAGTATTGTTGGTACGGAATTCATTTCTAAATCTCCAAGGTCTTTATGTCGTTGTTCGCATAAAGTGCAGTATTGCTTAACCCGACTCGCAGGTAAGTTGGTCAGCCCGTGCATCGTGTTCTTATTTGAACATTTTAGCAAATAAAATATTTTAACATCATCATCATCATCTCAGCCGAGACCCACCCAATACTGAACATAGGCATAAACTGAGTTCGTTTACATGAAACTGGCTGTACCAGCATGTGAAAAAGGACTGTTGAACTCAGATCCGATTAATACATCTAGGTGAAATTAAAAAGTCCAACGAATCATAAGGTAATAGCTTGGGTCCTTACCAAGGTACATATAAATACCAATAAAATAATTCAACTAATCATATGGTAAAAGCTTGGGTCCTTACCAAGGTACATAAGAATACCAATTAAATAATCCAACGAATTATAAGGTAATAGCTTGGGTCCTTACCAAGGTACATATGAATACCTTAATACATATTAAAAACTCTAAGATATGACGTATTGTTTTCGAAACTTCTGCGAAATGGTATACAGGGCCCTTTTCTTATAACCATATGTCTTGCGATGTAGAAGAATGCAAATGTAAATTATCAAAAATCAAGCACCCTTTTACTATATTAACCCAAAACCTTCGTAGCATACATCGCAACTTTGATGGTCTCAAAGTTCTTTTGAATAGGCTGGATCTCTGTAATGATGTAATTATTTTAACCGAATGTTGGTTGAAAAACTGGGATAAGTTTTTACCGGATTTAGAAGGATACTGTATCTATATATATAAAATTCTAAACTGACTGACTGACTGACTGACTGTTGATAAATCAACGCACAGCCCAAACCACTGGACCTAGAGACTTGAAATTTTGCACATAGATACCTTATACAATGTAGGCATCCACTAAGGAAGGATTTTTGGGAATTCCCACGGGCACGGGAAAAAACGGGCTTTAAAAATTCGATTCCGAGTGACCGTATCTCAGTAACTATAATAACTAGACTCTTCAAATTTGATACACAAGTAGGAATTACAATAATGAAAACATTTATTTCAGGATTTTTTAAAACTTCCACGGGATAAGGAATAAACGGGATTTATATATTCAGTTCAACGGAATCCTATGAACTATAATTACTAGACTCTTCAAATTTGGCATAAAAGTAGGTAATTATAATAGTAAAAAACTGTTTTAAGGATTTTCGGAAATTCCCACGGGATAAGGAAAAAACGGGATTTTTCGTTTTACTGGTCGTAGAAAGCTGAAATTCGGCATATAGGTTGCTTGGGGAGTGCAGAAGAGCATTGTGAGAGGAATTTTCAAAATTCCCACGGGAACGGGATAAAAAGGGATTTATATATTCGATTCCGAGTGACCCAATCTCAGTAACTATAATAACTAGACTCTTCAAATTTGATACACCAATAGGTATTACATTAGTTAAAATATTAATTTCAGGATTTTTCAAAATTCCTACGGGATAAGAAAAAAACGGGATTTATATATTCAGTTCAACGGAATCCTATGAACTATAATTACTAGACTTCAAATTTGGCATAGAAGTAGGTGTAGCGACTACTAGCGCCATCTAGTAGTCATCACATAAGGAACTAACTACTACAATCCTACATCACGCTATCGAAGTTTCTCAACTCGGCTGCATAAATACAACTTCCAACATTCATCCATCGGACTTCGGTCCCCAGGCATAACATCTGCCTGGAGAGAGATCTCTCTATTGTAACTATCCCCAAATAGGTAATCATAATAGTGAAAAACAGTTATAAGGATTTTCAGAAATTCCCACGGGATAAAGAAAAAACGGGATTTATCGTTTTACTGGTCGTAGAAAGCTGAAATTCGGCATATAGGTTGCTTGGGGAGTGCAGAGAAGCATTGAGATAGGACTTTCCAAAATTCCCACGGGAACGTGAAAAAACGGGATTTTTCGTTTTACTAGTCGTAGAAAGCTAAAATTCGGCATGTAGGTTGCTTGGGAAGTGTAGAAGAGCATTAAGAGAGGACTATCCAAAATTCTCACGGGAACGGGAAAAAACGGGATTTTTCGTTTTACTGGTCGTAGAAAGCTGAAATTCGGCATGAGGTTGCTTGGGGAGTGTAGAGGAGCATTGAGAGAGGACTTTCCAAAATTCCCACGGGAACGGGAAATAACGGGATTTTTCGTTTTACTGGTCGTAGAAAGCTGAAATTTGGCAAGTGGGTTCCTTGGGGAGTGTAGAAGAGCATTAAGGAAGGACTATCCTAAATTCCCACTGGAACGGGAAAAACGGGATTTTTCGTTTTTCTGGTCGTAGAAAGCTGAAATTCGGCATGAGGTTGCTTGGGGAGTGTAGAGGAGCATTGAGAGAGGACTTTCCAAATTTCCCACGGGAACGGGAAAAAACGGGATTTTTCGTTTTACTGGTCGTAGAAAGCTGAAATTTGGCAAGTAGGTAGGTTCCTTGGGGAGTGTAGAAGAGCATTAAGATAGGACTATCCAAAATTCCCACGGGAACGGGAAAAACGGGATTTTTCGTTTTACTGGTCGTAAAAAGCTGAAATTCGGCATGAGGTTGCTTGGAGAGTGTAGAGGAGCATTGAGAGAGGACTTTCCGAAATTCCCACGGGAACGGGAAAAAACGGGATTTTTCGTTTTACTGGTCGTAGAAAGCTGAAATTCGGCATGAGTTGCTTGGGGAGTGTAGAGGAGCATTGAGAGAGAACTTTCCTAGTATTAAGAAAGTATTTTCCGAAATTTTTACGGGAACGGGAAAAAACGGGATTTTGCGTTTTACTGGTTGTAAGCTAAAATTTCAAAATTCATAAGTTTATACTGTAAGTAGGCCGCAAAGGGCTCTTTAACCGACTTCAAAAAAAGGAGGAGGTTATGCATTCCATTTTATGTATTTTTTTATGTAGGTATGTTCACCGATTTCTCGGTCAATTGTGAACCGATTTTAAAAATTATTTTTTTATTCGAAAGAATATAATATACTCCTGAGATGGTCCCATTGTCACGCAAGCAATCTTGCTTGCATGCTTGCTTGCTTGATATCTTGGTTCTTTGGAATTCTCATGGTACACGCGAGCGAAGCCGCGGGCAAAAGCTAGTGTCTATATATATAAAAGAAGAAACTGACTGACTGACTGACATATCAACGCACAGCCCAAACCACTGGGCCTAGAGATTCCAAATTTGGAATGTAGGTTCCTTATAAGGTCTAGGGGTGCACTAAGAAAGGATTTTTCAAAATTCACTCCCTAAGGGGGTGAAACGGGGGTCCAAAGTTTGTATGGGGAAACAAGATTCGTTCGACTATTTTATTCGAAACTTCACAGAAGTACTCCTAATGATAAATGAGTAAACACATGTGTAAGGGATTTACTGAGCACTGGGGGGCAATAATTTAAAGACAGAAATTGTGATATAGAGAGGCGGCAGCGTTAGCGCACGCGCGGTTCGCATCACGTGACAATGGCGACTGGATGACCGCCCGCGGTAACAGTTTAGCTTCTAACGCTACCCTCAATTTTTATTTATAAAAACATAAAACCTTAAACTACCCACAACCGTAAATCTAAGAAATAATATTTTATATGTATGTGTGTGTACGCGTCGTCTACAATCTCCCCCGCGTGTCGCACTGGCGACACTAATCTACCTGTGGCAACCGTGCGACGCGTGTGGCAGGTCGACGATACATCGATGTACGTGTTTGCACATCCACGACTCTCACTCGACCGTCCTGCCCAGGATGTGTCTGGACTATGCGTCCCTTCGGCCAACAATTTCGTGACGAGCTTGGATCGACTATTACCACAAGATCACCCTGTCGCAAGTCTTCACCGTCCTCTGTCCACTTTGGTCGTGGCAAGAGAGTTGGAAGAATCTCTTTCATCCACCTACTCCAAAATAAATCGGCAAGACGTTGAGCTATACGCCATTGACGTCGTAGGTAGAGGTCCCCTTCATTGAATTCTCCCGGTATTGGTAGACCCGATGACGAGCCGATCAAAAAATGATTGGGAGTCAAAGTTTCCTGGGCATCATGATCTACAGAGACATGAGCTAAAGGTCGGCTGTTGACCATGGCCTCCACTTCCATAAGCAATGTCATAAGCGTCTCGTCACGTGGTGCTCTTTCTTTAAGAACAGCTTTTAGCGCGGTTTTAACGCAACGAATCATGCGCTCCCAGGCCCCTCCCATGTGTGGGCTAGCTGGAGATATAAAATGCCATTCGACACCATAATTAGTGGCATACTCAGACAAGTATTCCTGATTTAGCGTGTTAGAGTGACGTCATGCCTCGACATTCCAACCTACGAGTACCTACATCTCACCATCGTGTCATCCGCCGCATCCCAAATATCGATCTGTTGCGCAAGCAAATCGATCGCGACAATAAAACCGTTCCGATATAATGACTGAGCGCCATTTGTCACTTCAAGCTCAGTGCAGTGGACAGTAGTTATTAATTAGACATAAAATTTGTAATCAATTTATTTAAATTATAATCAGTGTTTCTATAGTAGAGACATTTTTATTGATCTCCTCCGCTGCTGCCACTCCCAAACACCACACATATATAATTGGCGCAGTCGTTGAGTTGAGTCGGTCTAGTCGCGAATAGATCATCGAGATCGCGTTCGGGCACCTCTCAACAAAAGGACCCTGGCAGACAGACGAGGCGTTCAAAAATCATTTACTCCATACGGACGAGGCGTTCAAGAACTATTTACAACTACCTAATTGTAGACGAGCGATGAAAACAGCGTGGTGAGTACACATATGAGATTGGTTGCATTTCACCATCCCAGTGTTCCTACCCGTCAAAATTTTTCATCCACGGCAGAATAGTTCTCCTAGACTAAGTACTATTTCTAGAGATAATATTTTAGACGCGAACAGAAATTTAGAAAATTTAGACTGTAGTTTTGAGTCTGATTCTGATCTAGAATATAATAATATGGCGGACTTGGACAACATTTCTAAGGCCCTCCGCCTAGTACCAGAATTTGATGGTAATGTTAATATCTTAACTAGGTTCATAAAACTATGCGATCAATTAGTATTAGAGTATGTAAAAGAAGGGAGTAATTTAATTAACTACGCATTAATTAACGGTATTTTAAATAAAATTACTGGGCCTGCCGCCCGATTGATTAATTCTAATGGAGTCCCGGAAAATTGGGTTGGTATACGCAATGCCTTAATAAATAATTTTGCGGACCAGCGTGATGAAACCTCTCTTTACAACGATCTTGCTCTTTTAACCCAAGGCTCAAAAACCCCTCAGGAATTTTACGAGCAATGCCAAAATCTTTTCAGCACAATAATAACATATATTACACTCCACGAAACCATAGATAGTACTATTGCATCCAAGCGTGACCTGTACAAAAAGCTTACACTCCAAGCATTTGTACGAGGGCTTAGGGACCCTCTCGGCGCGCGTATCAGGTGTATGCGCCCCGACACAATAGAAAAAGCGCTAGAGTATGTGCATGAGGAAAATAATACCCTTTACTTGCAACAACGCAACCAGCACTATAATATTGAACGGCAAAATACACAGCAACGTCCCAAATTTCCTATTGCCTATATGCCACCACCCTATTCAATGCAAATGACCCCACCGCACCGCAACCCAATGGTTAATGTACCCGGTCCATCTAGGCCGAATCCACCAATGATGCCCCAGCATCATGCACCAGTTTGGAAACCAAAATTCAACCAGGTACCTCAAGGTCCCTCGCGCACACAACAAATTTTCAAAGCACTTCCTAGGTCAAACATGTCCACAGGATTTAAAATTCCACCTAGAAATTCTTACCCAAACCATCCTAGGCCTAATAATAACAACCACCCCGGACCCATGAGTGGCATTAGTCACCCCATAGCGAGATCATTACCTCGAATCAATAATGTAGAGATGAACATGAATGAAATAGAGTATAACTATGACTATGTCTACGACTACCAATATGACTATCAACCCGACTATCAATATTACGACGACAACAATGATTACTACTCCCAATATGATAACCAATATGACCCGCAAAACACTAACGAAAACTATTTTCCCATAGAAAATCATCTCCCTATAGAACACAAACACAACACAGATTCAAACGTCCCCAGCGAAAACCAGGAAAACTCAAATTTTTGCCAAGCTTTCAAAAAAACTACACAGAGATAGAAATCCATCTCCAAAATCAAAAACAACTTCCTTATATTCAAATTAAAGACCCGCCACTTAAGTTACTAATAGACACAGGCGCGAATAAATCTTTTATTAGCCCCGAAGCAGTCAGCAAATTTTATTCACGTTGCCCATTAACTTACGATCCTTTTGTCGTAACAAACATACACACATCCACAAAAAACACACATTCTATAATTATACCACCTTTCGCAGAATTTAAAAGCAGAGCTCCACTTAAACTATTCGTTTATAGATTTCACGACTATTTCGACGGGCTGATTGGATGCGATCTATTAGAGCAATGGGAAGCAGAAATAAATTATGGCACCCACCAATTCAAAACACAAAAGTCAGTAAATCCTATACGCATGTATACGTCTGAAAAAAATAATTTGTACGAAACCATCATTCCCGCCAATTCTTCTAAACTAGTTCATGCCCCCGTAAATATCCTGCAAGGTAATATTTTAATCGATCAACAAGTACTTTGTAATTGCGTTATAACGAGTTGCATCAGTTCCGCGAATCAAAACAAAAGCATATTCGAAGTAACGAACACATCACCGCACGACATAATTTTCTCACTAACACAACCCGTTCATGCCGAATTATTCAATTGCGAAACTGAGCGCAGGTGCAATGATTCATCACATGATCGTACTAACATTGTCTTAAATCGACTTCGCACAGAACATTTAAATACGGAGGAGACACTTAATTTGCAAAGCCTTTGTAAGGAGTATGCGGATATATTTTACATAGAAGACGAACCCCTTACGTTCACAAATAAAATAAAGCATAACATTAAAACAACTGATGACGTCCCCATATACTCTAAAACTTATAGATACCCCCATATCCATAGAAAAGAAGTACAGACCCAAATAGACAAGATGTTACAGCAAGGAATTATTAGACCATCGACTTCAGCTTGGAGCGCACCCATATGGGTAGTTCCCAAAAAGATAGATGCATCCGGGAAGGAAAAATGGAGAATAGTCGTAGACTTCAGAAAATTAAATGAAAAGACAATAGATGATAAATATCCCATCCCAAATATCACAGATATACTAGATAAGCTAGGAAAATGTCAATATTTTAGCACACTTGACTTAGCAAGCGGCTTTTACCAAGTCGAAATGAATCCCTCAGATATTCATAAAACAGGATTTAGTGTAGAGCACGGACATTATGAGTTTTTGAGGATGCCAATGGGCTTAAAAAATTCCCCAGCGACATTCCAAAGAGTCATGGATAACGTACTCCAGGGATTACAAAACTCAATTTGCCTTGTATATTTAGACGACATTCTAGTATTTTCAACTTCCTTGCAGGAGCACATAGTTAATTTAAGAAAAATTTTCCAGAGATTACGCGAATCGAACTTCAAAATCCAGATGGATAAATCAGAATTTTTAAAACAGGAAACTCCTTATCTAGGACACGTCATCACACCAAATGGCGTAAAACCCAATCCGGATAAAATCAAAGCTATTGAAAACTACCCATTACCTCGAACTAGTAAACAAATAAAACAATTCTTAGGTTTGCTAGGTTACTATAGAAAGTTTATCCCAGATTTTGCCCGCGTTACAAAACCTTTCACACAATGCTTAAAAAAAGGAAGAAAAATAAACATTGACTCGCAATACATAGGCTGTTTTGAAAAATGTAAAACTTTACTAACTAATGATCCAATTCTACAGTATCCCGATTTTTCTAAAGAGTTTGTATTAACTACCGACGCTTCTAACGTAGCCCTAGGCGCTATTCTATCCCAAGGAATCATAGGTTCCGACAAACCTATCGCATACGCATCTCGCACTCTAAGTGACTGTGAATTAAATTATAGCACTATCGAAAAGGAGTTACTAGCCATAGTGTGGGCAACGAAATACTTTCGTCCATATCTGTTTGGCCGAAAATTCAAAATTATAACAGACCATAGACCTCTTCAATGGATTGTAAACCTCAAAGAACCGAATTCACGACTCACACGATGGAGCCTTAAATTATCCGAATATGACTTCACAGTAGTATACAAAAAAGGTAAATCAAATACAAATGCTGATGCCCTGTCTCGCATTGAAATTCACAACGAAATTAGCTCAGTCATAGTAAACCCTTCTGAAACTCCAGATATTCGAGAATTAGACGACAGACAGACTGAAACCGACCATACAAGCCGTGAGAATCCCATTTTAGAAATTCCAATTTCAGAGGACCCCCTTAATAAATTTCCTAGACAAATAATTTTTAACATATTAAATCGTAAATCCCGCATTGGAGACACAGTAACAAAACCCTTTGAAGCGCGCCTAAAAACATATGTAGAAATATTTGAGAACAACCTAGAACAAGAAATAGTTAACGCAATAATAAAACACGTAGACCCTAAACAGCGAACCGCAATATTAGTCCAACCTCTAAATAAAATGTACAGCATAGTTCCAATCATACAAAATAAGTTTGAAAACTCGTCAATGAAGTTAGTTTTAGTCAAACACGAATTGCAAAACATTACAAATGACACGGAACGTCAGGAAATTATCAGAAAGTACCACGAAGGCAAAACAATTCATCGCGGAGTTAACGAAACATATTTGTCATTGTCTCATAAGTATTACTGGCCAAAAATGCGCGACAGCATTTCAAAATATATAAACAATTGCCAGGTGTGCAGTTGCGCAAAATACGAGCGTCACCCAAGTAATCCTCAGTTCCGGGTAGTACCACCTGCAACAAAGCCTTTTGAAATCATGCATGCTGACACATTCACAGTTGAACAAGAAAAGTACCTAACAATAATCGATTCATTTACCAAATATGCCCAAGCTTACCTATTACAAGACGGAACAGCACCCAGCATTGTAAAAGCCTTATTACGATTTAGTACACATCATGGATTACCTTTAGCTATAGTCACAGATCAAGGCACAGAATTCAATAACCAAATAGTATCAGAATTTCTAAAGTTACACAACATAAAGCATCACAAAGTCGCAGCTCACGCACCAAACGAGAACGGCATGATAGAACGACTACACGGCAAACTTCTAGAACACTTGCGTTTACTAAAAATTCAAAACAAGAACGAACACTCACGAGACTTAATACTCTACGCACTACTAGCATATAATAGCTCAATCCATAGTCTGACTAAGTGTAGGCCCTTAGATCTTTTGACAGGACACTTTGATCCACGAGACCCTACAAACGTTGATATTAATGAAACCTTACTACAAAAATACATGGATGATCATAGAGATAAGATGAAGGTTGTCTATGATCTAGTCCATGATAATTGTTTGACAGAACGATCCAACATTATGGGAAGAATAAATAGAAATAGAGATCCTAACATTGACTATTCCCCTGAACAAGAAATTTTTATACAGAACCCAGCCGCTACTAGACAAAAACTAGCTCCATGATACTTACAAGACAAAGTTACAGAAAACCTACCTATTCACATTTACACTTCTAAAAGGCGAGGTCTGGTACCTAAATCGCGATTAAAGAAAGTACCCCAATCTCGATTGTTACAGGTTCCTAATACTGTGGACCTGGAGCAACCTGGCCCTAGCTCAGGACATCCGACTTGAAAACCTTGATGACGGACCTGGACTATTATCATTTAAATTAGGACAGACTAAAGTAGTCTCGCACTACCACACATTCCTACAGTACATAGACCTAGACGATATCCAGAGAAACATTGACTTGACTAAGGAACAACTGACTGACGCATCTAACTCCTTAAGTAACACTACTTTCAACATCTTCAAATATCAAATAAAATACTTATATTCAAAAGTTGACAAGGTTTCGGCACAGCTAAATACTTTCTCTAGTAAGAGAATAAAAAGAGGTCTCATCGATCCTTTGGGCTCTGTTATCAAGAGTATAAGCGGAAATTTAGACTACAATGACGCAATTAAATATGACAACGCAATTAAAATTTTATAGAATAATGATGAAACTTTATCAAAAAAATTTAATCACCATATTAGTTTATTTAAAAAATGGATTGTAGAGCAAAATCAGACACTTTCAACCTTAATTACAAATCAAATGAAATTAAGTAAATTCCTAACGGTTTTAAGAAATAACAGCTTAGTTAATAAAAATGAATTCGTGAATTATGCACATTTAAATCAATTATTTAACATTATCACGGATAATGTAAACGATTTATATAACGAAATGATAAGGATAGAAAATATTATTGCATTTAGCAAAATAGATAACGTGCACCATTCTATTTTAAATGTCAATTTGATAAAAGATTTGATTAAAACTTTGCACCAGATTTATGACGATAACCAAATTCTAAATTTAGAGTTAAGAGACTACTATACGTGTATTAAGATAGGTTCGTATTTCTCAGGTAATAACTTAGTAGTTGTCCTGAAAATACCCATTATTAATAAGAGCACTTTTGAATTATATAAGCTTTGTCCACTGCCGAACAAAAATAATCAAATCCTTATCCCACCCTATCCGTTGATTGCAACCAATTCTCAAGAACATGTGTACATGGAGGCAGAATGCCCTAAGTCCGGCGACTGGTACATCTGCGAGCAGAAATTAAGTCATCAAATACGCACCAATCAAGATTGCATCCAGAAACTCATCCACTCACAGGAGGTAGATGAAACGTGTAAATCCACGCCTATCTCTCTGTCTCAGGAAGCTCTACTGGAGCTAGATGATCAACACTATGCTATAAGTTTCCCAAGCCCCACCAAAGTCCAAATGAAATGTCAGCAAGAACAGCATGTCATGCTAAAAGGAAGCTTCATCGCTACCATCCCTCAACAGTGTTCCATGAAGACCCAACAATTTACGCTAATAAACAACAACAATAAAATACGCGGCCAACCTCTAAAAATATTGTATATACCACCAAAAGCAGCCACCAGCAAAGAAGACAGCATCGGCATACTGAAACTAAGCTCCGTCAATCTAAGCAACCTGCAAAATATTCAACAACAGTTATCTGTTGAAAGACCTATTGAAGTCAACAGAATCCAGTCTTCAAGCATCTACCATACATCGATACCACTATATACATTCATGCTATTCGGTGCAAGCGCACTCATCTTCATATTATACCGAAGACATCGAGCCGCCGCAAAAGTAAACACACCCGAAGCTGACATTGAAACGCAAGAAGACGCAGCAATTGTCGTAGACTCGACAAATAGCCGCTCAACTTAGGGGGGAGGTGTTAGAGTGACGTCATGCCTCGACACTCCAACCTACGAGTACCTACATCTCACCATCGTGTCATCCGCCGCATCCCAAATATCGATCTGTTGCGCAAGCAAATCGATCGCGACAATAAAACCGTTCCGATATAATGACTGAGCGCCATTTGTCACTTCAAGCTCAGTGCAGTGGACAGTAGTTATTAATTAGACATAAAATTTGTAATCAATTTATTTAAATTATAATCAGTGTTTCTATAGTAGAGACATTTTTATTGATCTCCTCCGCTGCTGCCACTCCCAAACACCACACATATATAATTAGCGTTTCAAAAGATTTCTTCAACTCAATTTCGGCTCCCTTTAAGTTTGTCCCGTTGTCGGAGTAAATCTTTGCTGGCCATCCACGCCTTGCGGCCATACGGCGAAGGGCCATGATGAGTGAGTCAGTCGACAACGCGGTCACTATCTCAATATGCACGGCTCGCACAGTAAGGCACGTGAAAAGAACACCGTATCTTTTCTCACGTCGACGACCAACAGTAACATCCATGGGGCCAAAAAGATCTACGCCGCAGTGTGTGAAAGGTCTTTGATGATGAGACAAGCGACCCTCCGGCAAGTCACCCATTCTTGGAGGCTGTGGCTTCACTCTACGTAACCTACAATAGAGACAGCGTGAGGCCACGGCACGAACGGTGGGACGTAGTTTAATCACCCAATATTTTTGCCTGAGTTCGTTTACTACCATTTCGTTAAAAGAGTGTGCCGCGCGCTCATGAAAATGTTTTACAATTAGTTTAGTAACGTAATCATGGCCGTCTAGAATGATGGGTCTCTTAACGTTTATATCGACCTCACTCGTTGCGTCGATGCGCCCCCCTACTCTAAGAAGACCGTCCTGTCCGAGAACCGGGGTCAGGGTGCGAAGTCTACTATTGGAGTCGATGTTTTTATTTTGTCTCAACTGATTCAGTTCAGTTTTAAAATAAAGTTCCTGCGAGTATTTTAATAGCAACAGTTCAGCTCTTTCAAGTAAACACTTGTTAATCGTAGGTATGCCGCTTAGTTTACATTTTGCTACAAACAATAAAACCGCAGCCGTCGCGCGAAGCAATCTGAACCAAGACGAAAAACGCGACGGATCGGGCACAGGTAAGTTTGACTTATTATAACTATTATTATTCACGATATGTATATTTTTAATTTCCAATTGTTCCTTATTAACGTTTTGTATGTTTACAGGTTCGCGCGGCCATCGGTCAACGGACGAAGAAAGGAAAACAGGTCCCGTGTACCATTCGCAGCCATTTTTTAAGTGGTAATTATTATTTTTCGTAGCGACGTCCGCTATGTTTAACTCGGTTGGAACATAATGCCATTCTTTAGCATTGCTTAATGAGTCTATTTCCCCGAGCCGATTTGCTACGAATGTGCTGTAGTTTCGATGGTCATTGCGTATCCATAACAACACAGTAGTGGAGTCCGTCCAGTAAAATGTCCTGTCAGTCTGTAATCTGTGTTCTTTTTTCAGCGTATCGGCGAGACGGCATGCGAGCACAGCTGATTGCAGCTCTAAGCGAGGAATAGACACACATTTTACCGGTGCTAAACGACTTTTACTCATTACAAAGGCCACGCTAATGTCAGCCTTATCCTCATCGCAATAAGATCGCCAATAGGCTACCGAGGCATATGCAACCGGGGACGCGTCACAAAAAATATGTAGGTCAAGTTTACGTGTGAGTGAATTGTTGCTGTTATGAATAAAATACCATCTCGGAACACGTAATTCATTTATAAATCTAATTTGACTTATCCATTCCCTAAACACAACAAACATTTCATCAGTCAAAACCTGATCCCAACTAATTCCCTGTTTCCAGGTGGATTGCAAAAGTATTTTTGCTTTCATGGTAAAGGGGGCCAGCAACCCATAAACATCATAAATCGTCATGACTATGCGCAAGAGTTCTCTCTTAGTTGGCTTTTGCTGACCCTTTATTATGCCCTCACTAACATTTTTAAATGATAATTTAAACCCTAAACAATCCGTACTCGGGTACCACAACAAACCAAGTGTCCGCTCAAACAATTCGTCTCCACGGAAATCTAAACCTACGCACGCTGCACTTAAGGTACCTTTTGGAGTGGCTTTGCAAACGGCGGGGCTATTAGATGTCCAGTTTGTGATATCGAAACCGCCTTGCGAATGAATATACGTTATCTCCCGCATCGACTTAATAGCCGCGTCCTCAGTAGTGAAAGAGTCGACATAATCGTCACAATAATGATTAGTTATTATCGCGCGTACGGAATCGGGCATTGTTTGTTTAAAACGTTCGGTGTTATGGTTTTTTACGTATTGTGCGACAAAGGGCGAGCAATTAGCTCCAAATATTAAGGAAGTCATAGCAAAATGTTTTATTTTACCGTCTATTTTCCACAGAAAACGAAGTGCATGTTGATCTTCGGGTCTTATATTTACGCGTAAGAACATGTCACGTATATCCGCGGTAATACCTATTCGATTCTCACGAAACCTGAGCATAATTCCCACTAGAGATTCGAGTAAATCTGGGCCTTGTAATAAATAACTGTTGAGGCAAAGACCGTTCGTGGTGGCTGCGGCGTCGAAAACCAATCTAAGCTTTTTTTTATTTGGATTATCGACGCCGAAGTGGGGAAGGTACCAGACCCGCGGTCCAGACTCACTCGGCTCGATTTCGCGAGCGTAATTGTTTACAAATAAATGTTCGATTCTTTCTTTGTATCGCTGAGCGAAACCTGGGTCACGTGACATTTTGCGCTCAATGGATCTCAAGCGTGAAAGCGCGTTTGGGAGCGAATCTGGCATATTGGCACTACTCTTCCACGGGAGACCTACTTCCCAGTGACCATCAACTAGTTGTGCAGTGCTTTTCAATATCTCGACCGCCTTCGTTTCGAGACGATTTGGTCGCGCTGGTGCCGCGGAGACCCCTTGTGCGTCTAACTCAAAGGATTTGCGCACGAGTTCATTCAAGCTACGGTCACCGATAATGCTATAATCTTTTGATTGCGCGGTGGGTGTCACGTGACATACGGTATGAGCAAACACGTGAGCGGCGTCCGAGCCAGCGCCGAACCGGTTTTCACCAGGAGCATATTGGGAAGACAAAGTAGACATAAAGCCGTGTACACACCAACCTAATGGAGTTAATGTAGCAAAGGGTTCGTTTTTCTTACCGGTTAACAATTGCAATGGTTTAATCAAATCATAATTATCTTGACCAATTAAGACTTTTGGTTTTAAATTTACACCAGGAATATAATTTAATACAATGTTGGTCAAGTGTTTATACTGGGAAGTATTAACTTTTAACATATTTTGTTTAGGTAAGTTTAATTCTTTTATCTTTTGAGCATTAAATTCAGAAACTATATGATTATCATTTAAGCCACTTATTCTACAACTTACAGTCTCTGATGTACAAACTATTTCGTTGTTTTCCCAAGCACCGCACATACGCAATTGTCTCTTCTGGCCTTTAAGACCTATGGAGTCCGCAATATCACTAGCGATTAGCGAAATCGTCGCACCGTCGTCCAATAATGCGTACGTTGAAATTGCACCCTTAGGGCCACGCAAAACTACCGGCACGATTTTTAACATTACGATTGGATTAGAGACTGATATTGTGTTTCATTGTGATTGTCTGTACACTCGCGGTCGTCGTCGAGGGCGTCGCCAGGGCCGAGGGGGTCGTCGTCGGCGTCCACCGCCGCAGTGTGGACGCGCTCGGGCGGCGCGGGCGCGGTCGCGGCCCGGGCGCCGGCCGGCGGCGCGGGCCAGTGCAGCAGCTCGTGGTGCGGCAGGCCGCACTGATCGACATCGCACTGCCGTGCTCAAGCTAAAAGGCGGCTAAGTGACATTTGGTCAATTTCGACTTTTCAATACCATTCTGCTTAGAAAAAAAATCTCTATCGATCTGTCTAGGAACGGTTTTTCTATCTTATACCGTTTCGAAAATAATATTTCAAAAAAAGCGGTTAAATACATAAAAAATGGACTTTCCTATGCTTAAAGGCGACTAAACCACATTACTTAACTAAAAAGCTACTAAAGTACTTTAACGTTTGGATTGTTTTTCCTTTTTTATTATAAATGCCAAGCTTAAAAGCGGTTATTATTTTTGGGTACACTAAAAGGCGGCTAAACGTCTTTAACCGCTATTTAACTAGGTTTCATTGAATAAAATACTTCGCTGATACTTGGCTACAAGGCGATTATACGACAATGCATCACTAAAAAGCAGTTAAAATCATATTGCCGCCTTTTAGTCCTGTATTCATGCCACAATTCCAGTAAAAAACCTATGGTTGAAAGCGGCATTGGTCCGTGCGCAAAGTAAACGACATATTTTATTTAATTGTTTGCATAACTAAAAGGGGGCTATTCTACAATACATGACTAAAACGCAGCTAACTACGCCTGCCTCTTTCTTCTGTACCCTCGCTAAACCAGAAAACTTACCATAATAAAGTAGCAGATGTGTCAATGTGCAGCATGCTCTTAGTCTAGGAAGACGTTTCGCGGGCGGTCGGCGTCTCATTCCCACCAAATAACATTATGGCCGATAAACATATTATGAGGCCTGTAAGTTACATATTTTCTTTTTGTGTAATCGCAGAATTAGAATTAGTTTTACAAGATTTGTAATGTACTCGGTTGACAGTAGAGTATGTTCATATATTACAATTAGCACTCACGTGCCTTTTTCTCCAATTACTATCATTTATTGACATGTGATTTCAAACAAGGTCATTATTGACTTAAGGAATAAATAATTATGATTGAAATAAATAAATAAATTGGCAACCGTGGTTGCACAAAGCATGTGATTGCCTATGTAGGTATGTATCTTGTACGTTAAATTTGAACCACATTCTGGTTACCGATTGAGCTGACATTTTGCAACTTCGATCAACAATACGCATACTTAATATTCCGTCTTCCGTCTTCTAATTCCGTCTTCACCCGGATCTTTGTTGTTTTTAAGCTGCCCCAGGGCAATCCTAATCTCACTCATTTCGACGTCCGGGATAATTATCTTCAGTGTAGTGGCGTGTTTGTGAGACTCTGATGTGATTTAGATCGGGAAGAGGCTGTGCAGCATGGGAAGCATACAGCTGTCCATAAAAGCTCTCAATCTCGGCGAGGATTTCCGGCTTAGAGGAGACGGTTTGGATGGTTTGCAGTTTTTAGTTTCATTAGGTTGCTCTTTCCAAGTTGCCGCATAAAGACTTTCGATCCCCGGTTGCGCTCTATTGCCTCCATAATAGAGCGAGTATTGGAGCCACGTAGACCTCGCCTTATCAGCTTTCTAATATGCTTGGAGAGCTCTTTCTCACCTAACGAAACAGTCTGAGCTGCCATTTCTCGTCGCCGCCTCATGAGTTCCAAAGTCTCGCGAGAGAGTTTAGACTGCTGTACACTTCGCTGCTTTAAGAAACACGTTGTTCCCACATCCCAAATCGTCCACACTAACTGGTCCGCCTCCTTATCAACATCGTCGGTGGTTTCCAACAAATCAACAAGAGTTGTGTTGGACGCAAAACAGATCTCACCATGCGGACTCTTTCCAGCTTATGACGTATATTCAGAGTGCCTCGAACAAGTCGGTGATCACAGCCTGTGTAAAACCTGTTGATCACTGAGCCATCCCTGAATATATGCTTTGTATCCGTCATGATAAAATCGATCTCATTTCGCGTCTTACCGTCGGGGCTTCTCCAAGTCCACTTCCTGTGAGGCCCCTTCTTAAAGAAAGAATTCATTAGAAAAAGCTTTTGGCTTTCCAGGAAGCTGACCAACATGTGCCCCTGTGGTTTCTAACTCCAAATCCGTGCGGTCCGATAAGTAAAGCCATGCATAGCACCACTAGAACACATTACACCGTTGTTATGGGAGACCTCAACGCAAAGGTGGGGGTACAGGCATGCGACGATTCGATAATCGTCGCATGCCTGTACCCCCACCTTTGCGTTGAGGTCTCCCATAACAACGGTGTAATGTGTTCTAGTGGTGCTATGCATGGCTTTACTTATGTCCTCATACATAGCTTCCACTTCGTCGTCGGAGTATGCCGAGGTCGGCGCGTACACTTGTATAAATTTCAAGGAGTACTTATCAGTCAACTTGAGTACAAGGTATGCTACCCTTGCCGACACGCTACCGATCTCCACAACGTTGTTACAGAGAGCTTTATTGATAAGGAAGCCGACTCCACCTTGGGACTGCTGTTTGTGCTACCAAAAAAGGTTTTGCCCATAATCACCACGCTGGGCAGGCGGGTTGGTGATCGCAGAACTAGGCCACTTGCACCAGCAACGCTGCTGCCCGTTCCTGGCCTGCTTAATTTTGCCTACTTGCTTTTGGATGGTTATTCCGCCATCTGTCGGTCGCCAGAGCCTCGTCAGTTGCTAGCAGGGTGCACCACGAGCAGGTGAGGTTGACATTTGGAGATTGAGATTCTGGGTTCTCCCTTACACCCCTATGACCTTTTTTTTTCAATACCATATTATTATTCAAATGGACATAATTCTAAATTACTGCGACTAAGTTGTTTTTTTTTGAGATTGTAACTATCCTTTTGATTTTTGCGCAGAGTGCCATTTTTGTTCTATTTTAATATCACAATGAAGTATTTATTAACTATGGTAGCAATGACGAGCTATTTGAATGTCCATTTTACATCGAATAAACGAATAATTCACAGTAAAATGTTTATTTGAATTTGTAGTTACGGCCAATTTTGCAGGATTCTTAAAAAAATATTGGGACTCCTACAAGACTAAAAAGCAGTGACGCTAAAAGGTTTGTAAGATAACCGCTTTTTAGCTATGTTCCAGTATATCGGAAAGTAAACAAGAAACAGTGAATTAGTTTATAAGGCGGCAATGTGCCCTTTGCCGCTTTATAGTTATGGACTGGGTTAACAATAATACCCACTAACCTAGATTAAAATGCCACTAAAACAGATAACTGCTTTCTAGTTATGTAATTGTAGTTAACTATCTATTTCAAAACAATTCCTATATCATTAACAAAAAATACATGTCTATAAAGCAGTTAAGATCCGATAACCGCCTTTTTGTACTGCAATGTAAAAAGGATTTTATTTTATTTTCATAACTATAAAGGAAAAAATGACTTTTAATGGCACAAAAACTATAATATAACAAGAGTGACTAAAATCAAATCATAAATTAAAAAAAGATCTACCGTTTGGTATATGACAACATAACTAAAGATTTAAAGAAATTGACCAGCATCGATTTGAAATTTTTGTGACGTTTTTCGCCGTTTACTCAAAAGTTGGTTTTGTCACTTAGCCGCCTTTTAGCTTGAGCACGGCAGCGCAGTTCTCGGCGGGGCACTCGTCCTTATGGTGTTTGTGTATGAGGCATTTATGACACAGACGTCTACCGTTAACGAAACGCCAACGATCCCTTCTCATAGCCTTTCTAAATCTAGCACATTTAGGAAGGGCGTGATTACTCTCGCGGCAAAATGCACATTTTTTATCAGCTTCTGTTATTTTGATGTCTGACTGTGATTGGGCTAGTATAACATGCCTATTTTCTTGAGATTTTCGTTCTTCAGGTTTTTTATAGGCATTATAGGTATAAATATGGCTTATACCAGCAATTGATGCCTTCGTGGCTTCTTCGTATAAAAATTCAGAAAATAACTCGAGCTTAGGTTTATTTTCATCTTGGTGGGTGTAAGCGTAGTAATCGGCCCACTTAGTGATGAGCGCCGTCGGGCACTTGGTAATAACTGCATTCATTAGTTCGGGACTACGTATGTAATCAACTTGTTTTATTGCTCGAGCGGTGGCTACGTAGTTTTTTACTTTTATAGAAAAGTTGACAAGCTCATTGTGATACGCCGGCGGCAACGGTGGCAACTTTCTCAACTGTACAGTAATTCTTTGTATGATAGTTTCAGGCCTGCCGTAACGTAATTCCAAGGCTTCTATGATGCTCACTGCCGAAGTGTTGCCGATAAGAAGCGAAGATACCGTTTCTTTAGCTTCGCCGCGTAAACAATTACGTAATCGGCAGACATTCTCTGCGTCGCTGAATTCACACAATCTGGAGGACTCGGTGTACGCGTTTTTAAATGACAACCATTCCATTGAGTCACCATAAAAGGTTGGCAGCTCCTTATTTGTTTTTATTCGTGATTGAGTTTGTCGATCGTTAGCAGTGGCGGTAGTGATGGCATTCTTTAGTGCGTTAGCAAGTTGTTGGATGTAGCTAGGCGCGGCCGTGGCGGCGGCCGGCGCCCCGTGGGACGGCTCAATATGCGGCTGCTTCATGACATCCTCGTGGCTACGATCCATCCATTCATCCACTTTTTGCTTGATGCGTGACCTGGCACTTACACTGCCATTTTGCGAACGTTCTAGTCGGAGCGCGGCAATATCCGCAGCTAACTTCTTTGCGTTGAGTTCAAGCTGTATGCGAGCATTAGCTTCAGCTGCTTCCAATTCGAGCTGCTTCTTACGGGCTGTGAACTCAAGCTCACAAGCATTGGAGTGTTTGCTGCTAGTTGATGCCAGCGCCTTAGGTGCTTCCGTTTTAACGCTGCTTTTTTCAGATGTACCTCCATGTTTCCAGACCTCTATACGTTTCATAGAAGTACCTTGGTCTGAGTAGGCTTGAGCGTCAAGCATCTTTTTAGTGCCTTCTTGAATGACGTTATCCATAACGGCTCGATCTGATGCAGCGTAGTTTTTTTTGCATTTCGACGCTGGCGGTGTGCTAAACATGGCGGCCGACGGTACGGTGACGGTTTATCACTTCGCGTTCAAATTAAAACTAGTCTAAGTATTTATTCGGTTCGTAGGACCACTTTGTAAGGGATTTACTGAGCACTGGGCAATAATTTAAAGACAGAAATTGTGATATAGAGAGGCGGCAGCGTTAGCGCACGCGCGGTTCGCATCACGTGACAATGGCGACTGGATGACCGCCCGCGGTAACAGTTTAGCTTCTAACGCTACCCTCAATTTTTATTTATAAAAACATAAAACCTTAAACTACCCACAACCGTAAATCTAAGAAATAATATTTTATATGTATGTGTGTGTACGCGTCGTCTACAACATGTTTCAGGTTTTTTGAGAATTCAACCCCTAAAAGGGGAAAAAAGGGGTAACAAAGTCTGAAAATCAACATGGGTGTTGTTTCTATGGTTTATCGGGTTGCTGGTTATGAAAACAACAACGGTTTTAAAATCCGACGTGGCGGACGTAAAATACCATCTCCCTGGATGGGGTGCAATGGTGTTGAAATCTTAATATATAAAAGAAGAAACTGACTGACTGACTGACTGACTGACTGACTGACTGACTGACTGACATATCAACGCACAGCCCAAACCGCTGGGCCTAGAGATTCCAAATTTGGCACGAAGGTTCCTTATAAGGTCTAGGGGTGCACTAAGAAAGGATTTTTCAAAATTCATTCCCTAAGGGGGTGAAACGGGGGTCCAAAGTTTGTATGGGGAAACAAGATTAGATCGACTATTTTACTCGAAACTTAACAGAAGTACTCCTAACGATAAATGATTAAACACGTGTTTCAGGTTTTTTGGAAATTCAACCCCTAAAAGGGGGAAATGGGGAGACAAAGTCTGAAAATCAACATGGGTATTGTTTCTATGGTTTATCGGGTCACTGGTTACGAAAACAACAACGGTTTTAAAATCCGACGTGGCGGACGTAAAATACCATCTCCCTGGATGGGGTGCGATGGGGTTGAAATGTCTAATTAAACTAAATGACTGTTGATATATCAACGCACAGCCCAAACCACTGGACCTAGAGACTTAAAATTTTGCACATAGATACCTTATACAATGTAGGCATCCACTAAGGAAGGATTTTTGGGAATTCCCACGGGGACGGGAAAAAACGGGATTTATATATTCGATTCCGAGTGACCCTATCTCTGTAACTATAATAACTAAACTCTTCAAACTTGATACACAAGTAGGTATTACATTAGTTAAAACATTAATTTCAGGATTTTTGAAAATTCCCAAGGGATAAGGAAAAAACGGGATTTTTTGTTTTACTGGTCGTAGAAAGCTGAAATTTGGCATCTAGGTTGCTTGGAGAGTGTAGAGGATTGAGAGAGGACTTTCCGAAATTCCTACGGGAACGGGAAAAAACGGGATTTTTCGTTTTACTGGTCGTAGAAAGCTGAAATTCGGCATCTAGGTTGCATGGAGAGTGTAGAGGAGGATTAAGAGAGGACTTTCCAAAATTCCCATGGGAACGGGATAAAACGGGATTTTTCGTTTTACTGGTCGTAGAAAGCTGAAATTCGGCATGTTGGTTGCTTAGGGAGTGTAGAGGAGCATTGAGAGAGAACTTTCCAAAATTCCCACGGGAACGGGAAAAACGGGATTTTTCGTTTTACTGGTCATAGAAAGCTGAAATTTGGCAAGTGGGTTCCTTGGAGTGTGTAGGGGAGCATTAAGAAAGCATTTCCCGAAATTCTTACGGGAACGGGAAAAAACGGGATTTTGCATTTTACTGGTTGTAGAAAGCTAAAATTTCAAAATTTATAAGTTTATACTGTAAGTAGGCCGCAAAGGGCTCTTTAACCGACTTAAAAAAAGGAGGTTATGCATTCCACTTTATGTTTTTTTTTATGTAGGTATGTTCACCGATTTCTCGGTCAATTGTGGACTGATTATAAAAATTATTTTTTTATTCAAAAGAATACAATATACTTCAGATCCCATTGTCACCAAATCAGGATCTGATGACGAGATCAAAAGGAAATCGACGGCAACCCTCAAATTTTGTAGGCACGCATTACGTTTTTCATATATTTTCTCAAGCTATTTAAGTGTTTGCGTCTGGTAGACATCATCTCATGTTGATGAGCTGATGATGGAAGGTAAAGCTCCTTAACGGTTAGGAGTTATAGGAAGTTTCTTTAAATATCATATGCACGTATAGATCTTTAGTTGTATTCTTTCTGGTTATTCAGATGAGCTGATGATGGAAGGTATAACTCCTTAGCGGTTAGGTCACACAACACCTTTAAAAATACTATAATATGTATAATATCAATGCTAAGTAGGCACACAGCGCTTCCAGTTACTCAAGTTTCCGTAGAAGGTAAGAAAACATTGAATTATACCCAATGCAGGACAGGGGAAAGTAATAATAGGTTTTATATTATTAACAAGCCTGGTTATTTTAGTGCCCGCTTCCGAATTAGTGAAAAACATTGTATATAAAGAAATACTGTAAAGGACCGTATCTACCTGAAGTTTAGTCGGGCTTGCTTGCACGCTTGCTTGCACGCTTACTTGCACGCTTTTTTGCACGCTTGCTTGCTTGCGTGCATGCTTGCTTGCTTGATATCTTAGTTCTTTGGA
This sequence comes from Archips xylosteana, assembly GCA_947563465.1. Classification (NCBI taxonomy): domain Eukaryota; kingdom Metazoa; phylum Arthropoda; class Insecta; order Lepidoptera; family Tortricidae; genus Archips; species Archips xylosteana. The sequence goes on from CANOAX010000012.1 coordinate 182,046, forward strand.
ATACTCATGGTACACGCGAGCGAAGCCGCGGGCAAAAGCTAGTGTCTAAATAAACTAAATGACTGTTGATATATCAACGCACAGCCCAAACCACTGGACCTAGAGACTTGAAATTTTGCACATAGATACCTTATACAATGTAGGCATCCACTAAGGAAGGATTTTTGGGAATTCCTACGGGGACATGAAAAAACGGGATTTATATATTCGATTCCGAGTGACCCTATCTCAGTAACTATAATAACTAGACTCTTCAAACTTGATACACAAGTAGGTATTACATTATTTAAAACATATATTTCAGGATTTTTCAAAATTCCCACGGGATAAGGAAAAAACGGGATTAATATATTCAGTTCAACGGGATCCTATGAACTATAATTACTAGACTCTTGAAATTTGGCATAAAAGTAGGTCATTATAATAGTAAAATCAGTTTTAAGGATTTTTGGAAATTCCCACGGGATAAGGAAAAAACGGGATTTTACGTTTTACTGGTCGTAGAAAGCTGAAATTCGGCATCTGGGTTGCTTGGAGAGTGTTCAGGAGGATTAGGAGGGGACTTTTCATAATTCCCATGGGAACGAGAAAAAACGGAATTTTTCGTTTTACTGGTCGTAGAAAGCTGAAATTCGGCATGTAGGTTGCTTGGGGAGTGTAGAGGAGCATTGAAAGAGGACTTTTCAAAATTCTAACGGGAACGGGAATAAACGGGATTTTTCGTTTTACTGGTCGTAGAAAGCTGAAATTCGGCATGTAGGTTGTTTGGGGAGTGTAGAGGAGCAATGAGAGAGAACTTTTCAAATTTCCCACGGAAACGGGAAAAACGGGATTTTTCGTTTTACTGGTCATAGAAAGCTGAAATTTGGCAAGTGAGTTCCTTGGGGAGTGTAGGGGAGCATTAAGAAAGCATTTCCCGAAATTCTTACGGGAACGGGAAAAAACGGGATTTTGCGATTTACAGGTTGTAAGCTAAAATTTCAAAATTCATAAGTTTATACTGTTAGTAGGCCGCAAAGGGTTCTTTAACCGACTTAAAAAAGTAGGTTATGCATTCCACTTTATGTACTTTTTTATGTAGGTATGTTCACCGATTTCTTGGTCAATTATGGACCGATTATAAAAAATATTTTTTTATTCGAAAGAATACAATATACTCCTGAGATGGTCCCATTTTCATCAAATCAAGATCTGATGACGGTATCTCAAGGAAATCGAGGGCAACCCTCAAATTTTGTAGGCACGCATTACGTTTTTCATTATTATCTCAAGCTATTTAAGTGTTTGCGTCTGGTAGACATCATCTCATGTTGATGAGCTGATGATGGAAGGTACATCTCCTTAACGGTTAGGAGTTGAGGATATTTTTTCAAATATCATAGGTACGTATAGACCGATTGTTGTATTCTTTCAGGTTATCCGGGTGAGCTGATGATGGAAGGTTAGACTCCTTAACGGTTAGGAGTTATAGGAAGTTTCTTTAAATATCATATGCACGTATAGAACTTTAGTTGTATTCTTTCTGGTTATTCAGATGAGCTGATGATGGAAGGTATAACTCCTTAGCGGTTAGGTCACACAACACCTTTACAAAATACTATAATATGTATAATATCAATGCTAAGTAGGTACACAGCGCTTCCAGTTATTCAAGTTTCCGTAGAAGGTATGAAAAAATTGAATTATACCTAATGCAGGACAGGGTAAAGTAATAATAGGTTTTATATTATTAACGAGCCTGGTTATTTTAGTGCCCGCTTCCGAATTAGTGAAAAACATTGTATATAAAGAAAAACTGTAAAGGACCGTACCTATCTACCTGAAGTTAAGTCGGGCTTGCTTGCACGCTTACTTGCACGCTTTCTTGCACGCTTGCTTGCTTCCGTGCATGCATGCTTGCTTGCTTGCCTGTATGCTTGCTTGCTTGATATCTTAGATCTTTGGAATACTCATGGTACACGCGAGCGAAGCCGCGGGCAAAAGCTAGTTTAGTACTAAAATAGTTGACACTCAAAATGAAGGTTTTATTGTATACTATAAACCCCAACTTACCATTGCTGTAGAAGAACCTCATATTTTTGATTGTAATAGTTTAGCTATAAGAGTTGGTAAGGACACAGCAATCATCGCTATATACAGATCTCCCTCTACTAACAATATTGATAACTTTTTGCAATCGTTAGACAAGACGCTCAAAAATCTCTCAGCATTTAATAACATTTTATTGGTGGGAGATTTGAACATCAATATTTCACATGATTCTCAGGACACATGTCGTCATGATTATCTTAACTTATGCTCACTTTATGGTCTATTTCCCGCTCACCAACTTCCCACGCACCAAAGTGGATCTTGCCTAGATCACTTTTTGATCAAATGCATGTTACCATCTACTACCCTTGTTACTAATTCGACTCTTACTGATCACAATTCCGTGTTATTATCCCTTGAATTAAACCTTCCAAAGAGACCTCTTATGCACACTTTGGAGAAAATTGATCGCACTAAGCTTGAAAATGCTTTAAAGAACATTATTTTTGATAAAATTTACTCCTCACTGGATTCCAGCGAGTCACTGAATTTCCTTGTAAATTCGATACAAAATGCCGTTGTGGACTCTACTACCTCCGTCAATTTGTCCCGTCGTCAGATAAATATTAAACCCTGGATAACTCCTGGATTAATTAGGTGTATTCGGCTGTAGTATGTGACTACATTTAGTGTTTTACCGCAAAGTTAGAGTTTACCGCGACATAGACGCTTATTGCTTGACTCGGCACAATACGCACCGTTATAAATTAGGCTGACTGAATAATAAAGTCCTCTTTCGAAACGCAGCTCTAGTGGTACTTATTTCTCTCCAATCACCTACCAAGTACATTATTACATGGTGACCTTGCCTTAAGAACCGATAAGGAATCAACGAACGACGAACAAGAAAACACACATAAGAAAACATCAAGTAACTACTGAAGGAAAAAAAGGGGAAAAATCACCAAGCAAGAAAAGCGGAACAGCACTAACTACCAACAACCACCAACAACCACCACCACCGCCACCGCCACCACACAACTACCGGAGCACCAGAATCGTCAGGATGTCGGACGTAAAGATTACAATTGAGGGTGCCAAAGTGAAACTCGTCGCGCTGGGGACGACAAGGACGATAGTGGTACAAATACCACGACGGGAGAGCGCAAAGCAGCACATGCAGCACAGGTGCAGTGCAAGATACTGTCGTCAGCACCACCACCACGACGCAGAACTGCCACGACGCGACACCAACCAACCACGCTATCAGGACAGTCAGCACCGCAACAGCAGCCACCACGTCAGCCGCAACAACAACCTCCGTGGCACCCAGACACGCCACAACCACGCGCCAACCAGCCAGCCATGCCGAGGACGCCTGAAAACACGCCAGGAGCACGCAGATGGCCATCACCAGCGCCATAAGGTAGCATACCAATTTTAAGCATTTTTTTTTCTATTTTTCTTTTTTTTTTCTCAAATCAGGTCAAAGTCTGACCCCTAATATTAATAGTTGCGTTTCTTTTCTTTTTTTTCTCTTTTTCTCAAAAATAAGTTCAATTAATCTTAGCATACTCTTCAGTTTTAATCATACATAGATGTTTGGTACAGTGCGACAGTAGCATATTTCCATATTGCAGGAACTAGATTCGCATTAGAAATTTACTATTTCTTTTCTCCGCTTCCTAAGCATATTAAAGTAGGTCACGCGCATTCGTGTCCGCGCGCAGCGTAGTTTTAAAATCAGTGAATGAAATTTGAAACCACCAAAATTTAATCGGGAAATTTTTCATTAATTCTATTATATTACCATCAGTTTTTAGTAATTTGATAAACATTTTTTAGACTAACAACTGGACTGATCACCCAGGAGCTAGATAGATAATGTTGTTTAACATAAATCTGAAATATAGTAAAATACTTAATCACTAAGATTTAAATGGGAAATTTTAATTTCTATTATTTTTTTTATTATTATGAGTATACAGTACGTTACATAGGAAAAGAATGAAGATTTATCGCAGAATAGAAGTAAGGGAAATAGAGGTGACAGTCGAGGGTACTAGTCCTTAGTGGTTGATCATAGTGCGAGCTACCGTATCCACCGTGAAACTCTATTGGAGGCAAAAGTCTTAAATGGTAACTCAACGTCGTCACGAAGATAGGAGAATAAAATGGAGTAGATAGATAGGCATAATATCCTTCGTACTTGTTCATGGTGTTTTTGGACTACCGTGCCCTCCGTGAAAGTAGTTGGAGTCCATAGATGACTTAAAATAAAATTATGGCCTGTAGATATATGGTGTTAGGCAATAGGATGCCTGTAAGAATTTTTTTATATTAAAGGAAAGTTAAGATAAGAAAAGAGGGATATTTATGTACCGACTGGTAAATATTAACAATGGTAAGATGAAGTTTACTATAGTTTATTCCCATATTATGTTTTCATTACCAATTTCCATTTCGTTTCCTATATTCAAAAAAAAAAGGTATCAAACAAAGCCAAATACGTTAGGTAATAATATGAGTTCGACTGTACCAAACCATCTAGCTAGTTATACTTATATTGCACCATCATTTTATGTAAAACAAATAAAGTTTCGCAATGCGAAACTAGGCCAGCGCGCATCACGCAATGTGTATCGTACGCTCGCGTTTTGCGTACGTAGCAACAAGTAATATGTATTAAAGTGAAAAGGTCATCGAACCATTCAATTACATTCAACAAACAATTATCATAGCAAAACATTAACTTTCTCTAAACGCAGTCAGATAGATACATGTAAGATTAGCTAATTGTGAAATTTTTTCTTTCCCTTTTATCCACAGAGTACAAAATTTTAAATTTTAATTGTTTAATAGATTAGGTACTCAATAATATTAATGATATTGTAAAAATTGTGACTAAACAAGTAACAAGCGTCAAATTTTTTTTTTAGCACCCCGCGGGTGAGAGGATACTTTTCGGGGGAGCTGTATTATGTGACTACATTTAGTGTTTTACCGCAACGTTAGAGTTTACCGCGACATAGACGCTTATTGCTTGACTCGGCACAATACGCACCGTTATAAATTAGGCTGACTGAATAATAAAGTCCTCTTTCGAAACGCAGCTCTAGTGGTACTTATTTCTCTCCAATCACCTACCACGTACATTATTACACGGCATCGAGATCGCCTCCATGCCAAATCAAAACAATTTCCTGATGATTTAATGCTGGCTGTAATTTATAAACGATATAGAAACTTCTGCAACAGTCTTCTTAGGAAGTTAAAAAACCTGCATGAAAAATCGATCCTTGAAGAAAATGGAGAGAATAGCAAAAAATTATGGAAGTTCGTCAAGAAAATCACGTATTCCAATTCCAAACGTGATCATTGTTGTGATTTACTAATGACTAATAATAACCCGGTAGCAGTAGTTAACAGTGCTAACATGTTTTTTGCTAACATTGGGAAAGGTCTCGCATGTGAAATATTAAATAAAAACAATGGCACGTCTCGCACCATGCGGAGTGTGACTCACCCGTGTCTAACATCGTTTGTTTTGTTTAATACCGACGAGACTGAAGTAGGTTGCATTATCAGCAGTATGAATGATAGTCGTGCCGTAGGCTGTGATAATATTTCTGTTGCGACTTTAAAGCGTTATATTAGTATCTTAGTTAAGCCTTTAACGCACATATTTCAGCAATGTCTGTCAAACGGGATTTTTCCTGATATCCTATAGAAGGCGATTGTGATACCAATTCATAAATCGGGGGATAAACTAAATATATTTCATACTAAATACAAACTGAAATATAGATGCACAGAAAAAACCCCAGAAAAAAGACCAATGCTGGGAATCGAACCCAGGTCCTCAGCATTCCGTGCTGCGTGCTAAACCCCTACACCACCCCTGGTCTAGAGATAAGACACGAATCTTTCCTATACATCATACATTTCAGTCTGCTAAATCATCACCTTATGCAGTGACAAGCACACATCTATGTTACACCCTCTATCGAGAGATTTCAACACTCCTTCGGAACTAACCGCTCACCTGGAAAAGAGATGGCACTACTGTGCAACTTTAAACAAGTTAGAGTTCTAACTTGTTTAAAGTTGCACAGTAGCGCCATCTCTAACTTGTTTAAAGTTGCACAGTAGCACCATCTCTTGTCCAGGTGAGCGGTTAGTTCCGAAGGAGTGTTGAAATCTCTCGATAGAGGGTTAGAACTCTAACTTGTTTAAAGTTGCACAGTAGCGCCATCTCTTGTCCAGGTGAGCGGCTAGTTCCGAAGGAGTGTTGAAATCTCTCGATAGAGGGTGTAACATAGATGTGTGCTTGTCACTGCATAAGGTGATGATTAAGCAGACTGAAATGTATGATGTATAGGAAAGATTCGTGTCTAATCTCTAGACCAGTGGTGGTGGGTATGTATTACAATACCGAAGTACGAAAGACCGAATGTATTAAAACATCGAATGGGTCAAAAGACCGACACGATTTTTTTCTGAAACCGTTAACTTTTTAAGATTGTTATAAAACAAACCTAACCTAACCTAATGGGTTCTGTATGATGCCGTTTTAATAAATTCTGAGAAGTTTACGGTTTCAGAAAAAAATCATGTCAGTCGTTTGACCCATTCGATTTTTTTTTACATTCGGTCTTTCGTACTTCGGTATTGTAATACATACCCGTGGTGGTGTAGGTGTTTAGCACGCAGCACGGAATGCTGAGGACCTGGGTTCGATTCCCAGCATTGATCTTTTTTCTGGGGTTTTTTCTGTGCATCTATATTTCAGTTTGTATTTAGTATGAAATATATGATTTCACTAACTTGTTTAAAGTTGCACAGTAGCGCCATCTCTTGTCCAGGTGAGCGGTTAGTTCCGAAGGAGTGTTGAAATCTCTCGATAGAGGGTGTAACATAGATGTGTGCTTGTCACTGCATAAGGTGATGATTTATCAGACTGAAATGTATGATGTATAGGAAAGATACGTGTCTAATCTCTAGACCAGTGGTGGTGTAGGGGTTTAGCACGCAGCACGGAATGCTGAGGACCTGGGTTCAATTCCCAGCATTCTTCTTTTTTCTGGGGTTTTTTCTGTGCATCTATATTTCAGTTTGTATTTAGTATGAAATATATGATTTCACGGGATGACCGTAAAAGTAAAAAAAATGAAGTAGAAAAAAATAAATACAAGTAGTATAAAATTGGGCATTTTAAACCAACTTACTTCGGGGTAGCTTTCAGCTACCCCTTAGTTGCGTTGTTTTAAAACACCCAATTTAGAATTACTGCTCATTTTTAAAAATTTGAATCAATACCTTATTATTATTGGATATCGACGTATCGGACGGTACTCCGTTCAGCGTTCCGTTCAAAACCACTTCGATTGCGTTCGCGTTACGTATCGGGCGGTACTCCGTTCATTGTTCCGTTCAAAACCACTTCGATTGCGTTCGCGTTACGTATCGGGCGGTACTCCGTTCAGCATTCCGTTCAAAACCACTTCGATTGCGTTCGCGTTAATTGTACCTATGAGGCATCCCATTCAGCGTTCCGTTCAGCCTTCGGTTTTAAAACCACTTCGATTGCGTTCTTTGGAATCAATCATTCATTTTCATCATGGAAGCATTCCGTTTAAAACCTTTTGATTGCAGTTGCATTAAGTTCAACACACCACGCGTTCGGTCTGACGGATTGACTAATCGGGCGTTGCGTTTATCATTCCGTTCAGCTTCACCCGAACGTAAACTAGTGTGGAGTAGAGTGTGCAATTATATTTTTCTGAACCGTTACTACCAAACATGAGGTTACTTTACTTTAAATCTACGATTCGATTCGATTTACGATCTTGAGTTTTAAGTATCGACGCCTACCAAGTTCGATGCGAGCTAAAATTTGCCCGCAAACCATGATCAGGCGCGCATTGCTAACGGAGTTGGGTTGTCAACGCGTTTTGCGTTGCGTTCAGGTTGTTTCGCGCAATTGCTTTGTTCCGATCGCGTTGCGTTCGGGTTGATAAGAGTTTTCCGTTTGAGGTACTTGCCCATTTCAGTTGAGTAGTATAAAATTAGCAATTTTAAACCAACTTACTTCGGGGTAGCTTTCTCAGCTACCCCTTAGTTGCGTTGTTTTAAAACACCCAATTTTGAATTACAGCTCATTTTTAAAAATTTGAATCAATACCTTATTAATATCGGATATCGACGTATCGGACGGTACTCCGTTCAGCGTTCCGTTCAAAACCACTTCGATTGCGTTTGCGTTACGTATCGGGCGGTACTCCGTTCAGCGTTCCGTTCAAAACCACTTCGATTGCGTTCGCGTTACGATCGGGCGGTACTCCGTTCAGCGTTCCGTTCAAAACAACTTCGATTGCGTTCGCGTTACGTATCGGGCGGTACTCCGTTCAGCGTTCCGTTCAAAACCACTTCGATTGCGTTCGCGTTATGTATCGGGCGGTACTCCGTTCAGCGTTCCGTTCAAAACCACTTCGATTGCGTTCGCGTTACAATCGGGCGGTACTCCGTTCAGCGTTCCGTTCAAAACAACTTCGATTGCGTTCGCGTTACGTATCGGGCGGTACTCCGTTCAGCGTTCCGTTCAAAACCACTTCGATTGCGTTCGCGTTACGTATCGGGCGGTACTCCGTTCAGCGTTCCGTTCAAAACCACTTCGATTGCGTTCGCGTTACGTATCGGGCGGTACTCCGTTCAGCATTCCGTTCAAAACCACTTCGATTGCGTTCGCGTTAAGTGTACCTATGAGGCATCCCATTCAGCGTTCCGTTCAGCCTTCGGTTTTAAAACCACTTCGATTGCGTTCTTTGGAATCAATCATTCATTTTCATCATGGAAGCATTCCGTTTAAAACCTTTTGATTGCAGTTGCATTAAGTTCAACACACCACGCGTTCGGTCTGACGGATTGACTAATCGGGCGTTGCGTTTATCATTCCGTTCAGCTTCACCCGAACGTAAACTAGTGTGGAGTAGAGTGTGCAATTATATTTTTCTGAACCGTTACTACCAAACTCGATGAGGTTACTTTACTTTAAATCTACGATTCGATTCGATTTACGATCTTGAGTTTTAAGTATCGACGCCTACCAAGTTCGATGCGAGCTAAAATTTGCCTGCAAACCATGATCAGGCGCGCATTGCTAACGGAGTTGGGTTGTCAACGCGTTTTGCGTTGCGTTCAGGTTGTTTCGCGCAATTGCAATTGCCTTGCGTTCGGGTTGATAAGAGTTTTTCGTTTGAGGTACTTGCCCATTTCAGTTGTCTGTATCGAATCTGATTCTATCGAGGAATAGATAAACAACAGGACTTCATCGCATTGCTTAATGCGATGTTTTTTGTTCGACGCAAAGTGTAGTTACCATTTTCAATTGCATCAAACATGATTGCATCGCTACGGTGACGCGCTGGACTGATATAAAATAGTCTGTTAACTACAACGATACTCCGAGTTAGTTTGACTGACTCATTTAACGATAAATTCCAAATTAGTGGAATTTTTATGTTTCAATAAATAAAAAATAGAACCGCCTTCAAAAACACCCAAAAAATATTATTTAAAAATTTAACCGACTATAATGAGCATTATAATATCTTTCTACTAATCTGTTTGAAGTCGGGCCTCAGCACGAGCTAGCAGGAGTAGTAGACGCCCAATAGATAGTAGTTATCTATCTATGTAGGTTAGTTAAATTACTACTATAAAGCTTGAGGTCCCAGGTTCGGTCCCCGCGTTGGGGCAGATATTTGTATGAAAAACACGAATGTTTGTCTTGGGTGTTTAATATGTATTTAAGTATGTATCTATCTATATAAGTATGTTTATCCGTTGCCTAGTACCCATAACACAAGCTTTGCTTACTTTGAGACTAAGTCGATTGGTGTGAATTGTCCCGGGATATTTATTTATTAATTTAATTACTAGGTCCACTCCTGCTGTCTCGAGCTGAGGCCCGACTTCAAACAGATTAGTAGAAAGATATTATAATGCTCATTATAGTCGGTTAAATTTTTAAATAATATTTTTTGGGTGTTTTTGAAGGCGGTTCTATTTTTTATTTAAAATTTTTTATTTTTGGCTTTTTAGTTGCTTTGGTATAAAAAAGATGCGTAGGCGTAGCCATTAGACGAGGCCCGACTTCTGTTTCCGATCTGAGGATCGCAAGGTAACTAACGAACCTAAGCAGGTTAAACGTGGGATGGTTTGAAGGTATTTTTTTTTTGCAGGGGGGCTCCGCTCCCCGAGCCAACTCTCTGGTAGCAAGCCTACCACTTCCAATCTGAGGGATACGAGATACTAACGAACCTAAGCAGGTTAAGCAAGGAATGGTTTGAAGGTTTTTTTTTTGCGGGGGGCTCTGCCCCCCGAGCCCCCCGTTCCGGTATCAAAGCTTCTATTACCACTCTGAGGGACGCAAGATAACTGACGAATCTAACCAAATGAAACGGTAGATGGTTTAACAGATTTTTACTGCGGGTTGTCTCTGCCCCCTGAGCCCCCCCCCCCCTCCAAGAGCGGGGCTTTTATTTTCACCCTGAGGGACGCAAGGCAGCTAACTAACCTAACCAGGTTAAACGGGAAGTGGTTTAAAGGTTTTTTTTTATTACGGGAGCTCCGCCCCCAAGCCCCTCTACCGGGACCGAGGTTTCTATTTCCACTTTGAGGGATACGAGATAACTAACAAACCTAACCAGGTTAAACGGGAGGTGGTTTGAGGGTATTTCCTATTGCGGGGGGCTCCGCCCCCCGAGCCCCCTTTCCTTTAGCGAGGCTTCTATTACCACTCTGAGGGACGCAAGATAACTGACGAATCTAACCACGTTAAACGGGAGGTAGTTTGTCTGTATTTTTATTGCGGGGGGCTCCGCCCCCCGAGCCTCCCTCCAAGAACGCGGCTGCTAATTCCACTTTGAGGGACGCAATGTAGTTAACTAACCTTAACCAGGGTAAACGGGGGGTGGTTTCAAAGGATTTTTTTATTACGAGGGGCTCCGCCCCCTAAGCTCCTCTACCGGTACCGAGGCTTCTATTTCCACTCTGAGGAATGCAAGATAACTGACGAATATAACCAGGTTAAATCGGAGGTGGTTTATCAGAAAGAAAAAAGAAAGAAAAAATATTTATTCGTGACATAATCTTAAATTAACAGGTGAATGAACGGTAACAGTTACAACATTATCACGAAATGGTCCCAACTCAGCATGATGTCGGCTATGCAGCTGACGCTGGTCTTCCGTTGGAACCATATCATCAGTATTTTTATAGCGGGGGGCCGCTTTGAGGGATCCAAGGTAGCTAACTAACCTAACCAGGATAAACGAAGGATGGTTTAAAGGTTTTTTTTTATTACGAGGGGCTCGGCCCCCCGAGCCCCCTTTCCAGTAGCGATGCTTCTATTTCCACTCTGAGGGACGCAAGATAACTGACGAATCTAACCAGGTTAAACGGGAGGTGGTGTAAGAATATTTTTTATTGCGGGGGGCTCCGCCCCCCGAGCCCCCCCCCCTCGAAGAGCGGGGCTTCAATTTCCACTCTGAGTGACGTAAGATACTAGAGAACTAATGAACCTAACCAGCTTAAACAGGGGGTGGATTGAAGGTGTTTTATATTACGGGGGGCTCCGCCCCCCGAGACCCCCTTCCAGTACCAAGGCTTCAATTTTAACTCTGAGAGACGCAAGATAACTAACGAATCTGGTAAGGTTAAACGGGAGGCGGTTTGACAGTATTTTTTTAACGGGGGGCTCTGCCCCCCGAGCCCTCCCTCTATTCCGCTTTAAAGAGCGCAAGGTAACTAACGAGCCTAACCAGGTTAAACGGGAGGTGGTTTGTAGGTATTTTTTATTGCCCCCTTTTCTTTGTAGGTGCCATACCTACTTATAGTTTAGGTGAATGACTTACACAACTCTTAGGGCTGCTTTGGCCAATTAATATTGTAGGTAATCCGATGTTCTTGTTATCAATAAAGAACGAACAAATATGCTTTAGGACTTTCAACAGTATGCCAAACATTCTTGGCCAGAAATTTTTAGAACAATCAACATTATGCGATACAACAGGCACTCTTTGCTGACTGTACTTTTTGACCCTGGTTACCAAAATACTCTTCAAGACGAATCTCAAACTCGATGGGGTTATTTCGTTTCATTACGGAGTTCTTATGGTCACCTTCTAACTCCATCTTCAGATCCTAGTTACTCAATGCGGTCGTATCGCTTTATTACAGAGTTTCTATGGCCATCTTTCAGCTCCATCATCAGATCAGCTCTATGTCATAATAATATTGCATCGTCATCCAATTTACATATGCCTGCAAAATTTCAGCTCAATTGAAAACCGGTTCAAATTTAACTTGCAAGATTTGACCCGTTGAGGAGTTCCGTTGGCCATCTACAGTCTTCTTCAGCAGGTCCAGTTTACCAAATGATACTTTCTGAATTTCTGAATGCAAATACTTCACTTGATGCTAAAAATGCTAAAATCACCATAGGTTTGCCTGTAAAATTTGAAGGTTGCCCTCGATTTCTCTAGGATCCCAAGATCAGATCTTGACTTGGTGCCAATGGGACCACCTCAGGAGTATACTCTTTCAAACAAAAAAAGAATTTTGAAAATCGGTTCACAATTGAGGGAGTAATCGCGTAACAAACATACAAAAAAAAAAAAAAAAAAAAAAACATACAGACGAATTGATAACCTCCTTTTTTTTTTGAAGTCGGTTAAAAACAAAAGTACACACCACACACACCGGGTTGATCAGGTCCGATGTGTATGAGGCTTAAGCCACTGAGCGCATCACGGTCTGCTCGCAAGCTGACGTTAGATTTGCTCAGGTGTTTGCACAACTTGACTGCGAAGCTGATCAGACTCCACAACCAAGATCGAAGGCCACCCAGGATGCTGAGTTCCCGGTGCTCTTTTTGAGCATGTCGATATGACCCCGCTTTTGGCGTGCATGGTGGTTTTGACGCCTCCCACCGAGGCTTTACACAACTCGTCCGCAAAGCTGATCAGACTTCGCAGTCAAGCATGAGCCACCCGGGACGATAACATTCCCGGCGTCCTCTGTGGACGTTTCTATATGGCTGCTTTTTACGTGTACAATGATGAGGATGTCGGGTTTATTTATACCGAACAATCTAAAAACATCGTTAGCGTGAGTTAGGTTTAAACTAATTTACGCCGAAATTAGCCGTGAAGTATAAATTATTTAAATTACGAAAGTATACAAATGTGTACCTCACTACAGTAGTGACTACCAAAATATGTTTTAAAATCGGTATTGCGAAAAACTTAGTGAAATTGTGATTTTATTGGTGTTTAAAGCACCGTTGCTCCATCTATGTATTGTCAGTATTTTATTACACTTTTTAAATGTCGTATCTCACTTTATCGCGTAGACGTAAAAATTGTCTTGCTGGCTTACAACATAAGGTTTAATCAAAAAGGCGTTGTAAAGTGATATACATGTTTATGTTCTTCAGTCATTTAAACTCGAAGACATGTGGGTGTCAGATTACATAGCATGCTATATTCATAGATGGGACGACCTCTATCGAAATTGTTCGGAACCATTGATGTTAGGAACTAGGTGGCTAAACTAAATGATTGATGTTGATAGTATTGTAATGAGTTCTCGACTTTGCTAACAGGTGGCGCTGTAATCAGTAAAAAACTATAATCATTAATTAATGTTATAGGAACCGTTATTAGTATGTATTGCTACGCTTACCGGTCGCAGATAAATAATTAAAACAAAGGTTAACTATTTACAACAATTTATTCCTGCTTACAAAGAAAACCGCGTCGCTAGCACACGAATAAGTCGTAGGGTGAGGGTCACAATAAGCCGGTCTGGTATAAGCCTCTTGGTACTAAGGGGTCGCTATGCTACGCCACAAACACCATAACCGCACTTCCCTGCTCTGCTGCTGCCGACGCCGAGGAGATGAAGGAAGCCAACGGGCGTCAGCCGGTACCCGGGAACAGTGACGGTGGGCTCGAGCCGCAAAGTAGCACCCTGGAATTTACGTCCGCTGTTATATTTGTTCACCGATTGATCGGCTCCGTTGACTGTGACTGGCATTAAGCAGAAGCAGGTAGCGGCACTACGTGATGGTGACATGAAATGGCTTGATGATGTACGGATGTCACAGTCAGACGGAGTTTACAATTGAGAAGGTGTGCACTAAACAATTACTTAATTTACACAAGAAAACACATAGCAATAAAGCTTGCGTAAGAATATAGGGAATGTGCGATTAAGGCATTAAGTACTAACAGCAAGCAAGAATAATCATGAAACATTATAACGGTTAACAAAACCGTTATGTGCGCACCTTTAAATTTAAACCTATCGTTACACGTTTAAAAGCATAGTAACTGTTCAACACTTACCCAATAGCGGGTTTAAACACTGATTTTAATACTTTATTGACAATTGAGAGCTAGGCCGGAACAAGATATAAAATTTAGAAAAATAAATCGAGGAGTCGAACGCGCAGGCGACGTGTGATGGCACTAGGAAAGAGTGACGTGCGCCTACGCGGGCAGCGAATTTCTGTCTGTCGGCCGAGCTAGACGACCGAGACCGGGCGGCCGCGGGCCGCGCGGTCGGGGGAAAGGGGGCGCATACTGGTTCTCACAAACAAAGCATTCCGAGTTAAGTATAGTCGGCGTCAGAAACATGCAACAAGCGCGGATATCCGATAGACCTAGTTAAATGTAGGTTTAATGTAGATATTTTAAGTGTTTATTTTTAAGTGTTATTATTGTTTATAAGGTAAGTGTTATTATTAAGGTTTTAAGCTTTGTTTTTATCAATAATTATAGACGTTTAACTCTGTTTATTCGAAGTATTCTTTTATTAATATACATAACCTAAGTTATGTAACGTATTTACGTTACAATACCCCGGCGCGTCGGGAAGGATTTTATTATATCTAAATATAATGAAATCCGCATAGCTCAGTACCTAAATGGACACTGTCGTACAACTCATTCATACTTCACGCTGACATGAATACGTCGAATTTGTATATAAATAATACTAAATACCAACGCTTACTTTCCAAAGAATATTAGGTGACCCGTTACGAGAACTGGAAACCTTTAGGTACTTATGTTTAAAGATGGTGAGACGCAAAATGTACGCAAATATTTAGCCTTTGCAAGTAAGGTCAATGGCAGAATAAAAAATATATTACTTATTAAGACCAACTAGTTTGAGATCCTTTACGTGCCAGGTACCAAGATCTTTTCCTGATAAATCCTGTAACACGTAAACTAAAGGTGATTTCTTAGCAACAATCTTAGCCTTAATAAATTTTGGTGCCAATTTCTTGGTAAAGTTTTTGTCTTTGTCACTTAAGAAGTAAGTGCGCTTCAAAACAATATCACCTACTTTAAAGTCTGCTGGCTTTCGTCTGAGATTGTAGTGAGCAGTGTTTTTTGCATGAGCGTGCCAAAGCTTATGCTGCACGTCATCAAAAATTGAGGACATACAACCCAAGTTTTCAGCGTAGATATCTCGAGGTAGAAATAACACTTCTTTCCCAATGTCGGTTTCCGTGTAGTGTGTCCCACAAGCAACCAACTCTCTCCCATACACCAAGAACGCAGGTGTAAAACCTGTGGCCTCATTCACTGAGCTATTGATGGCAAACTGGACTCGTGGAATGAACATGTCCCATGACCTGTGGTCGTCTTCTACGAAGGTGGAAATACACGTAATTATCGATCTATTGTAGCGCTCCACGAGATTTACCTGCGGTGTGTATTTTGGGCTATAGTAAACATTGGGGACATTGTAGAATTTAAAGAAGGTCTCCATAACTCTTCCAGTAAACTGTGTACCATTGTCCATCATGACAGTTTGCGGTACACCATGCACCAAGAAAACCGATTCCTCTAAAATTTGAACTATAACCTCTGCAGTAGCCTTCTTTATTGGAAAAACTAAACAATATTTGGAAAAGCAACATGTGACGACTAGGATGTAGTTGTTACGTTTCCTCGTTGTAGGCAAAGGACCCATCAGATCGATAGAGATCATTTGGAACGGGCGTGAGCATTGTTTAGGTCTCCCCATTTCCCCTAAGGTTTGATGGTTTTGAGCCTTATACGACAAACACTTATCGCACGAGCCAATGAACTCAACGACATCCTGGTACATACCTGGCCAAAAGTATCGAAGGGCAAGTCTACGATAAGTTTTAAATATTCCCATGTGACCTGCAGAAGGTTCTGAGTGGTTTTCAAAAATAGCCTTTTGACGTAATTCGGCGGGTACAACCAACTTCCATGAAAATTCCGATGTAAGTTCATGCTTATTTCTGGACAAACGGTACAAGGAATTGTTTTTAATAATGAAATTAGGGAAATCAATCGGATTATGAAGGCAACCGTTAAAAATGTTGGTGTACCAAGTGTCTTTAGAATCTATGTGAGAGTTCGAAGTACAAATTGCACTCACTGGCAACCGTGACAAGGCATCTGGTATAACATTATCGACGCCTCGGCGATGTTTAAGAGTAAAATTAAATCCTGACAAGCGAACACCCCAACGAGCCAGTCTCCCGGTTGGATTACTAATGGACAAGAACCATTTAAGAGCACTATGATCTGTGTAGACCGTGAAAGGCTGTCCGTTTTCAATGTAGCAACGCCAATGCTCGAGAGCGGTAACTACGGCTAAAGTTTCGCGTTCCGTGATACTATAATTTTTCTCAGCCGATGACAAGCTTTTTGACATATACGCGATCGGATGCTCCTTACCGTCGATCGTCTGAGTGAGCATTGCGCCTATTCCATAATTACTAGCGTCTGTATGGACCTCAAACGGTTTGGAGTAATCTGGACAGCAAAGAACCGGTGCGGATACCAAACGTTCCTTGAGCTGCGTGAAGGCAGACTCAGCCTCAGGGGTCCACTTAAACGGTGGAGAACCTTTCCTTGATGAGGTTAATTTGTTCAATGGGCCTGCTATGGTACTAAAATTAGGGACAAATCGTCTATACCAAGTAGCAGTTCCTAAAAAACGCTTAAGGTCCTTACGACACGTGGGAGTAGGATAATTTAAAATTGCTTCTACTTTCGCGGGATCAGTACGTAAGCCAGAACCATCGACCACATAACCGAGATATTTAAGTTTGTTACTAAAAAAATTACATTTATCTAAATTGACTGTTAGGTTAGCCTGCTTCAACTTGTCCAATACGCGTAAAAGTAAGGTCACGTGACTATTAAAATCCTCAGAAACGACGATAATATCGTCCAGGTACGCAAACACTTTAAGGTCGAACTCTGAGAACAACAGGTCCACTAATCGTTGCTGAGTAGCAGGAGCGTTGGTCAGGCCGAACGCAGTTCGCTTAAAGTGAAACGTCCCCCTACCAGGAACATAAAAAGCAGTTTTATTTCTGTCTTCCTGAGCGATTTTGATTTGCCAGAAGGCTTTGGACAAGTCTATGCTAGACAAATAACGGGCGTCTCTAAGATTATCTAAAATCTCGGATATGTAAGGAAGGTTATAAGCATCGCGTTTCGTTACCGAATTCAATTTGCGGCTGTCAAGACAGAAACGAGGCTGACCGTTCTTTTTAGTGACGAGCAGTACGGGCGATGACCAACTACTTTCGCAAGGCTCAATCACGTCCAGAGAAAGCATCTCGTCCACCTGCTCGATCAAAATACGCTGCTTTTCCGGCGACAAGCGGTAGTAACGTTGACGGATAGGACATGAATCCCCCGTGTCGATACGATGTGTTATTAAGTCTGTAACACCTAGGCCTTTCTTTTGATACGATATATCCTCGAACTGTTTTACGACATTATCGGCTAATTGTTTTTGAGATTCCTCTAAATTATCATAACCTTGAATGAAGGTAATTGGGTTTGAAAAAACTTCACAATTAACTGAATCATAAATACCATTCAAAACAATACTACTTAAATACTTGGGGCAGATATTAAACGCACGCCAAAAGTCTACACCCAATATAAGATTGCTGTGTATACCTGGCACGACAAAGGCCCTCAAAATGTGGAATTGGTTATCAAATTGCAATGGAACGTCTATAAATCCTTCACTTTGCAACATCTGTCCACCTGCCGCGGTGACTGCAATAAAATTATCTTTAATCAATTTAAGGCCACTATTGACAAGTACTGAATGAGCACCGTTACCTATAATAGTGACTGCGGAACCAGAATCCAACAATCCTAATACTTTAGTTCCGTTTATCAGTACAGAAACATAGGGTCTGTTATCATTAAAATTATTTTCTTTCAGAATTGTGTCAACTTTGTAAGTCCTGAAAAATATATTTACTGTACGCAACCAAGTATCCCAATCATTTTTATCAAAATTATCTTTAGTTGGTTCATTAACACAATTCTGCTTATTTAGTTTTTTGACTGAGGTCTATTCTTGTTACAATCCGGACAATCTGGCGTTTTTACATTTTCACGTCCGCAAACAAAACACACAATAACATCTTTATTAGCTTTACACTGCCGTAGGTTATGTGTATTAACACGACATCTAGGACAAAAACGTGTCTTAGATGCTGGAGTAGCAATAGCATGCACATAATTAGGGTTAGGTTTATTTGACGAATTACTATTATTATTATATTGATTTTGTGTATTTGCTTTGTTATAATTATTGTATTTAAATTTATTATTATTATTATTGTACCTTGTATTATTAAAATTTGCATTATTAAAACTTGTATTATTAAAATTTGGTTTATTCTTTAATGAACCGCCCGCATAAGCAAACTCTGGTGCAAGAGTATCTGAATTCGGACGAGGTGGCTCCTTGAATTGAGACAGACGAGACTGAATGTTCTCATAACTACGACATAAGGTCTTTAATTGCTCAATAGTTTTAATTTCCGAAACGGAGGATAAAGTGCTTGCATAACAAGGACGGATGTTATGTAACAGGATCTCAAGCTTATCTACTTCAGACAATTCGTTTGATAATCGTGCAAAAAGACCTGACATTATTGAGAGATATATTACGATATTCTCCGTTTCGCCTTGTGTACGAGATCTGATTTCGGAAATTAGCCTGTAATCAAAATCAGCCTGTCCAAAATCCTTCTTCAAGAGCACTACTAACTCATCCCAGCTTGTTACCATATCTCTGACGCCGCGAAACCAATGAATTGCGTCGCCCGTAAACATCTCAGTAGCATTATGTAGAAGCTTATCACGAGTAATATTTTTTGCAGTACAAAACTCGGAAACGCGTTGAATGAAAGCCCTTACACAAGTCTTACCGTCGTAACGCAATTTTGATAACTGATTTGAGTTGTTGCCATCACAAGTCACCGTGATATTAAGTGGAGATGCATAATTGACAGGAGGTGGAAGAGGATCAGTAATAATTGAGGCCAGCGGGTCTAAGATAATACCGGTCAATAAGGAACCAGCACGATCCGAGCAAAGCTTGAACTGAGTAACGCACTGATCGTATTCCTCTTTGTGTTCACTATCTACACAAACGATACGGTTGAGCCTATGATAAAGATGATTAATTAAATTTTTTGCTCGGAGCAAGGTACTCTTATCCAATGGCTTGGTGTCCAAATAGGAATTAATTTTGTCCAGTACATCGGAAACGCCCTCTAAATCGTCCTCAATATCCAGTGGACTCGTAAGAACGTCCTCAGATGGAAATAAGGGACCACACTTAGCAATCTGCTTACGCAGTTCCTGGACTGTAGAAGCCGGCGCTTCCCCCCTAATAGCAACCTCGTACTCTAACTCAGTCTTTTGAAGAGACAAGAATTTAACATGCCGATCCATGGCAAAAGCAAAAAAAAAATATTAAAAAAAAATTGAAATTCAAATTGGGTAAATGTTGAACAATACTAAAAAAAAACAACTAAATACTCCGTCCGTTACAGAATAAATATTTAAATGATATAACGTTTTTTGGTTGTTTTTCTTTAAAACGCTTAAGCACTAGCGAAAAGCACAAATAAAGCACGTAAAAATAGAAAAAACGCAAAAAAACACGCTCACAAAACTGAAAACATAAAAAGCGTTCTTCGAATGCAACTAATGTGAACGGAACTGAGATGAAAAGAGATTATGGAAAAAAAAAATTTTTTTTTTTTTTTGCAAATAAAATTAAATAGTAATAATAAACTAATTATTCAAAAGGTAAGTTAAACAATTAGAGAAAGGATACCGAGAAAAAAAAAATTACAATTAAAATTTCATAAGTTGCTAACACTAAAATGTGGCCAACTGTACTTGTGATACTAACTAACCTGTCTTTTACAAATTGCACAAAAGTTTTTCGTTCACATCAGCTGCTTGCAACCAACATAACAAATAAATAAAACGTTTCACAAAAACAAAAAAAACATCAAGCACACACAAACACAACTACCCACCAAGAGGCTAAAACCAGACCTTTTTTAAAAAAAACACGTTAAGGCGCCAGTGCTACGCTTACCGGTCGCAGATAAATAATTAAAACAAAGGTTAACTATTTACAACAATTTATTCCTGCTTACAAAGAAAACCGCGTCGCTAGCACACGAATAAGTCGTAGGGTGAGGGTCACAATAAGCCGGTCTGGTATAAGCCTCTTGGTACTAAGGGGTCGCTATGCTACGCCACAAACACCATAACCGCACTTCCCTGCTCTGCTGCTGCCGACGCCGAGGAGATGAAGGAAGCCAACGGGCGTCAGCCGGTACCCGGGAACAGTGACGGTGGGCTCGAGCCGCAAAGTAGCACCCTGGAATTTACGTCCGCTGTTATATTTGTTCACCGATTGATCGGCTCCGTTGACTGTGACTGGCATTAAGCAGAAGCAGGTAGCGGCACTACGTGATGGTGACATGAAATGGCTTGATGATGTACGGATGTCACAGTCAGACGGAGTTTACAATTGAGAAGGTGTGCACTAAACAATTACTTAATTTACACAAGAAAACACATAGCAATAAAGCTTGCGTAAGAATATAGGGAATGTGCGATTAAGGCATTAAGTACTAACAGCAAGCAAGAATAATCATGAAACATTATAACGGTTAACAAAACCGTTATGTGCGCACCTTTAAATTTAAACCTATCGTTACACGTTTAAAAGCATAGTAACTGTTCAACACTTACCCAATAGCGGGTTTAAACACTGATTTTAATACTTTATTGACAATTGAGAGCTAGGCCGGAACAAGATATAAAATTTAGAAAAATAAATCGAGGAGTCGAACGCGCAGGCGACGTGTGATGGCACTAGGAAAGAGTGACGTGCGCCTACGCGGGCAGCGAATTTCTGTCTGTCGGCCGAGCTAGACGACCGAGACCGGGCGGCCGCGGGCCGCGCGGTCGGGGGAAAGGGGGCGCATACTGGTTCTCACAAACAAAGCATTCCGAGTTAAGTATAGTCGGCGTCAGAAACATGCAACAAGCGCGGATATCCGATAGACCTAGTTAAATGTAGGTTTAATGTAGATATTTTAAGTGTTTATTTTTAAGTGTTATTATTGTTTATAAGGTAAGTGTTATTATTAAGGTTTTAAGCTTTGTTTTTATCAATAATTATAGACGTTTAACTCTGTTTATTCGAAGTATTCTTTTATTAATATACATAACCTAAGTTATGTAACGTATTTACGTTACAGTATGTGTGTATGTATGTTTGTCTATTAGCAAGTTCTGTAAACGGCTTGATGGTTTTTAACATATTATGTCAAAATCAAAAGATCTCAATGAAAGCCGTAAATGCAATAGATGCGAATAGGCAGCATATTTCATGCGTTAGCAGATTCCCTTAACGCGCTGCATACCTCTACACCACTCAAGATACGTATAGTATAAATCTTCCCAGGTGAATTTTTCGCTTCGAGCTCTAATCTTTCAAACAAAGGCCATTTGTCTCTTTTATCGCAAAGCCGCTAGCTCACATCATCACTCATACATCATTCATATTAAAAAACAATATGACTGCTGTATTAGATACGGATATTAATGTTAACTTGTCTCCTGTTTTTAGGGTTCCGTACCCAAAGGATAAAAACGAGACCCTATTACTGAGACTTCGATGTCCGTCCGTCTGTCATCAGGCTGTAACTCACGAACCGTGATAAACGACAGTTGAAATTTTCACCGGTACAGTCAAATAGAAATGCTTGATCTAAATAATAATTTAACTTGCAAATGAACCGCAGTTGAAATTTCACCGATGTATTTTGGTTGTCGTTATAACAACATATACTAAAAAATAGAATAAAATAAATATTTAAGGGGTTCTCATACAACAAACATTATTTTTATCATCCGTATTAAGAGGCTATTGAAAGACAAACTGAAAAATATTGATATATAGGAAAAAAATCGTGTCTAAACTCCTGACCAGTGGACTCCTGAATTTTTTTTACTTTTACGGTCATCCCGTGAAATCTTAATATTTTTATCATCTGCATTAAGAGGCTATTGAAACACAAACTGAAAAATGTTGATATATAGGCTAAATTCGTGTCTAAACTCCTGACCAGTGGTGGTGTAGGGGTTTATCATGCAGCACGGAATATTGAGGACCTGGGTTCGATTTCCAGCGCTGGTCTCTTTTTCTGGGTTTTTTCTGTGTATCCATGTTTCAATTTGTATTTAGTATAAAAATAAAACTTCAAATATATTTATAAAATTACCAAATTACATAATTTACAAATCGATGTGCAATTATGTAAACTAAAACACTTAACGTATGTAAGTATTTGATTTATAAAACACATTGTAAGTTCGTCTTTTTACAGACATTCAATTCAAGTAAAATGTATTTTCACCGAGTTTGTGTAGTTGACATTAATCTTGGACGGAGAGGTATATTCTGATATTAAAACAAGGTGGGTGAAAAAAAAAATTAAAACTAAATTATATTTATTAAATTACCAAATTACATAATTTCGACATAATATCGATGTGTAATTATGTAAAATAAAACACTTAACGTACGTATTTGATGTGTAAAACATATTGTAATTTAATTGTTTATTACCCATTTGTTACTAAATAAAATTACAACTCTTATTCCTTTTTGAATGTAGTATGACAATTGATTACTTTTAGTGTTTAGCAGTAACACAATAGTTTACTATAACATAAACGCATATTGCTTGCAGCAGCGATAATTCATATGTATATAATCTAAGGTTCGGGTAATAAACGCACTCACAACCACCAAGTATTAGAAAACCTCCATCAGAACTAAAACAATTACTTTGCTCACCCGCGACCATCCATCACCATCAGAACCACCAGAACCACCAGAAGACTAGCCAACACCACTACCACCACCACCACCACCACCACCATCACCACCAACGTCAACGCCACAGCCATGAACCAGACCAACAACAAGACCGCTGCCGACATCTTAGTCTGGACGCAGCCAGATATCCGGGTGTCAATAGACGTCCGGAACAACCAAAGAAAGGTGTCGGCAGTAAGACATGTCATCTGCGTTATAACGGAAAAAATAAAAACAATAGTGCTAAATAATAGACGTGTGTGTCCAGACAACCGTGTATTTGCAGACTGACTGTTTACAACTACCTTACATACATAACACCTCCACCCTTACATTACAGTTACTTAACCTATGTTACATTGAGCCTTAGCTAATAGCGTTGTATATAAATGCTAGAACTTTATTTATTTCCATGAGTAGAATAGAGAAATTAAAGCTAAAAAAGAACACAAATACTTAAAGAATACAGTTCACATCTTAATCTATCTCGAAACCAAAGCGCACCGGTGGTTTCCGTTCCCTTAGCGGGTACGCACGGGTTGGGCGAGCAACGTTATCGTTTCCAACTTCACTACCGTGCTCTGTGTCCGCCGGCACGTTGGGCGCAATGGGTGGGCTAGCCATCGCTGGCGCTCGCTCGGTTAATTTGGGTGGCGACCTGGTATCACTATCTCCACTACTCTCTCCCGTAGTCGCACCGCCGCTGGTCGTGGGCAAAGCTAATGATTTGCGCGACTTGTTGCTGAGCGTAACGGTTTTTAAGATATTATCATTGTCCGCTATAGTCTGGAGAGTTCCCTTACCACTATTTAGGACAACCCTTTGCCTTAACTGGTCGACGTGCCTATGAATTTCTGTTCCAAAGCTAGATCTTACACAGTAATCGGTGCTTCCGATTTTCCCGGTAATAACCCCAGGCTGCCATTTCTCTGTCAATTTATTACCAGAGAATTCCCTATACCACACGTGGGCCCCTGGCTCCATCTGGCGGTGCGAACCGCCAGCGAAATGTTCGCTAAGCGCCTGCTGGGTAGCTACTTGTGACTCGCGATCTGGCCTCAAGTTATCTAAACGCATGCGTAGTTTACGACCTTGCAATATGTTTGCAGGACTCTCCCCTGTCGTAGTGTGTTCTGTATTTCTATATGCTAGTAGGAACCTGCACAGTGCCACCTCCGTATCTAAATTTTGCTTCATGGCCTTTTTAATGACCCGTTTGCAAATTTTTACAGCATTTTCGGCTGCACCATTAGACGCTGGGTGGTAAGGGGCTGTCAAAATTTGCTCCACTCCGTTGTGACTAAGGAAGTTCTTAAACTCTAAGCTAGAGAATGGGGGCCCGTTATCACTGACTATCTGCTTCGGGAGACCGAATTTTGCAAAAAGGTTCCTCAACACTGATATCATGGCCCGTGCCGTAGTTGTTTTCATTTTAATCGCCTCGATCCACTTCGAGCATGAGTCTACTACAATAAGATACGTTGCACCGCCTATAGGTCCTAGCAAATCTACGTGCAGCCTAGTCCACGGGCGTGTGGGCCAGGGCCATGAGCGAGGCGTGTGCGCCGGCGGAGCGTCGGCCACAGCAGCACACACTTCGCACGTACGGCATTCCTGCTCCACGGCCTCGTCGATCCCTGGCCACCACACGTAACTCCGCGCTAGGGCTTTTGTTTTCACTATTCCCATATGACAGTCATGCAATTCTGAAATTACCCTTCGTCTACAAGAGAATGGAATTACTACTCGGTGGCCCCACATGATACACCCCAGTTCAATGTATAATTCGTTTTTTCTATTCAGGTACGGTTTGAGTTCTCTCATTTCGATCTCTAACGGCCAACCGTCGCGTATATAACTTAAAACGCGGCTCAAGACTGAGTCACAGCGGGTTTCTTTTTTAAGCACTTTATAATCCAATAACAAAGCTTCTGTACAAAAATGTAAATAAGTCTGCTCCGGCAGATCATTTTGTTCCAACCCTGCTTCATTCTTTCGCGATGCAATTAGACGGGAAAGTACATCCGCGGCATTCTTGTCAGTTCTTATGTATTCAATCGTAAAATCGTAAGCCGATAATTTAATAGCCCAGCGTTGCAGACGGCTAGCTGCCGCGCTGGGTATTCCTACGTTAGGGCCGAAAATGCTAACGAGGGGCTTGTGGTCGGTTCGATGTATGAATCTCCTACCATATAAGTACTGATGGTACTTTTCCACCGCGAAAACAATGGCCAGCGCTTCTTTATCTATTTGGCTGTAATGTTTTTCGCTCGCGGTAAGCGAGCGCGAGGCGTAGGCGATGACGCGCTCGTCCCCAACGCCGGCGCCGGCGCGGCCGCCGGGCGTGCGCTGCGCCAGCACGGCGCCCAGCCCGCGCGCGCTCGCGTCCACTGTTAGCACTGACTCGGCATTCACATCAAAATGTGCTAGTGTGTTAGTATTACTCAAGAAACTTTTTACCTGCGTGAAGGCATAATGTTGCTCCTTGCCCCATTTGAAATGGTTGCCTTTTTTTAAAATATCATAAAGCGGTGATAAATGTGAGCTCAGATTTTTAATAAATTTTCCATAGAAATTCACCATGCCCAAAAAGGATCTCAATTCGGTTACATTGTTTGGATGGGGCATAGTAGCGATCGCTGTTACCTTCTCTGGGTCCACTTGAACCCCTTTTTCGCTTATAATGAAGCCTAGATATTTAACCTCATTCGTTAAAAACTCGCATTTCGTTTTTTTTATTTTCAATCCATTTTGTTCTAAAATTTGTAACACCTGATCGATGGCTTTTAAATGACTTTCCAAGTCCCTGGTTTTAATCAAAATATCGTCATAAAATACAACAACGCTTGGCATATTTTTAAATAAATTTACCATAATTCTTTGGAATATTCCCGGACTAGATGATAACCCATACACAAGCCGTGAATATTTAAACAAACCTCTATGCGTATTTATAACCGTAAAATCCTTAGAACGCTCAGATAATAATATTTGGTTATAGGCCTGAGAAAGATCTAGCTTTGTAAAAAAAGTGTTACCGCTAAGGTCACTGAATAGGTCGTCCATTTTAGGAACCGGAAATCGATCGACCGCTAAGACACGATTAAGGGTCACCTTATAGTCAGCACAAATTCTCAACCCGCCGTCAGCTTTGCGCACGACCACCAAGGGTGTGGCCCAGTCGGAGCGCTCCACCGGCTCGATGACGCCGGCGCGCAGCATGGCGTCCAGCTCGGCGTCGACGCGCTCGCGCAGCGCGTACGGCACCGGCCGCGCGCGGCAGAAGATGGGCTGGGCCCCCTCGCGGATACACAGCTCTGCGCAGCCTCCAGTGTATTTTCCCAACGTGCCGTCGAACAGAGGTTTATGACTAGAAATAATTTTATTAATTAATTCTCGTGAGTTCAAAGAACTCTCAATCATACAGTTATTGTTTTGTTCATAAACTTTAGGTAAATTGATGGGTATTTTTAGTTCGGATAACCATTGCCGGCCCAACAAATTGGTACTTCCCTTGTTAATAACATACAAATCTAACTTTTTAGCTTTGTTTTTGTAATCAACCATTACTTCTAAATAACCTAGAGGTCTAATAATTGAGCCATCATAAAACTTTAAATTTAAAGTGCACTGCTTTAAAGGTAAATCGCTAAACAAACAATTATAAACTTGTTTACTAATGCACGATAAAGCGGAACCTGTATCCACCTCCATCTTGAGCAAGCAATTTTGAACTCTAATTGTGATACACACCGGTTTGTATTTGCTTAAGGACATTTGGAACATTGGTTCTTCTTCACAGTCCTCAAATTCAGCCGTGTTGTTGTAGTCGAAGCAGGTTTCCTCTTGCTGCTCGAGTGAATGGAACGCCGCCCGAGGCTGGCCGCCACCGCCGCCGCGGGCCGCGCCCCGCGCCCCGCGCCGCGCTCGCCAACCCCTGCCGCAGCTACCCGCCGATCCGCGGCCGTTTTTGCGTGGAATATGATGTTCCCTATAATCATCGGCAGTTCCCGCCGGTTCTTTCCGTCTCACCTGGTTGACATCCCCTCCCGGGACATGATTAGTGGACACACTCTTCTTAAATGGCCGATTTGCTGACATCCACTGCACACGTAATCTTTATAACTGCACACACTGGCAGAGTGTTTCTTATCACCACATCTTGAACACTCGTTATAATAAAATTTGTGTAAGTCTTCCACAGACCCGGCCCCGGGGTCGACAGTGTTCGCGTCCCGCTCCGCAGCCTCCAACGACAGAGCCAATGTCACTGCCCTATTATATGACAATTTCTCTTCTGCGAACAATCTCTGTCTTATTGTGTCACTCTTTATTCCGCAAACTAACTGATCACGCAGATTTTCGTCGAGCATGGTGTCAAATTCGCAATATTTTGACATTTTTTTTAATTCCGTCACATATTCCGCGATTGATTCGTTGGATAGTTGCCGTCGCTGTCGAAACTTGTATCTTTCCGCTAACTCCGAGGGTTTGGGCTAGAAATGGGCTGATAATAACTCCACAGCTCGATTGTAAGTTAACTTTGATGGTTTTAACGGACTAGCTAACGTTGATAGTAGTTCATAAGCATCTTCTCCCATTACTGATATTAACGTCGGTAGTTTTAATTCGTCCGGCACTTTATTCACCACAAAGTACATTTCAATTCGTTCGACATAGCTTGTCCAGCTTCCCGTACTTACGACAAATTCTCGCACTTGTCCAATTGACATGTTTTCACTGTCCCTCACAAGCACTAATATTATTCTTGTAGGTTATTTTTTTAATCCCGTTCGCCACTGCTAAATAATAGACGTGTGTGTCCAGACAACCGTGTATTTGCAGACTGACTGTTTACAACTACCTTACATACATAACAAATAGAAGCAGGAAAAATCATTCAACCACCACCGCCACCACCACAGCCGCCGTTCCAGAATAACAATATCCAGAAGAATGTCGTTCCAGAATAGAATAATTTAATTTTTGTGTGTTTGTGTTTAATTTTTGTGTGTGTGAATTTCTTTTGTATTTTTGTGTTTTGTGTTTGTGTTTAAAATAAAAAATGTAATATTTTCTTTCTTTTAATTCATTTTTCATATCATAGTTACTTAAGGGGTACCGTGTTTTTAACGCATTTATTGCATTCATTTAAACTCGTGGCTGTATCTTTCATACTAAATACAAACTGAAATATAGATGTACAGAAAAAAATTTAGAAAAAAGACCAATGCTGGGAATCGAACCCAGGTCCTCAGCATTCCGTGCTGCATGCTTTTATCCCTACACCACCACTGGTGTAGAGTTTAGACACGAATTTTGCCCATACATCGTACATTTAAATCTGTTAAATAATCACCTTATGCAGTGATACAGAGCGCATCTATTTTATACCCTCAACGAGAGACATCAACACTCCGTCGGAACTACCTGCTCACCCGGACAAGAGATACTACTACTACTACTACTACTGCTACTGAGCCAACTTTTAACAAGTTTCATATCGTGCTGTATCATTACTAGCAATGCTATAGTCCTGAAATTCATTTGTAAGATATTTGAAAATTCACTCTAGTAATCAGTTTTTTTCGAAACACGATTAATTTTAGTTCGCTCGATAGAAAAAAATCCAAATTAAATTAAACTCGTAGTGCGATGCTAATACTGCACGGAAGATCATGACTTTTTGAACGTTAATAAAACAAGATGTTTTCTAGGGCGTAGTCTTGCTACATTTTTAAAATATGTATTTTTTGTTTTATGGTGAAAATACCCTTAAAACATTCGCAGTTCAACCAACCTATCTTGACCCATGATGCCTCCCCCAAACGGTCCCACGCCCGAAATCGCCCACCAAAAATCGATTAGCGCGAAAAACTCGGTACCCTCTTAAGGATTGATTCAGTTAATACCTCATAATTAATTTTATCTCATTCCAGTTTTTAAATTTCGAACATCAAACAAAACAAACATTCAGTTTAGCAATATCAGCGTGCAAAGGTAAAGCATGCACATTACAACCGGCAGCAAATTTTAACTAACTACCTATGTCTAGCTATTAAGTAACATGCGTAATTTTTTCCCTGCCACCTCGGAGGGACATGGACTTTCGAGGGGTAGTAGGTAGGTAGGGTAGTAGGGGTAGCAATTAGTTTAGTGCTTGTATCAGTGACAATCTATATGTACATATATAACCTAAGATTGGGATATAGACACGCTCCTGACATACAACCATCAACTATTCGGATATTAATTCTAACTTACTTTTAGGGTTCCATACCCAAAGAGTACAAACGGGATCCTATTATTGTTCGTCTGTCATCATGCTGTAACTCATGAACCGTGTTAGCTAGACAGTTGAAATTTTCACCGATGTATTTCGGTTGTTGCTATAACAACAAATACTAAAAATAGAATAAAATAAATATTTAAGGGGCTCTCATACAACAAACGTGATTTGTTTGCGGTTTTTATACAGGGTTATTTGTAATTCACTAGCATCCTTTTAAACCTAAACTCCTACCACTTAAATGTTTTTTGTTTTACGGCTTTTGTCATAACTTAATATTTTTGGTGTAATAACGTTTTGAAAATTTGAGATTTCCTCTTATTTTTACGATACTCTGTGTATTTGTATGGGAAAAAAGTGCTTAATTTTAAAAAGTCGTAAAAGAAAAAACATTTGTTTGAGTGATAAGAATTAAGGGTTAAGAGGATGTCAGTGAATTAAAAATAACCCTGTAGATAATGAACCTTCGTGCATTTCGTTTCGTGTGTTTCGTTTATTTTTTATCGTCTTAGGTAATTCTATGTAAGATAACGCTTTCCATGGTTCATAATTATTAATATTAATTAACTTCTAAATACAAATTAGATAAGAAAGTCCAACCAGATTCGCGATCCTTAAATTCTTCGACTTTTTCTTTATAAATACTAAGAATTATTGTTTGGAAAAGCTTTAATTTAGCTTAAATTTTCTTTATTGCTTGTCATCTTTAAACAAAAAGGAAATCAGCAACATATTCGAAATTGACATTGAGGGAGACATGTTTTTTAAGCTCAAACGTAATTTAGCACAAGAATTAGGAAAAACTCAGTGATGCAAGCTCGAACACAAACCCATGACCCTCTGCTTAAGAGTCCATAGTTCAAGCCACTAGGCCACCACGGCTTAGCGGCCATTGAATTCACTTACTTCTATTCCGCGGGAACTTTGCATATTCCTGGCATTATCCTATTAAACTACCTGTTCAATTTCACCCAAACAACTAACGTTATTGTCTTCGCGAACAAAGTCGCGAGCAAAAGCTAGTCGACGTATAAGTGCAGATAAACTAACGAAGAATTTCCTCACAGCGTCTGCGTAACCTTTGAGCTAAGGATGTGTGGTAGTAGTCGGTGCACTATCACAACCAAAATTGGAAAAAATCAATTAAACCGAAAAAAAGAGATATAAACTGAATTATTATCGTTTTTTTCTAACAAACTAGGGTTGTCGCATTCCAAGTCACACCTGCATAATTGCTTATGTGCACATAATCAGGTCTCTTTTAATCCCTACATAAAAGAGGGGTGTTATAAGTTTGACCGCTATGGTCAATTGATAGCAGGTCTCAAATATTACATTCTATTCACACTTATTAGAGGTATCAATTATAAATTCATCCATTAGTCATTGTCAACCCTGAATATCATTTCGCTACCACGCTTCAGTCATACATTGCATTTTGTATGTCAGCAAAAATAGTCGACTGCACTTTGGTTCGCATTACAACCAGAGAACGTCCGTTCTCTGATTACAACCTAATATTAAACACGTTGTGTAATTGGTTAATACCTAATTTTTATCATTTTTAGGCTTTGGAATGTTGGTACGTTAATATTATAATTAGAAACATAGTTTGATTAACCTCAGAATGAATCGATTTACTCGTTACCTTTTAAGTTAATGGTAAGGTTAGTAAGTAATTGGTTAACGGTACAATATGTCCACATAATAATAATAACCCACAGCCAAATAATAATAATAATAATATATCGTCTTACCTTATTTACATAATTTAAACTTTATTGAGATAAAAATGAGTTCTACTAACTCTAAGTTTTGTCACCGTACACCGTAATTATACATACAATCATTATTTCCTAATACGAAAAGATTTGTTTGATATAAAACTGCATATATTATATTAAATTATGGTAGGTGTTGCTACCTAATAATAAAATCGATCACTTCAAAAAACTCTTATTTTTTATTAAATCTATCTTAAATACATGTATAAAATACCCAGAAAACAAGTCAATCAGTTGCATAGTTTATTATTATTATTATTATAAGCTGCAAAATATGAAAGCAAAAACTTACAACATAATTACACATCGATTTGTAAATTATGTAATTTGGTAATTTAATAAATATATTTGAAGTTTTACTTTTTTTCACCCACCTAGTTTTAATATCAGAATATACCTTTCCATCCAAGATTAATGTCAACTACAGAAACTCAGTGAAAATACATTTTACTTGAATTGAATGTCTGTAAAAAGGAGAACTTATACCTTAAAGGATTTCTTCCAGTCCTAGAGCTTCTTAAAAGCTTTTACATCGAGTGGGCGCATGCTATTAAATAGGAGCGTAAGTTATCATCAACACTAGTCTATTTTTACGTCCTATTGCTGGGCCCAGGCCTCCTCTTAGAGGGCTTTGGCGATAGTTCTCACGCTACAGTGCGGATTGAGAAAGTTTACCAACACCATCGAACTGACTGAGAAATAAAAAAACTGAATTAAACGTAAATATTTATTTTTGAAAAGTAGGTATGACATTTATTACATTGATAAATAAGTAAGCAAAATATCTATATATATATATATATATATATATATATAATATGTCATTTTTTAAACAATAACGTTTTTTAACGCGCAAGATTTTTTTTAACGTAAACATTTGTACGATCTATTGTCGATACAATAAACAATATACAGAGCGTCCCACGGCTATGTCACATGGAGGGAAACTACCTTAAATATTGTAGATTGAACATATTACTGAAAGAAGACATTATTTAATTAAAAAAAAAAACAATTTAAACTGCATTCATAGATTTTTAAATAATTACCATGGTCGAACCGAGAATCGAACCTGCTACACGAGAAAAAATTACCCTGTAGTTTTGTCATACCGATCGAAAGGCTTCATCATAAGAATTATTTTTAGTTAAATAACATACTGTCAGAAATAAAAGGAAGACCATGAATTTAAAATTTTTTAATTCGAAGTTAATCAATTTAATTTATCAAATGCTTAAAATTAGTGGCGACCATCTTATTCCTTATGTCACGGCTTTCATTGAGATCTAATGACATAATATTTATGTTAAAAACCATCAAGCCGTTTACATAACTTGCTAATAGACAAACATACATACATACATACATACATACATACTAATAACGGTTCCGATAAAATCAATTAAAGATAATAGATTTATACTGATTACAAATTTGGTAATTTAATAAATATATTTGAAGTTTTATTTTTATACTAAATACAAATTGAAACATGGATACACAGAAAAAACCCAGAAAAAGAGACCAGCGCTGGGAATCGAACCCAGGTCCTCAGCATTCCGTGCTGCATGATAAACCCCTACACCACCACTGGTCAGGAGTTTAGACACGAATTTAGCCTATATATCAACATTTTTCAGTTTGTGTTTCAATAGCCTCTTAATGCAGATGATAAAAATATTAAGATTTCACGGGATGATCGTAAAAGTAAAAAAAATTCAGGAGTCCACTGGTCAGGAGTTTAGACACGATTTTTTTCCTATATATCAATATTTTTCAGTTTGTCTTTCAATAGCCTCTTAATACAGATGATAAAAATAATGTTTGTTGTATGAGAACCCCTTAAATATTTATTTTATTCTATTTTTTAGTATATGTTGTTATAACGACAACCAAAATACATCGTTGAAATTTCAACTGCGGTTCATTTGCAAGTTAAATTATTATTTAACAAACAAACAAACAAACAAATATATTTATTTCGTTATCACAGGTGAATATATGTTAAGATGACATTTAGTTTAATAATAGTACAGCTATGATTTACCGGTTGGCGTACAAAATAATAAATTACAAAACTAAAACTAGTCAGTCAAAAATGGCACAAATAGTTGTTAGATTAAATTACAATATAAAAAATAATAATAATAATAAAAGAAAAATTACAAATTACAAATTTATGTCAGCATCACTAATATAATCCTTAATGTTATAATAACATTTATTTTGAAGAATTTTATTTAACTGATTCTTAAAGCTAGGCAGATCTAAATTCTTTAGTATTGTCGGTAACTTATTAAATAGTTTTGGAGCCATTACAACTACACTTTTCTTCATTAGAGCAGTGTTACATTGAGCGATACACAATGAGGGACTGCGGGGTCTAAGGTTGACATGTTGTGCTGGTTGTTTCATTTTAAAAAGATTGATGTTACATTTTATAAAAATGCAGCATTCAAAAATATATAAAGATGGCAGCGTCAACAACTTTAATTTTTTAAAATAGGGTTGACAGCTTTCTGTAGGCTTTATACCACAGATGGCCCTAACACATCTCTTCTGGGCTTTGAAAATTGCTTCTCGGTATCTTGAGTTGCCCCAAAAAATTAGGCCATATCTCAGGACAGCTCCTACAAAACCATGGTACGCTGTTAATAATGTACTCTGATGTGAAACTTTCGCTAATTTATAAAGGGCATAGGAAAATGTATATATTTTTTTGCAAACTTCTATTGAATGCGTCTCCCATGACATATTATAATCAATGTTTATTCCTAAGAATTTATTTGTGTGTGTTTTATGTATAGCTATTCCCTTATATTCGATATCTAGTTTTGGAGCTAGTTTCCTTTGTGTAAATTGCATAATACTAGTTTTGTCCAAGTTAATTTTCAAATTATTCGCATTCAACCATTCAATAATATGTCCAATCGTGTAATTAACATTGCTTTCATAATCAATCGTAGTGTCTAGTTCAATAAAAATAGTACTATCGTCGGCAAAGAGAATCATGGGATGTGGGCAATTCTTAACGATGTCATTTATATAAACTAGAAATAACAGAGGCCCCAGAACACTTCCTTGTGGCACTCCATATCCGATGCCTCTCTTCGTGGACTCATATACCATTTCTTTTTTAGTTAAAGTGCATATTTGTCTTATCTCGGTGAATTGTTGTCTATTGTCTAGGTAGGATTCCAAGAGTTTCAGGGCATTACCGCGGATTCCGTAGCATTCTAATTTATGAAGTAGTATTTGATGTTCAACATAGTCAAAGGCTTTCGTCATGTCCATGTATATGGCACATGACGGCTTCCTCTTATCCAGGCTACTGATAACCCTTTTTATTAATTCATAAATAGCCATATTTATTGTGTTATTTTTTCTAAAACCTTTTTGTTCCTCAACCAGGATTTTATGTTTGTCAAGGAAACTGTATAAAACATTATATATTTGTTTTTCTACGATTTTTGAAAATATTGTTGGTAAAGTAACTGGTCTGTAATTTTTTATGTTTTCTTTGTCACCCTTTTTGTGTAGCGGTTTTACAACACCCGTTTTCAAATTTGTGGGATAAGTGCCTGTGGTAAAAATTAAATTTATTATGTGGCTTAAGGGTTCTGCTATGTAATGAGCAACATATTTAATTACTTTGGTGTTTATGCCATCAGATCCCACACTATTAGTGTTTTTTAATGACATAATTGTCTTTAATATATCATCTGGCGAAGTGGGAAACAGAAAAATAGTATTAGGGTTTCTCTCTATGTTTAAATCTAAAACATGCCGTTTTTCGCTATTATTTTTTATTTCGTCTATAAAATAGTTGTTGAATACTGCTGCAATTGTTGATGGATCCGTGATATACGAATTGTTTACTTTTATCTTATTTATTGGTTCCCTGGGCATGTTTGTTTTGGTATTATTTATAACCTGCCACGTGGCTTTGGATTTATTTTCTGCTGTTTTAATGAAATTATCATTTTGTGATCGCTTAGTTAGTTTAATAATCTTTCTGAGTCTACTTGAATACGCGTTAAAAGCCACTTTGGCACCTTTTTTGTCCTCCTTGTTTTTAGTTGTCCTATAGCGCCATAGCATTTGTCTCTTTTTCCTGCAGCATGTTTTTATTCCCTTTGTCATCCATTTATGAGATTGTCTGAGGGTTTTTTTGATAATACTTAACGGAAAACAAAGGTCATAAATACATTTGAAAGTTTCCATAAAAGTATCAAAAGCAGCATTCGTATCCTGGCAAGTCAGCACATCGCTAAACGATAAACTTTGAATGTGATTTCTAAATTTATTTAGGTTGTCTTTGCTGTAATTACGGCGCCTAATGCGCCACGATGCTATTGTACAGGTTTTCTTCACAGGACATTTCAGCAGCTGGGCTGAGTGGTCAGACAGAGCCAACTCTATAACCTCGCCCTTAGACCCCTTTACATTATGCGCAAAATTGTCCAGGCATGTTCCGCTACTTACTCTAGTGGGTTCTTTTATTTCAAGTACTAAATTATGGCTAAGTAATTGGTATGTAAATTCACGTGTTAGTGAAGATTGTTTTAAACTGTTTATATTAAAATCTCCGCAAATTATTATTTTACGTTTCTTTAAATTATTAGTTACATCTAGAATTCTCTCAAAGGTATAATGAAATATGTCCAGGCTAGATCTCGGAGTTCTGTAAACACAAACAATAATTAAGCCATGATCACTTAATTCTATAGCGCAACACTTAGACTTTAGATCAAGCATTACTATTTGACTGTACCGGTGAAAATTTCAACTGTCGTTTATCACGGTTCGTGAGTTACAGCCTGATGACAGACGGACGGACATCGAAGTCTCAGTAATAGGGTCTCGTTTTTATCCTTTGGGTACGGAACCCTAAAAACTGGAGACAAGTTAAAATTAATATCCGTATCTAATACAGCAGTCATATTGTTTTTTAATATGAATGATGTATGAGTGATGATGTGAGCTAGCGGCTTTGCGATAAAAGAGACAAATGGCTTTTTTTGAAAGATTAGAGCTCGAAGCGAAAAATTCACCTGGGAAGATTTATACTATACGTATCTTGAGTGGTGTAGAGGTATGCAGCGCGTTAAGGGAATCTGCTAACGCATGAAATATGCTGCCTATTCGCATCTATTGCATTTATGGCTTTCATTGAGATCTTTTGATTTTGACATAATATGTTAAAAACCATCAAGCCGTTTACAGAACTTGCTAATAGACAAATATACATACATACATACATACTAATAACGGTTCCGATGACATTAATTAAAGATTATAGTTTTTTACTGATTACAGCGCCACCTGTTAACAAAGTCGAGAACTCATTACAATACTATCAACATCAATCATTTAGTTTAGCCACCTAGTTCCTAACATCAATGGTTCCGAACAATTTCGATAGAGGTCGTCCCATCTATGAATATAGCATGCTATGTAATCTGACACCCACATGTCTTCGAGTTTAAATGACTGAAGAACATAAACATGTATATCACTTTACAACGCCTTTTTGATTAAACCTTATGTTGTAAGCCAGCAAGACAATTTTTACGTCTACGCGATAAAGTGAGATACGACATTTAAAAAGTGTAATAAAATACTGACAATACATAGATGGAGCAACGGTGCTTTAAACACCAATAAAATCACAATTTCACTAAGTTTTTCGCAATACCGATTTTAAAACATATTTTGGTAGTCACTACTGTAGTGAGGTACACATTTGTATACTTTCGTAATTTAAATAATTTATACTTCACGGCTAATTTCGGCGTAAATTAGTTTAAACCTAACTCACGCTAACGATGTTTTTAGATTGTTCGGTATAAATAAACCCGACATCCTCATCATTGTACACGTAAAAAGCAGCCATATAGAAACGTCCACAGAGGACGCCGGGAATGTTATCGTCCCGGGTGGCTCATGCTTGACTGCGAAGTCTGATCAGCTTTGCGGACGAGTTGTGTAAAGCCTCGGTGGGAGGCGTCAAAACCACCATGCACGCCAAAAGCGGGGTCATATCGACATACTCAAAAAGAGCACCGGGAACTCAGCATCCTGGGTGGCCTTCGATCTTGGTTGTGGAGTCTGATCAGCTTCGCAATCAAGTTGTGCAAACACCTGAGCAAATCTAACGTCAGCTTGCGAGCAGACCGTGATGCGCTCAGTGGCTTAAGCCTCATACACATCGGACCTGATCAACCCGGTGTGTGTGGTGTGTACTTTTGTTTTTGAAACATAAAAATTCCACTAATTTGGAATTTATCGTTAAATGAGTCAGTCAAACTAACTCGGAGTATCGTTGTAGTTAACAGACTATTTTATATCAGTCCAGCGCGTCACCGTAGCGATGCAATCATGTTTGATGCAATTGAAAATGGTAACTACACTTTGCGTCGAACAAAAAACATCGCATTAAGCAATGCGATGAAGTCCTGTTGTTTATCTATTCCTATAATTGCTAAAATAGATACGGGTGCGTCTGGTTGCGACCTTATTACGATAGACATGATTCGTAAAACACTGCCGGTGACTCTTCCCATTATAACAACCATAATAAATGCGTCAATAGCTACGAACACCTTTCCAGAGGCCTGGAAAGTGGCCAGGGTAAAACCTCTCCCTAAAAGTAATACTGTCGAGGAATATAAAGACTTAAGGCCAATTAGTATATTGCCAGTAATGTCAAAAATCGCTGAGCGCACTGTCTGTTCACAATTGACATGCTATCTTGAGCTTGAAAATATTTTACCTAAAATGCAGTCAGGGTTTCGCAGTGGGCACGGCACAACCACGGCTCTCGCACAAGTCACGGACGACATAATAAGTGCTTCGGATGAGGGTAAAGGAAGTATACTGGCCCTACTAGACTTCTCGCGAGCCTTTGACTGCATAAATAAAGACTTATTGGTACAAAAAATGGCATGTTATGGAATTGAAAGTGCGGCGCGAGAATGGTTCTCGTCATATTTAACGGGCAGAAGGCAATACGTTGTTACAGAGTCTGGGCTGGGAGAGGAGGTGAAGTCAGCAACTGTAACAGTCAATAGAGGAACGCCACAAGGATCGGTACTTAGCCCAATTTTGTTTACACTTTTTACGGCCGATCTTAGTAAGAACCTTAAATACTGTAAAGTGCATCTATATGCGGACGACACGCAGATATACTACTCATTTTATCCGAGCGATACGCATGCTTCAGTAAGGATAATTAATGAAGATTTAAATATCATATCGGAATGGGCCATTAAAAACAACCTTGTGCTTAATCCTGGTAAAACTAAGTATCTCATAATGGGCACAAAAAATCAACGTAGGAATATCATGCGTTTTAATCCTAACGTGAAAGTCAATGATCTGAACATTGAACGATCGGAAACAGCGAGGAACCTTGGCCTGTTGATGGATGGCGAGATGAGATATGTTGACCACATTAATTCAAAAATCAGGAATGCTTTTTATCGCCTTAAAGTACTATATGGACTAAGAGACTATCTTTCAGAAAAATATGAAAAGTATGAAGTTTGTAAAACAAGCTCAGAGGTTGCAGTTGGATGCCGTTTGTTCAGATCGCAACAATCGTACTTTTCGTCATGGTGAACTCTTACCTGACACAATTCGTTGTATAATTTGCGGTCCTTCTAATTGTGGGAAAACTAATTTAATTGTTGGTCTTTTAATGCATGAACAAGGGCTACGCTTCCAAAATGTTTATGTATATTCAAAAACACTGTTCCAACCTATGTACCAGTTTTTGGAAAAAATATTGATGATGATTCCATCAGTTAAATTTCAAAAATATCGCGAAAATGATGAAATACTGAGCCCGAATGAAGCTAAGAATAATTCAGTTATCATATTTGATGACGTTGCATGCGAAAATCAAAACAATATAAGGGATTACTTCGCAATGGGAAGACATAAAAATATAGACAGCTTCTACTTGAATCAAACTTACAGCAAAGTACCTAAACAATTAATAAGAGACAATGCTAATTTAATAATTCTTTTTAAACAAGATGATGTTAATTTACGCCATGTTTATGACGAACATGTTGGAACCGATATGTCTTGGTCGCAGTTCCGGGAAATGTGCGCAAAAATATGGACCGTACCTTTTAGTTACTTGGTTATAAACAAGGATTGTGCCAGAAATTCGGGATGTTATAGAATGGGATTTGATACATTTATCGTCTTGGATTAAGTGTGATACTTAATGTGTTCCATTTTCAAGAAACTTTTATTTCTTCATATGAGACCATCAAGATCGGACATGAATCTTAAAATAAATGAAGAGAAAACATTAAAAAGAAAAGTGCTTCAGTATGCCGAGGCAGTCAAAAAGAAGGTGAAACTGCTTCGTGACATGAAAACTAATAATAACATGATATTGGAATCAGTGTTGAAGCCAATAACGGAACCGCTTAATGAAATGGTTAAAACTAACGATAATAACAACTTTCACTCCAATGATACCGATTTTGACGACAGTGAATTTAAATGGCAGAAGGCCGCAAAAACATTAAAATTTAGTCCTGGTGATGGCAAGAGAAGTAGCTTTTATAATCGGACAATTGTACAAAAATCTCCTGAATCTAATAATGATGATGAGATATCAAATGATTGCGAGTACGATCAAGATGATGACAGTGAACACAAAGATGACGAGGAAAGTGAGGACAAGGATGACTTGGAAATAACAAATGATATGTCATTTAAGACATCTGACTCGTATACTTCTCCTCGCGAAGATCCTGCATGGCAAAAGCAATACGATGCTAACTTGAACATTCCTTTTGGCATAAGAACAGAGCGTGATAAGCTAATGCTAGGATCTTATTCAGTTTCCGTGAGTAACGAGAAACTTAAAGTAAATGGACATACTTACGATTTGACACCGGGCTTATACGATTTGCTATTTAAGAAATTGCCTGATTTAAATATAATAACTGAAGTCGACAAACGTAATTATAAAATGCTGCTATTAGAAACGAATGCTCATAGGCGAGATTTTAATCCCCATAAACCAATAAAAAGTAACAAGGGCATGAAATATTTGTATATTATAAAACCGCTTTTCAAATTAACCAAAGAACGTGAAATAAGCGAAGAAGTATGTACTCAAGGCAAAGGATTACCAGTAATGAAAAGAGTTAAAAGAAATGTTTCGTATGTATATTGGGATAACCCGAACGAATTAGTGGAAAGATTGAAATTACTCATAGCTTCCCGTGATGCTGGTAACACAGGATTAGATAATGAAATCATATCTATTATTGAAGAACTGCAAGAAGCTGGTTTGGTTAATTAATAATATATAAAACTGTTGTTTTACTTTTACCGTCAGTCGAAGCCGGGCTTTTGTCAACAAATATTAAAAATGAATATAGACAAATTCGGTCATCATGTTCATAAACGTTTGCGTGTATCTGATGTTTCTGAAGTTACATATAAGGCTTTGCTGCGTTCAGATAATGGCGCTTTTGATTTACAATCAACGAGATTGAAGGGGGTAGCAGATCCTTCATCACCTGATGATGCGGTTAATAAGAAGTATGTCGATCAGCTTTTCCAGAATATTTACGAGAAGAAGCATCTGGATTCTTTGTTTGACATTATAAATTCTCAAATCTATCAGCTTGCGAATCAGTTGAAAATAAACTTTTATACTAAAAAGGACATAGATAATATTTTAAATAATTTCAAACATGGCAAAGGAACAAGTCGTGAATGAGATACACAGATCGGCAAGAAGAAATTTCAAGCGTCGTGCAGTTATATTAAAAGGAATTGACGATTTGTGGCAAGCAGATTTGATTGATTTACAGAATTTACAAACGATTAACAAGGGGAATAAATACATTTTAGTTGTTATTGACACTTTTTCAAAGTACACGTGGTGTACTCCAACAAAATCTAAAACCAAAACCGAAATAAAAAATGCATTTGAACAAATTATAATATCAGCAAAAAGAATACCTAGAAACTTACAGACAGACTTTGGAAAAGAGTTTTACAATAATGAATTTGATTCTTACTTAAAATCCTTAAAAATAAACCATTATTCCACGTATTCAATTAAAAAGGCATCAATTGTTGAAAGGGTAATAAAGACTCTCAAGAACAAACTTTACAAATATTTTAGTTTCATTGGAAATTATAAATGGGTTGGAAAACCTTTAGATAACATAATCCAATCTTATAATCAAACTGTGCATAGCACAACCAAATTTAGACCAAATGATGTTAATTTTGGCAATGAAGTCGAAGTAAAGAAAAACATAGAAAAAAGACAATCCAATCTACGTTATAAATTAAACAAATTTAATGTAGGAGACCGTGTGCGTATAAGCAAGTACAAAAGTGTGTTTCGGAAAGGTTACATGCCAAATTGGTCTACAGAGTTATTTATTATTAAAAAAGTTAATCACACTCGTCCGGTAACTTATCATATTGAAGACCAACGAAAAAACACTATACTCGGTACATTTTACGAACAAGAACTTCAGAAAACTAAGTATCCAGACGTTTACCTTATAGAAAAGGTAATCAAAAAAAAGGGAGAAAAGTTTTATGTTAAGTGGTTAGGACTTGATGATAGCGAAAACAGCTGGATTGAGAGAAATGCCATTGTATAAATATATTTATAAACATTCTCGCTCGAAGCCATTAGCATATAGAACATGAAAGGAAGAGGACTTCTAAATAATATTATTAATCACTTACCATTTGAATTGCACTTACCTGGGTACAATTATTGCGGACCTGGCACAAAATTGCATAAACGGTTGCAAAGAGGTGATAAAGGAGTTAATGAACTGGACAACGCGTGTATGCAACACGACATAGCTTACGATAAATATTCTAACCTAGCAGACCGACACCGTGCAGATTTAGAACTTTATAAAATGGCTAAGCAAAGATTGAAGTCAAAAGCTGCTGGAAAAGGAGAAAAACTTGCATCATGGTTAGTTAGTAAACTGATGAAATCTAAAATCAAAGCTGGTGCGGGGATAAAATCATTTAAACATTTTGTTTCTAAAATACGCACTGAATTGAAAAAAACAAAATCTAAAAATAAAGGCACTGCAATCGGCCAAGCTTTTGCTGCCGCAAAAAAAAAGTATTCCTTAACAACAATACGAGTAAAATCAGAGTTCCTCGTTTAATACCGATCCCGAAAACTGGTGGCATATTACCACTGATACCTATTTTCGCCGGACTTTCTGCCTTAGGATCATTGGCAGGAGGAGCTGCTGGAATCGCTAAAGCTGTTGGTGATTATAAAGCTGCAAGGAAAAACTTAGCTGAATCAGAACGTCATAATAAGATGATGGAATCTATTGCATTAGGCAAAGGATTACACATTAAACCTTATAAAAATGGAAAGGGATTGTGTTTAGAACGCTCAAAAAACTAAATAAAAGGCTACCCAGACGTGCTCTTACGAATATTGATATTTTAGAACACTCAGCAGATATTCCGTATTTTCGCGGTGTTTACATGAGAGATAGTTTGCCGAAGCGCCCAAAAAGAGTAGAATGTGCAATCATAAATTTAGATAGTTCTAAAAACCAAGGGACTCACTGGGTAGCCTATGTCAAAGATAATGATTATTGCGAATATTTCAATAGTTATGGCGATCTTCAACCACCGCTAGAATTAATAAAGTATTTAAAAAATGACATTTCATATAATTATAAGACTTACCAAAAATTTAATACTGTTAATTGCGGACATTTATGCTTAAAATATTTAAAACATTTTTGGAATAACCGTTTAAATACGTATGATCAATAAAAAGCTTATCATTCTCACGATGTCTTTCACTTTGTCAATAACGGGATCCTCCTCCACCCTGATTACGAACCATTCACCAGCTCTACAACTAGATGGTGAATATGAATGCGGTCTGCTATACATGTCAACTTTTAACTCGATACCTAATATAGACTATAGAAATAATAAGTTTTATTATGGTGAAAACGAAGTAGTACAAATTCCTGAAGGGTCGTATGAACTTCGATCTTGATGATTATCTTAAAAAACACCTCCACGGATGTAACTTTACACTAACATGCAATAATAATACGTTAAAGACAGCAATATTGTGTACTAAAAGTGTGTATTTTAATAAACCAAATCCGATTGGCAAGTTACTTGGTTTCGGGGAAGAAAATGTTCGGGCGAATATATTAACAGAATCCCCTTTTCCTGTATCCATTCTGTCTACAACCATAGTGCGAGTTGAATGTGACATCGTGAGCGGATCATTTGTAAACGGAAAACCTAGCCATATAATTCATGAGTTTGTTCCTAATGTGCCTCCTGGTTACCGGATTATTGAAACACCCAAAAACGTAATTTATTTTCCCGTTACTCAAAACAGCTTAAACTCACTCAAAATAAGAATATTGGATATAAACGACAATTTGGTTAATTTACGTGGTGAAGAGATTCAAATATATTTACATCTTAGAAAAAAATAATAGATTTCAATAAAAGTGTAGTATCGCACACCAAAAGCATTAGTGCACATTGTGCTATCAAGAAAAGAAGACCTAAAGAGCAACTTACAAAGGAAAATAAACAATTCTTAAAAAACATAGTGTTAAAATGCTCCTCGTTCAAATGATACACAGCAGCTTGGATTGATCTACTTTATATTATTTTATAACCAATTACAGAAAATTAAGCGCTAACACTTGACAACCGTACGGTTTGACGTTCTAATCCTAACTGCTGGGCGACCGCCCGTTTGCTTTCGAATTAATCAAAATACTTTTATATTGTACAAAGCTAATACTTTTATATTGTAGCAAGGTACAAAGTTGACTCTTCGGACAGAAACAGGGAC
Organism: Archips xylosteana; assembly: GCA_947563465.1. Lineage (NCBI taxonomy): Eukaryota > Metazoa > Arthropoda > Insecta > Lepidoptera > Tortricidae > Archips > Archips xylosteana. The sequence continues at coordinate 226,324 of CANOAX010000012.1, forward strand.
AAATATCGTGCCTTGCGGAATCGCTGTAGCACTATCTGTAGAGACGCTCAAAGACGCCATATCCACGAGGCAGTTGAAAACGGAGACCCTGCTAAAGTTTGGAAATTTCTTAAATCAATTGGAGTTGGTAAATCTCAGCAAAAATCTACTTCGGCTGGTATTGATATTGATCAGCTCAACCAGCATTTCTCTTCTTCGACTATTTTCAGCGGATCTGAAAAAGACAAAACACTAACTTATCTTTCAACATTACCAACTTCTGATACTACTCCTTTTTATTTCAATCAATTTACCGACAGTGATGTTAAGAAGAGCATATTATCCATCGCTTCAAACGCGGTTGGTGTCGATAGTGTAAGTCGTGCTATGATCCTCCCTCTCCTTGATATAGTTGTCCCCGTCATCACTTCTATGCTTAATAATTCTATTACATCGAATATTTTTCCTTTTGTATGGAAGGATGCTGAAATTATTCCTCTACCTAAAAAGTCCAGTCCATCATCCTTTTCTGACTACAGACCGATTTCTATTCTCCCTTTCCTATCCAAAGTTTTGGAGCGTCTAGTGCATCAACAGTTATCATCATATCTAACCAGAAACGACCTCCTCAATCCCTTTCAGTCAGGTTTCCGTCCTGGTCATAGTACGGCAACCGCACTTGCGAAGATCACCGATGACATCCGAATGGGTATGGATAATAGAAAACTCACTGTTTTAACTCTATTGGATTTCAGCAATGCTTTCAACACTGTTGATTTCGACATTATGCTTGGAATTTTACGCTCTCTTAACATATCTCCTGCGGTTATTGAATGGTTTCGTAGTTACTTAGTGGGTCGTCGGCAAAGAATAAAGGTGGAAGATTCTCGATCTTCCTGGTGTAACACTCTTGCTGGTGTACCACAAGGTGGAGTGCTATCTCCATTATTATTCTCTATTTTTATAGATTCTATTTCTCGTAATCTTCTTTCTTCGTATCACCTTTATGCTGATGACCTACAAATCTACTCTCAGGGCGTGATTGGCGATCTTCCGTTGGTTATCGAGTCTGTTAACTTGGATCTAAAAAAGATTTTGAAATGGAGCCAACGATTTGGCCTGATTGTTAATCCGACAAAGACCCAGGTCATTATTATTGGTAGCTCGAAACTTGTCCCAAGAGTCGACTTTGCATCTCTGCCACCGGTGCTTTTCGACGGAGTACTAATACCGTTTGCACATCAGGTCAAGAGCCTGGGTGTTATTTTAGACCGCACTCTCTCATGGTCTCCTCATGTGTGCGAGGTGAGCAGGAAGGTGTTTGCTGCGGTGGGATCTTTAAGACGGCTTCAGAATTTCCTACCTTTTGCTACCAAGGTTGCGCTTGCTCAAACTTTGCTGCACCCTATATTCGACTATGCTGACATTTGTTATCCCGATCTCCTAGAAGAGCAGCTTAATAAACTTGAGCGAATTCAAAATCTATGCATTCGGTTTATTTTTGGTCTGCGTAAGTTCGATCATGTCTCTATTTTTCGATCACAGCTCAAGTGGCTCCCAATCCGCCTTCGCCGTAACTCTCACATTCTCCACCTTCTTTACGGCATTCTCTTTAACCCTGCAACTCCTCGCTACCTCAAAGAGCGGTTTAGCTACGTAACTTCTATTCGATGCTCTCAGAACTTTCTCCTTACCGTGCCTCTCTCTAACTCCAAATTTTATGTCTATTCTTATACTGTTCAGGCTATTCGGTTGTGGAATGCCTTACCGATTGACTTACGACGGGCAAAATCTCTGTCAATCTTTAAATCTATGCTTAAGGTGTACTATCTGTCATCTTGTAATAATTAGCTTTGTTATAGTTTGTTTATTTATTTATATGTGTCTGTTTATCCCACTGCTTATATTTGTTTTAGACGTGTACCTATTATAATGTAAGTACTATATATGCATGAGTAGATGTACTATTTTTGTTGCGTTTTAATTTTCTGATCCACTGTTGATGCACCACCTGCTGTAAACTAGTCTTTCCTTCTTTCTGGTAAAGGGTTGCCTGGAAGAGATCGCTCTTAAGCGATAAGGCCGCCTATTGCTTACCTTGTATCTTTCTCTCTGTGTACCTGTTTTCTGTATTGCTTACTATTCCTGGTGTACAATAAAGAGTCATTGTATTGTATTGTATTGTATTGTATTGTAAATAAATACATATGCCAATTTAATTACTTTTAAAATCTAGTTAATGTTAATCATTTAATATCAAGTGAAAAGCACTAGCTAACAGGCGGCCGTCCTGCAATCGGAATGACCCCATTCCGACCCGTTTCGGCCATTCTTATAGGGGTATGACCACATACCGAGTTTCAAACTAATAATTCTTATGTTCATCCATTAATTGGTTGATTCACTGACAATTAATTACTTATTTTTCAAAATTACTCAATAACCAAAATTTAACTGTCTGACTAGATTAGATTAGATTAGATTATTTATTCCTTCAATATAGGATTACATCATAAATTGTACAATGTCAAGTCAGGCGAATTTATATTGAAGTCGTCAAAAGCACACAAATTAAATTAAATTAAAGAAACAAATGGATGCCACAAAATGTTAAAATTGAATAAAATAATAAATAACAATAAAACAATTACAATTAAGTTGGTTCTCCTCTCAGGATAGGCATAGTTAAATGGATATTTAACTAACAAATAAAATAGGACATTAATAAGAATAATAATAATAATGTCACCAACAGGGATCAACCTCAAATAAACTACACGCCAAATAAAATATTAAACTAAACTAAATAATCATTTTTGGATCACCATTTGTTAGGTTCCATTATATCATAAAATACCTATGTGAAAGTAACTAATTTAGACTACAGCATTTATTTAGATAAAATCAATCTCATTAACTAATTCATCTTCTTCCATTCCTTAAATCAATAATCACTTATTACATCGTTCGATGAAGAAGGCTACCCGCGGCCCAGACCCTTAGCTTCCGTTTAGCCACCTGAGGGCACGGTCTGCTCCTAACTGAATATAGCTCCCGTTTGCCGCCCGAGGGACACGGTCTGCTCCTAACTGAATATAGCTCCCGTTTGCCGCCCGAGGGACACGGTCTGCTCCTAACTGAATATAGCTCCCGTTTGCCGCCCGAGGGACACGGTCTGCTCCTAACTGAATATAGCTCCCGTTTGCCGCCCGAGGGACACGGTCTGCTCCTAACTGAATATAGCTCTCGTTTGCCGCCCGAGGGACACGGTCTGCTCCTAACTGAATATAGCTCCCGTTTGCCGCCCGAGGGACACGGTCTGCTCCTAACTAACAATAAGTATTTTTTCACTTCTCGTGCTCTTAAAATGTTACTTTAGTCTCTGCATATCGGGACTAAAGCTCTTTTTTGATCTCAAGGGATTAAAGTAAAATTTTTTTAATTGACTATGGAAACCCCTAAACTGCCAATCACGGTGTTTGTGAATGGAGGATTATCGCCATTTTCAGTAACTGGGTATAGACAATTTTAAAGCTTTCCACAGACCGAAGCGCGCTGCGGACGCACTGTAGCGCCCTGCGCTTGGGTCTGTGGAAGCCTTTAGGCCGTGGAAATAACCTCAAAATGACAACTGTATAAAAAATATTTAAAAAATAATATTTTCGTGAAACTCATTGAATAATTACGAATATTAATCTATTTAATTATAAAATATTAAAGATGAATTCATTTTATTTTGCACGTAAAGAAAGATTTCCTTTAGCTTAGGTGTTTTTAATTTGTTTTTTTTTAAAAACGCTGTCGGCAAAGCAGTTCCCTGCTCTGTCGATAAAATAGCAATCCGCACTGTCGGCAAAGCAGTGCTGGAGTGTACGGTAGATAGAGCAGTTACGTTTGAATGTTAATATGGCGTGACTTCAAAATAATGCGATGTCAGTTGCATTTAATAGTAAATAGAAAGTATAATTAGATATAATTTAACAAAGAATTGGCATATAGAAAATAAACTTAAAAAGTCGTTTCTTTATTTACGGGTAAGTGTTTCAGTTAACAATATATTTTGTGTGTGAACTTAGATCAATTAGGTTAATTTATTTGCCGATTCTAATGAATGAATAATTATCATTCTTACATGCATAGTCCAATTAGTTTTAACATAGTCTTTAAGTTAGAATCTGTTGCCTAAGTATGCAAGCATTTAAAGCGTCACTTTACAAAAAAATATAAAAGAAAAGAAAAGACAGCGGTATTTTTTTTGCTATTTGAATTTTGAACAGATGTCCATTGCTCGTATTGAGCATACGTTGTAAAAAAGTAATTTTGTACGTCGTTTTTTTCCTCGCATTCAAAGTGAAAAGTAGAGTGTTTAACGCGGGACTAAACTACCATAATGACAACTCGAATTATAGCCTCCCTCGCTATCGCTCGGGTGGCTAAATATCTCGTGTCATTATGGCTTGTTTTAGTCCCTTGTTGAACAATCTACTATTAGCTCCCGTTTGCCACCCGAGGGACACGGTCTGCTGCAGTATCGTCTCCACTATGCCAATGCTACTGGAAATGAATGCTACCCGCGGGCCAGACACTTAGCTTCCGTTTAGCCACCCGAGGGCCACGGCCTGCAAGTGCTTACCCGCGAACCAGACACGTAGCTTCCGTTTAGCCACCCGAGGGCCACGGCCTGCTAGTGCCACTTAACATCCGCAGATCATGGTTCACCAACTGCTCATCGGCGATTTCGTCCACCCTCACAGTGTTCGCCGTCCACACACGTCTCTTTGATTTCGGCACCCAGCACTATCCGATTGCCAGGTCCATCTGTAACTGGGAGGGATAGGATTTAACACCAAAAATAAAGTAGGTAGTTAGGTAACTTATGCACGCCATGATTTCGTTCTCATATACATAGACAAGATTTAACAAAACAAAGTAAGTACTTAATACTCGTAGGTACTGGTCGCTGACCAAATTAATTTAATTACCAACTTCATATTGATCATCAGAGTCTGTTTCACTATTGTCGCTGTGTTTGCTAACAATTACAGATATACAAAACGTAACCCAATGTTTAAGTTGGTCACCTAGGTATACCTATATATTTTATACTGTCTTTGAGAATGTCCATGATCCATGTTCCACCGTTAGGTACTTCGTATCGGTCGTTCTTTAAAACCGTGGTAACTTTAAAGGGACCTCGGAACTTGAGGGCCAGCTTTTTGTTTTCCCCTTTTCCGGGTTATTATTTGGGATCACAACTAAATCGCCTTCTTTGAAATCTTTGTAGGCGCGTTAACCGAATGCCTTGACGTTAAACTTAAACACACCGTTGCCTGGTGTAATGAAGCTGTTCGTTTAATTTAATTTTGCCAAAAACTTTGTTTGAAATCGACTGAACTAATAAATTTTGCATTTCGGAGACTATCTAGAATTTGGGGTATAAAAGGTATTGCATACACATCCCCTTTGGTAACTGCATCTAATTTTCGACAATTTAAATTAAATCGCCATGTACCATCTGACTTAGGAACCATAAGGACTGAATTTAGATCACGTACTTTCACTGTGGGTTATCTTATCACATCTAAACTAAGCATTTTATCCACCTTCGTAATTCCTTAAGCTTTTCCGGTGACATGGGATAAGATCTGCACTTAATCGACGGTGAATCGCCGGTATCAGTTTTTGAGTTCAATTATTTATTTTCTTTATTGAGGAAAACAAACGGCAACAATGAAATTAACACAAGTAGGTATCACATAGGTCGGTAAAGATCTCACTTGTATATCGATACTTATAAGAGAAATGTAATGCACAAAGTAAAAACAACAAAAGTAATGAAAAAGACTTAATTCAATGAATACATGCAGAAAACGGGACACATAGGCCTCAAAATGTTGCCCATACTTACATTTGTTTATGCAGTGCAGAATATTTCTGCTAATTATTGTTGGTCTGATTGTCGTAAGACGATATATTACTTAATTGTTTATCAATCTGAGCCGTATTCCTAATGAATTCCGTTGGTTTCTCAATATAGCGATTTTTTTGGCTACAAATTATGTCTACACTTAGGGCACGATCGTGTGGGATATCCCAGTTAACCGCCTTAAAACACATAAATAATACGTTTGTCGGTACACGCTTTAGTATGATTTATACACCTATAACAATACATTGTCGGTATTAGTCGGCTTTTGACTGTGGAACCGTGATGGCGTTTGGTACTGTTGCCGCTGGTCAATAAACACAGCACCATGACTAAAGGTGTTGAACGGCCTCTGGTGTTGCACGGATGTAGATGCGACGACAGTGAGATCCTGTTTGTGCTTTTACCCTTATAAACAAGATCAGGATTCAATGAAGATTGCTTTTGCGGTTCCGCAAATAATGTTCCCTTTTGTCGTGCAGCCTCAATTATCCTACCACAACGGCGTAAATCTTCCACTGAGTTAATTTGCTACAGTGCCAGCTGCTCCGAAATCGATGGCCTAGTAGTACCTATGCAACAGAATTTCTAATTGCCTTATCACCTTTTGGATTCGCAAGACGTGAAAACCGCGAAGTAAATATGAGTCGGCTCGTCCTGACCTTGTGTTCGAGGGTGGAATTCCTGCAAGAGTCTATAGGTAATCAGAATCCGTAGGTGCAAACTCCTTTAGTAACAAAGTGCTCACTCAACCCCTCAAACCCTTCCAGGACTGCAACCTGTGTTTATTTCCTCTATACCATAAAAGACCTTTATCAAATTTGAAACGAACAACAAGCTGAATTAAACAACTGCTCATCAGAAATAGGTACCAAACACTTGGGCTCGCTCGTTTACCGCTTCTAAAAAAACGAATGAACACTTAACCGACCGTTAAACTTGTTGTTGACAAGTCACAGAAGATTGAAGCCTGTAGACTCCTTTGTGACCTCACTAAAGTTGGCACAGACACCAGCTCCGGTACTACTAAGATTGCTTTGCCTCCCCAAAACCTATCAGTAACAAGCAAACATTGTTCCAACTTAGAGTTCAAGTTGGCACTCATTTACTTTTCTACCTGTAATTCAAATACGGTTAATCTGTGCAGTCGATAATAGAGCTGATAGTACAAAGCTTTGGCACGAACTAACAAACGACTGTCTTTTGTTTTCTCCAAAGAACTCAGCTTAGACTGTAATTTCTCCATTTTTTTTTTCTTGTAATTAGCGGTAGCTCGTCACTAGCTCGCAAGTCTTCATTTATAATTTTTTTTTTTTCAGGCAGAAATTCTGTGCATAATTTCTCAAGTTGTTTTCTCATAATGCAACTGTATCTGCCGGTGTCTCTGACCTAACATTAATTTCATATATCAACTCATCTCGCAGCAACGGATGATAATTTGACTTCATTAAATCCATTTTTAAGGTTAGAACTACTTAGTATTATTATATGTATATATTGTAAAGACTCAACCCTATTTTCTCCTCTGTCTCAGGGGTTGACCTAACAAACTGAGTTAGCAAGATGTTTATTACTAAAGTTTACACCAAAACTCAATTTAATATTATGTAATTTGCTTTAAGTTAAAACTTAAGTATTTTAAACTATGAAGCACTGTGACACAGTAAACAGTAAATAATACGGGTACTAGAACTCCAGTAGGTATTAGTTTTTAATAAATGACTAGTTATTAAAAGTTGTTACTTACTTAAATGTATAACCTAGGCTGCTAGATTTTACTTGAAAGTAGCTCTTAACATAACTTGCAGTTTACGTCTTGTTGTTACGGCGCAGGATTTTGCTCCTATTTCTTCGGCTCATTTTTTATATTGACTTATGTGATTTTGCTATTATTTTTAATAGGCGCTATCTCCTTGAGATATCACTTTTTTAGTTCTACCGGACATTCACTTTATATAACCGAAAGCTTTAAGACGCTTGTACCAATTTACTTCATTAAACTGTTTTTTTAAATTTATTTTGGGTTTTTAATCGAGGCTCCATTATGTATCAAATACATAAATTGGTGGCCCATGAGGGGAACAATTAAAAATCGATAAATTCGCGAAATTATCAAAATCGTTCCGGCTTCATCACAAGGCGCGTATGCAGTAAAGGCCTGAAGACTGGATCCTTGGAAAGATTAAAGAAGAGTAAACCTCATCTGGACATCGCTGGGAATCGGGGCATGGTATACCTAAAGTACCAACTCGCGCAGTGCAGTGTACGAAGATAAGTGCTCATCCTTTGTCTTTCCGTCCAAAGTCCAAACCTATCTCATTAGTCAAAATTGCAAACAATTTTCTTTTGAAAGGTTAAAAAATTATACTTAAAAGGAATAAATATCCCTCCACTTGCGTAAAATATACAGATTTATTAGCCAAATTCAGTAAATAACAGTTAACTTAGGTGCTACATAATTACTTTAACCAACAAGTACGAGTATCTACCTACATACATATTTAATTCTAAATCTTCGAATATCTTAACTAAATGGTGGCCCATGTTTAACATTATACCTTAATTGATTATATATTTTAACAAATTAAGTTCAAAATAAATTGCAGTATAAATTACTTAAGTATATACGATCAAAATCGTATATTTTGTTTATTGCACTTAAAAATATTAAACGGTAAATTTACCATTGTGATTCTCACATCTGGTAGGTAATTACGGATATTTAATTCATTTCGCTGTAGTAACATATTCGGCCGACAATTCCAGGATTACACCTATCTGCGCGCGGCCGGCGCAAGTGGCCCGTTGCGTAACAAGCCGTTTACAAGTTAGCAGCGGCGATCAGCTGTGCATGCGATTGCGCAACCACTTGCCCTGCAGCCTAGTGAGGAACGTGAGAATACTTATTTTATATTTTGTTTAAATTTAAAGTTGAATAAGTTTAAAAAAAAATGGCTAAATCAACAGATAATGCTTCAAGTATCGCTTTGCAAGAAAGGTTAAGTAATTTAATGACATCAAGAAGCTCAATTAAGGGGCAAATAACTAAATTTAAAAATTATTTACAGGCTATAAGCGAGCTAAGTGAAATGTCAAATGTCGTTCTTGCAGAGTTAACTCTAAAATTAAGTAAATTTGAAGGCTTATCATTAAAGTTTGATGAGTTGCAGAGTGAGATTGAGGTTCTGTGCCCTGAAAAATTGTCGGCAGAGCTTGATCAGCGCGAGGCAATTGAGCATAACATTGTTGTTCACATGGCACTAGCTAAGACTATAATCGACAAATATAACACTATCGAATCCGAGCGACGCAATTCGGTCGCGCTCGAAGCTCAATGCTCTCACGATCATCAGGATCCAGGGTTCAAGCTACCTCAAATCCAAATCTCCAAATTTGATGGCGCATATTTCCGCTGGCTTGAGTTTCGCGATACCTATGAAAGCTTAATTCACAATAATGACCGTATAAAACCTATTCACAAATTTCACTACCTTATCTCCTACTTAGAAGGGGATGCGGCCCGTATTATATCTAATCTTGAGGTATCTTCTGTTAACTACGCGAAGGCCTGGCAGCTACTCGGGGACCGCTATGACAACAAACGTTTGTTAATAAATCATCATTTGAATTCTTTATTTAACATACAACCGCATACCCGAGAATCTGAAAGGTCTTTGCGATTTTTGGTCGATCACGTGACTAAAAATTTACGTGCCTTGGCCAGCTTAGGCCAGCCGACCGATAAATGGGACATTTTAATAATTTTCATGGTGTCGTCTAAACTAGATAGCCGCACTCTTCTGAAGTGGGAAGAATTTCGTAACGCGCTTGATGATGTTCCGACTCTGGATCAATTTCACAAATATTTAATTGATCGCGCAGACGTTTTAGAGTCTATTAACCGCAATAAGTACGACAATAATACTGTCAAATTTTTACCATCGACATCGCGGCCGGCTCAGCCAGCGTCCTATAATAACAATAACAAACATGAGCGCGAGCGAACTAATTACACAAAATCATTCGCCAGCGTTAATCAGAAAACAAAAAAATATTCTAATTCGATTCCTTCCAACAATAGCAAGCCTTTAACGTCCGTATGTATTATATGCGGTGACAATCACAAGGTGTATGATTGTACTCAATTTTTAAATAAAAGTATCCAAGAAAGGTTAGCCGATGTAGCGAATTACAAGTTATGCGCTAATTGTCTTAGACAAGGTCACCCGGAGAGCGAGTGCCGCGGCGGCCCGTGCCGGGAGTGTAGGCAAAAACATAACAGTTTGCTTCATGAGCCAGCGCAGTCTGTTATAAATAACTCAGCTATGGTCGGTTCGGACGCGTCTGCGGTTAACTTTTCTAACTTAAATTGTAATCAAGTACTTCTATCCACAGCGGTTATCGAAGTATCGAATCCTAATACAAATCATAAAGAAAGGGTTCGCGCGCTTTTAGATTGCGGCAGCGAATCCTCTTTCATTACAAGTTCTTTAAAGAAAAGACTATCTTTAAAGTCGAACCCCATTGATTGTCTAAAGGTCATAGGGATAGGCAACAACTGCAATAATAACATAATCGAGAGTTGTACTGCTCAATTAAATTCACTGAATGACGATTTCAAGGTCACTTTACCGTGTTTTGTTTTAAAGGAGCTGACAAGCAACATACCTAAATATCCAATCAATATCGAGGGTCTAAATATCCCTAAACATTTACCGCTCGCTGATCCTGGTTTTAATCAGCCGGCTTCTATTGAAATTTTAATTGGAGCTGATATATTTTGGGACATCCTGGGGAGCGAACAGTACTCTCTGGGTCCCAAAAATCCTAAATTACAATACACACGACTGGGTTGGATAATATCTGGTCAAATAAATTCTCTAAATAAAACGCGTAAAATTCATTGCAATCATGCTGTTATGTCCAAAGTACAAGAAAATAATATTGAAAATATTTTAACTAAATTCTGGGAGATCGAACAGGTCCCCAATAAGTCCGTTTTAAGTCAAAGGGAGCAAGAGTGCGAGAAGCATTTCTTGACTCATACCGTTCGCTTAAATACAGGTAGGTTTGAGGTCAAGCTGCCTTTAACTAAATCGCCTGAATGTCTAGGGGATTCATACAATTTAGCACGAAAGCGTTTCTTAAACTTAGAGCGAAAATTTAAGCGCAGCCCGGCATTAAAGTCCGATTATACAAAATTCATACAAGAGTATGCCAATTTGGGACATCTCCGTGAGTCTGCCATTATTAAACCAATCCCAGGTTATTTTTTATGTCACCATGCTGTACTCAAAAATAGCGAATCCACCTCACTTCGAGTGGTATTCGACGGCTCAGCTGCCTCTTCTTCCGGGGTCTCTTTAAATGACATTCTTATGGTCGGCCCCAATGTGCAGGACTCTCTGTTTTCCATTCTAGTCAGAGCTAGACAGTATAAATTCATCTTATCCGGCGACATCGAAAAGATGTATCGCCAGGTTCAAGTCAAAATTGAGGATCGTGATTTGCAGCTCGTGATTTGGAGAGAGGATGAGTCCGAGCCCCTAAGAACGTTGCAGTTGAAGACCCTCACGTACGGTACTGCGAGCGCGAGCTACTTGAGCACGCGCTGCCTGTCGCAGCTAGGGGAAGAGCAGCATGATCTCCTCATCAAAACAATCATACAAAAAGATTTTTATGTGGACGATCTTATCACGGGTTCCAATGACGAAAACGAGCTAAGATACATTCAGAAATCAGTATCCGAGAGTTTGAGGGCAGCATGCTTTAATTTGCGTAAATATAAAAGCAATTTACCGACTCTGTTCGAAGACTCTAATATAAATACTAGTGAAAATCTAACCATAAGTGAGTCCTCGAGCACGCTCGGACTGGGGTGGAGTCCAGTTCATGATACACTTAATTTTCCGGTGAAAAATCTCCCCCCTAATGACAAAATAACTAAAAGGTCTATCATGTCCAGTTCGTTCAAAATTTTCGACCCGTTAGGTTTACTCAGCCCTTGCATAATTCAGCCTAAAATGCTGCTACAAAAATTGTGGCAAGAAAAGCTTGACTGGGATGAGCCTGTCCCAATTATCATAAAAGAGGAATGGGAACGGTTCACTCATAATTTACCATTTATCCAAGAATTAAACATAAATCGACCAGTGCTATGCGATTCACCTAAATCAATAGAAATGCATGTGTTTAGTGACGCGTCCCAAGCCGCATATGGCGCTTGCGTTTATATGAGGTCGGTAACACAAAACGATGACGTCACTATTAGGCTATTGTGCGCCAAATCTAAGGTGGCGCCTTTGAAGCCAACGACGATGCCGCGTTTAGAGTTGTGCGCGGCGCTGCTGGCCTCCCGGCTGAGCCGCGCCGTCCTCGACTCGCTCCGGTACAAACCTGATCGCGTGGTTCACTGGTCCGACTCGACCATAGTCCTGGGATGGCTGACGAATGATACTGCGTCGTTAAAATCATTCGTAGCTAATCGTGTGAACGAAATAATAGAGAATACTAAGCCATCATCATGGCGGTACGTACCCACCGCCGAAAATCCGGCTGACTTGGTTTCGCGCGGCGTCGATGCCGGTCATCTGAAGTCGCTGGATCTGTGGTGGTGCGGACCTAATTTTTTAACTAAACACGAGAATAATTGGCCTATATTAAATTACAATAAAATTATCGATTTACCGGAAGTAAAATCTAATAACATAACGATCGCGGAACCTTTTATTAACTTTGAAAAATATTCTTCATTAAATAGGATTCAACGTTCATTTGCATACGTAAATAGGTTTATATTTAATTGTAAAAATTCTAAGAACAAGCGGTCAGGGAATTTAACCGTAGATGAACTGACTGAATCATTCCATAAGCTTTGTATAATTGCTCAGACCGAGTCGTTTGCTAATGAGTACGATATTCTAATGAAAAATAAAACACTAAGTCCCAAATGTAAAATATTGTCGCTTTCGCCGTTTTTTAATGAGAAATTGATCCGAGTCGGTGGTAGAATTGATGCGTCAAGTTATTCCTACGAGAAAAAACATCCCATTTTACTTCACGCATCACATCGGCTAACTAAACTTATTTTCTTACATGAGCATTTAAAGAACATGCACGCGCCACCTCAATTACTGTTATCTATAGTTAAAGAGCGAGTGTGGCCCGTCAGCGGGCGGCGGCTCGCGCGGCGCACGGTCGACACCTGCGCGCGCTGCCGGCGGCTGAGCGGCAAGACTCTGTGCCCTATAATGGGTAACCTCCCGGCCCAGAGAATTAACCCAGATTTCCCATTTATTAGTGTTGGATTGGACTTTGCTGGTCCATTTCATATTCTAAATCGCAAAGGTCGTGGTAGCAAGTTAATAAAATGCTACCTTTGCTTATTTGTTTGTTTGCGATATAAATGCATCCACCTAGAGGCCGTGAGTGATTTAACTAAAAATGCATTCAAAATGACGCTTAGAAGGTTTATTGCGCGAAGAGGCAAGCCAGTGGAAATATTCTGCGACAATGGAAGGAATTTTGTCGCTGCTGCCAAAGAGTTGGGACAGTTTTTAAAGGCTAACCAGGAGGCTCTGTCTGACTTTGCAACTCAGGAAACCATAAAATTCGTATTCTCGCCAAGTCGCGCGGCGCACTTCGGTGGAATTTGGGAAAGTGGCATTAAGTCTGCTAAGCACCATTTGAAACGTGTCATGGGCAACGCCCATGTGACATTCGAAGAGCTTTTAACTTTGTTTGCGCAAGTGGAGGCGATACTTAACAGTCGCCCCTTGTGTCCTCTGTCATCATCCCCTGACGACCTCCTTTCCCTATCCCCGGGGCACTTCTTAATCGGAAGACCTCTCACTGCGTTGCCCACACCTTCATTGGAGAGCCACAGTGAGAATTCCCTACAGCGATACGCGCGCATAGAGAAGATGTATCAACATTTCTGGCAAAGGTGGCAGAGGGAGTATATATCGGAACTACAACAAAGAACCAAATGGAGAACCAACAAGGCCAAGCTGAACGTTGGTGATTTGGTTCTCATTCAAGAAGACAACGTACCCCCACTGTGTTGGCGGCTCGGACGTGTGGCGCGCTTGTTCCCGGGACCTGACGGCGTGGCCAGGGTCGCGGACGTGACCACGACCAGAGGATGCGTGTGTTAGATTTGGGTCTATTCATATTAGATATTCTATATACCTATCGATATTCTTTTACTTAGAAATATATATAGAAAGTGACAGTTAATTTCTCTTGATTAGCTGCTTTATAGTCACATGTTAGAACATGACATATAGATATTAAACAAGGAAATAACTTATTCTGATGTTTATTGGGGCCAGGAGTTAACGGAGTATAAAATAATCAGTCTATGATGGGTTAAGATATATATATTTGGTAAGTAAAACAAACAGATCAAACCATATTTCGAGAAATCGCTTATATTGAAACAAATCTTATTTTCCAATGAAATAATAGCTTTTAATGATAACGAATAACAACACAAGATTCTCAATATATATAAATATTATTCAGTTACCAACATAATTCAAGTATTCATTAATTTATAGCTATACACGTTAATATAAAATATAAGCTATACGATAATTATTGATATATTTACATATGAAAGACATAGAAACAAACTATAGCCATTTATTAATTATACAAACAAGTAAGTACTTAACTGTCATGTGACCACGGCGACGGCTCGTTACAAAGTGCTTTCTACCTGGCCTAAGAAGGCCTTTTATAGGTTTGCCTTGCCGTCTGGGTGAGTCGCAAACAACTGACGTCACCAGTGTAAGACAATCGGAAAGTATCTTAATTATTATTTTGCTTGTCTTTAGAGCCAAGCATTACCTTAAATTATCAATTCCATAATTATATCTCATTTATTTACTTATTTTACCAATATATTTTATCACCATACATATCTAATAATATTATAATAGTTTCTATTACTTAGTATATCTAACACGGCCATACTGACATGTACTACGTTCTCGGAGTACATAGGTAAAAATCATCGAGTCAGATATAAATGTATATATTTTTTTCATCTATAAACGTATTATTATTATAGGTAAACTTTGTGATGGAAGGGTTAAATAGTCGTAAGTGGGCACAGTCACGTCAGATTCAGTCAGTCACAGATTTCTCACTGGCACCGGCTTAGCACAGCCACAGGATGACCACAGGCCCCAGCTAAGCACAGCCACAGAATTATCACAGGCCCCAGCTTAGCACAGCCACGGGTTTACCACAGGCACAGCCAGTACAGCCAGTTTAACAGAGTTATTGTAATATGTCGTAATTATGGGTATGATGTTTAAATCTGCAGGTCACACATGACAATCGGATAAATAATTGCTCTATAATACGAGAACTCTCAATAATTTCAACCCTTACCGCACCCGGCTATTCGCCCGCTGCCAGTGAACCGTGTTCACCCGCCGTCAGCGAATGCCTAATACCAGTAAAGGTGTTTGTTTTCAATCATAATTATTCTAATAATCCCTCACTGTGGGCGGCCAATCACCCGCTCGGCTGTCAGTGAAGCATAAATCAACTCGCCGTCAGTGATTGCCGGCCACCAGTTAAGGAATTGAAACTGATAGTTATAACAATAATTACATAATTATCATGAGTGACCTCACACTCAAAACGACCCATATAATGTTCAAACTGTCGTTGTAATAGCAAAAGTCATTCGTCATCACAACTATGATTCATTTGTTATCGTAGTTACTTTCTCATGTTTATGCTATCCCAAATTATAATTCATCGTCACAGCCATATCAGTGTCATATCATCATCTCATATGATTACTCAAAATCATAATCACAGGATTGTAAATTCTGTAATGATCACCCTATGTAGTAAATATGACCAATCACAAAAACAATACTTTATGATAAATCACAGACCAAACTCATGTGATCCATTACTTTCAAAACAACAAATTTTACAATATAGCATCATATCTATATGCATTAACATACAAATATCGGAAAACACATTTTTTTCTCATGTTTCGTGTAATTATTAATTTTACAATGGCATGACATCCTTTATCAGCACTATTTTATTTATTTTCCCAAACATTTTATTCTTTGTTTTTATTTTTCATTTTTATACTTATGTTAATATATATCTCATGTGATGAAGTCTAAGATTTAATAAAAAAATTAAAACTACCTTGTCTGAAATTTTACAAACAAATAGCTCGGCCAAACTGACACATCCATAAATAAAAAAAAAAATATTTAAAAACAACACAAATACACTGTTAACATCGAGATAAAACTGTACTGTCACTGAATTATTTTTGGTGTTCAATAAAGAACATTTGTATTGTATTGTAAGAAGTGTAGAAACGTGAGTTTTCCATCTATTTATTTCTTTTTATAATCAACGTCATTTTGTGTCAGAATAAGCAAACCGTTTAAATCATTTACATTAAGTGTTGTATGTTACGATTGTTTATAATTTTTAAAGAAAACTTAAGTATTTATTATATCACTAATAATTATTAATTTAATAATTTTAATAACATTTTGACATCGATAAAATTTTTATTTAGTTGAAATTTGTAGTATTTTTTGTTACTTAATTTAATGTAATGTAATTTAATTTAATGTAATGTAATTTAATTTCATTAAGTGTAATTTAATTTTACTGTATAACTAAATATAATGAATTATTTTAATAACCAGGTGAGATTCACCCAAGCAGAATAATACAATACTATCTACCCGTGTAGTCCACAGGAACGAAATTCCGCCATCGCTATCCTACCCTGCGGAAACATTTATTATTTTGTGAGAGTAAAAAAAAAACTGGACAGAGCCATTTTTTTTTAAACTAAGCTTCTACCTGATTTGCATAATGCCTAATTCACTAAATTGACTAAACAAATTTTCATGGTCTCGTAATAAGTAAATATCGATTGGTCTCATTCCTAAAATAAATAAATAAATAAATGTCATGTCCGATAATGTCCAAATATCGAAATGTACATTTCTTTATATGTAATACCGAATCACAGATATGATAATCCTTCAAAATAACTTGAACTGAAAACTCCAGAATGGCAAAATATCAGTTTTAAAATGCTCAAGTATTCTTTTTCAAGCTTGCGGTTTGCGGCAATTATTATATTTGCCTGACATATCGTACCGTATCATATCGTATCGTACCGTATTGTGCTTGTCGTACTTAATCTTTTTTTTTTTTTTTATAAGTATTTCAATGTAAGTGACCAGGACTAAAGAAAGTAGTGAAGCTAATTGTACCTACGTGAAGGTTAACTAGCTTTTTAACAGACTCCATTGAAATTTAAGTATCCTGTCAACTGGTTGTTTTGAATATACTATGTTCTGGAATAAGGGTGTTGTGAAGTCTGTTATAAGACTCAATACATTTTAAACTTCACCCCTATTAAGAACATGGTGTAATGGAAAAAAAAATTCAACCATTCTGGGAATTTAGGCACTTTGACACTAAGTCCTTTTAAGATCTAGAAGTATTGGCAAAAGGGCAAAAAATTCCGGCATAATGTGCCCTAGTCTTATAAATAGGTAAATGAACAAACCTGTTGATGGCCAAGTAGAACACGAAACCACAGGTTGTTAGTATTTAACGGTTATCTTTAACTAATCATTTAATAGAAATTACGACACGTACGTACACTATTTTTTTTTTTAAGCTGCTAATTACATTTAGCAACCTTTCGAAAACAATGTTGTTTCGTTGAGACACTAATAACTGTTACCACCTACCCTAATTTTTCTGAAGGTAGATGAACAAAGAATACGAAAACTGTCGTACACAGACAAATAATAAAATCTAATAAATAAAAATAAATTTGACGTTATGGTTATCAAATTTAAAATTATTACAGCTTATTTTTTCTGGTGAAAAAGGTAAAGGAAACATATCTGTTCTGTTGTGGTACTGGTAAATTGAGATATGTTTTTAAATTTGTTGTATTTTTTAAATGTGGAGAAATAAATTATAATAAGTATTTTTCCGTGTTCAGGAAGCGAAACTCTTTCGATTCCTGTAGTAATTTTCAGGTGTCAAAAAAAAAATAAGATCTCGTTAATTGTTCTTAAGGAAGTCATGGATTTACGTACAGTTTTTCCTGCCAAGGGAGTTCCAAATTTAGTTTTAAAATTTGCAAACAATATTAGTAGGTTCATTTCAGACTAAGGAGGTTCCAATTCAGCCAACGTTTTATTTATATCTTTTAAACTTAGCTATAACATCATGAAACTTTGTTATTTTTATATTTATATTAAATAATTTTACAATAATTTTAGTATGTATTTTTTATCATGTTAGCAGGATCTGGCCATAAGATCATTCGAATTCTAAGCTAAACACAGTTTACATTATCTATGGTAAATGACTTGAAAAAGTGACAATCTTTATTGGAACTATTGGAAGGTAGCCGTAATTTTATTAAATTTAAGTGTTTAGAGACTTATTTCATTTTTAGTTTTTTTTTCCTCGCAATGTGATGAAAATCATTGTGGGTACTATACTCGCAATTTTTTTTCTTTTGAGAAGCAAGTATATCACTTAATTCAAATCATAATTTCCTGGCTAGCTACTTCAAAGTAAAAAAAAAACAACTTTAGCGCTGTAATATTTGCAACGAAGAAATAGATTGGTGAGTCTGTTGAAATTACTGTTAAAGGATGCCATTTAATTTTGAACATTTATACATGACAAATCCTACAATTCTAAAAATAATTTATAAGTCTAGTAGGGTACAATACCGATAGCAATGTTTTTAAAATTAACGTTTCGATTAGTTAAGCCGAAAGCTTTCCAGTATACATTTTTAAGGTTCTATTAGTTACTTAGCAAAAGTCACAATATTATAATAATGTCAATTGGGTAAATAAGATATGATTTTCGTAGACTATAATTATTGAGTAAGTAGGAATTGAACAATCATAAGATAATACCAATGGATCACCCGTATGTAACTGAATTGTGATTCTACCCTATTTTTTGTTCACTTTAATTTGAAAATGACTTTCAGGCTTTTGCAATCGAAACAATAATTTTGTGGAAAATAAAGATATCGCAAAATAAGTGACAATGGGTCTCTTAAATCATACTGGCCTTTGTGAAGTAGGTGGTTACTCTTTTATAGTGGCAGCTCTTCTTCATTCTTCATAAAAGCTTGTAAATACTGGAGCACCACATCACGAAGCTGTCAACGTTGGTAGGACGTCAGCGCGATCGCGATGTCAACAGGACGCTGCATTATACGCCACACCAGTGTGCCGTTGATCATAATTCCGTTAAAGTGATGTGACAATGCCGTCCATGAAAAAAAAAGGTATTCATTAATAACTGAGCTAGGTACTATCCCACTTCTGATGTTAGATTTGGGTCTATTCATATTAGATATTCTATATACCTATCGATATTCTTTTACTTAGAAATATATATAGAAAGTGACAGTTAATTTCTCTTGATTAGCTGCTTTATAGTCACATGTTAGAACATGACATATAGATATTAAACAAGGAAATAACTTATTCTGATGTTTATTGGGGCCAGGAGTTAACGGAGTATAAAATAATCAGTCTATGATGGGTTAAGATATATATATTTGGTAAGTTAAACAAACAGATCAAACCATATTTCGAGAAATCGCTTATATTGAAACAAATCTTATTTTCCAATGAAATAATAGCTTTTAATGATAACGAATAACAACACAAGATTCTCAATATATATAAATATTATTCAGTTACCAACATAATTCAAGTATTCATTAATTTATAGCTATACACGTTAATATAAAATATAAGCTATACGATAATTATTGATATATTTACATATGAAAGACATAGAAACAAACTATAGCCATTTATTAATTATACAAACAAGTAAGTACTTAACTGTCATGTGACCACGGCGACGGCTCGTTACAAAGTGCTTTCTACCTGGCCTAAGAAGGCCTTTTATAGGTTTGCCTTGCCGTCTGGGTGAGTCGCAAACAACTGACGTCACCAGTGTAAGACAATCGGAAAGTATCTTAATTATTATTTTGCTTGTCTTTAGAGCCAAGCATTACCTTAAATTATCAATTCCATAATTATATCTCATTTATTTACTTATTTTACCAATATATTTTATCACCATACATATCTAATAATATTATAATAGTTTCTATTACTTAGTATATCTAACACGTGCGACGACCGCTCGTGCGCCTTTGCCCACTACCAACGGCTGAAGATCTTCAAGGTTGAAAGGACGTTCCTTTCAACGAGGCGGGAAGATGTTACGGCGCAGGATTTTGCTCCTATTTCTTCGGCTCATTTTTTATATTGACTTATGTGATTTTGCTATTATTTTTAATAGGCGCTATCTCCTTGAGATATCACTTTTTTAGTTCTACCGGACATTCACTTTATATAACCGAAAGCTTTAAGACGCTTGTACCAATTTACTTCATTAAACTGTTTTTTTAAATTTATTTTGGGTTTTTAATCGAGGCTCCATTATGTATCAAATACACTTGTTTATCAAGATAAAAATTAGAAAGACATTTAGCAGAAATATTGCCATGCAAAACACTAATAACTTAGCTTAGAATCAGAATCAGAATCAGAATCAGAAATTTTTATTATCATAGCTGTTACATAATTAACACTTAACATAACATATAGAGCCAAACAGAACAGCCATGACTCGTCATAGTGGATTTAGGATACATTATATTATTAAAACACAAAAAAAAAAAAAATCATTGAAATGTTAATCGGTATTATAATGATAATTTTAGTAAGCACATAAGTAATTATAATATATTCTACTTGTATTTTTATCAGGGAGGTCTAATGTTTATCAAATTTACTATAATCATTGGAAAGATATTCCTTAATGCTATATATCGTCTTATCCCGCAGTAGCGCTCTTACTCGGAGGCGGAACACGGCATCACTCTTGATAGCTTTTACTGCGTAGGGTAATTTATTGTACAGGATTCGTCCCATTGCTTCTGGGGTTTTCTTTGACAGTTTTGTTTTATTCGGAGCCACAGCAACAATATTAAGGCAGTCTTTGGTCACTCTGGGATTATGATTAGCTCTTATTTTAAATAAGTTAATGTGAGTTCGAACATAAAGTATTATCTCGAATATGTACACCGATACGGATGTCAATATGTCCTGTTGATGAAAGTGATCTCTACAGGATTCCTTATATGCAGCGCCCACAAGTAACCTGAGTGCTTGTTTTTGCATTTTTAACACCCGTTCATTATCCGATGAACAACCCCACAGGATGATGCCATACGATATAATAGAATGAACGTATGCATAGTAGCTTTCTTTTAGACTGTCTTGGGATACTAGTGGTTTTAATTGTCTTAGCGCAAAATTACCCTTGGCCATCTTTGAACATGTTAAGTTGATATGCTGTTTCCATGTCAGTGAACTATCCATTTGAAAACCCAGCAATTTCACATCTTTAACTGTTTGTGCTGTCTGATTGTTGCTTAGGATGATGCTGAGAGTCATTTTAGAGGGGCTTGGATTGAAAAGAACAATGCTCGTTTTATCTGTATTCAGCTTAAGGCCGTTAACTTTAAACCATTCCTCATAACAGCACATGATCGAATTTATCCTTGTCTGGAGCATGTCATAATTAGCCGCTTTCACCATTATTGTTGTGTCATCAGCATACAAGATCATTTCGCAATCCATACTTAAATGTGATATGTCGTTTAGGAATATTATAAATAATACATTTCCCAAGGCTGATCCCTGAGGCACCCCTATATTAGAATCCAGAGATGATGAGCGACATCTTTTACCTTTTATCTTAATCTCGACTGTCTGTTTTCTACCGGAAAGAAAAGATTTCAGCAAATTTAGACTCAATCCACATATCCCATACATTTCAAGTTTTTTAATTAGTAATGCATGGTTAACTGTGTCAAACGCTTTCGACAGATCTAGAAAGATTCCGGCCACTTTTTCTTTCCTTTCTAGGCAACTAGTGACATGCTGAACAAATTTGTGCGTCGCTGTTGTGGTGGATCGCCCCCTCCTGTATGCGAATTGAGTATCAGACATACTGCCACTTTTTTCCACATGTTGTATTATGGCGTTGGCCATTATGGATTCAATTAATTTGGATATGGTGGGCACAATTGTTATGGGTCTGTGTGATTCAATTAAAGCCTTGTCTCCCTTTCCCTTATAGATTGGACATAATCGCGTTTTCTTAAGTGAGTCAGGGTACACGTCTGACGTAAGTATTTTATTTATAAGGAAGGTTATGTGTTCCTGAAAAATGCTCAATGTTCCATATAGAAATTTTCCCGATATGTCATATATATCTAACGTATTTGAAAGTGCTATTTTATTTTTTGCTAATTTCATCAATTCGCAACTATTAATGCATTCAAATTGAAATTCAGGTTGTTCACAGGATATGTAGTCACCAGTGAATTTTAATGCTTTAGATACATCTGGTTTACTGTTAATAGCCAAGTTAGTTCCTATTTTATGGAAGTAGGAATTAATGTAATCGGCTATTTTACATTCTTCAACCGCTTTGCCGGAGCCATCAATTAAATTCCAGGTTGATTCTTCTATAGCTTCATTGGTTTCTTCTTTTATAATGCACCATATCTCTTTTTTAGGGTTATTTGTGTACCTTAATCTATTTTCCAGGTATTCCTTTTTACTTTTTCTAAGTTCAATATCTCTCTTGGTTTTAATATTTTCAATGTGCATTTTGAAATCTACACCCGGGTACTCTCTTTGAATTAACTGTAGATCTTCTATATCTTGCTGTATTTTTATTGATTCGTTAGTTATCCACGGTACTATTTTGTCAATTTTACGCTTCTTTACTCTTAACGGAAAATAATTTTCAAAGTTGTAGATGAACTTATTAAGAAAACTATTAAAGGTATTATCTACATCATAATATGTAAATATGCTTTTCCAGTCGTATGATAACATTGCCACTACAAAATCGTGAATTTTTTCATCTGTGTAGTAACGTTTCTCCGTATACAATTCTTGCAAACTAGATTTGTTGATCTGAAATCTAACTTGTTGTGCGTCATGATCAGAAATTCCAGTTGCCAGAGGTTTGACCTCAATTCCAATGTCTCTATTAGTGTCCGTTAATACGAAATCAATGGCAGTTTTGCAAGTTCCTTCTATTCTAGTTGGAAAGTTGACTATGTTTTCCATTCCATATGTTAACATCAGGTCAATGAGAGACTTTCTTTGATGTGAATCGTTCATAAAGTCAACATTCCAATCACCAGCCATTAGCACGTGTCTGCGAGGAAAACGAGCCAGCAATTCGAACAGTTTTTCCAATGTGCTCAGCATTATTTGATAATCACCCCTCCCCGTTCTGTACATTCCGATCACGAACACTCTAGTTGAGTTAATGGTAACTTCAGCAGCAGTAAGCTCACAATGATATTCTACGGAAAGTTTGTCTATAGATTTACAATTTCTGAATTGAACATTGTTCTTTGCAAATATGGACACACCACCACGAACTTGTTTTTTCCTTATAAAATAGCTAACATGGTTGTAGTTTTTTATTTTAATGTTATTTACATCAGCTTTGTTAAGCCATGTCTCAGTTAGTATTAATATATGTGGCTTATACATTTCAATTATTCCTTCTAAAGCTAATACCTTGTTTCTTATACATCTACAGTTTTAGTGAATAATATTGAATGACTTGCAATGTAAATTCTTATTAGCGAAAAAAATTATGTGGACTTGGTGTACTTACATCTAACTTAATATTATTACTGACAGTATTTATTAGAACTTTATCGCTATGAAATGACGCCATATACTTTTTCAAATTCAAAAACACGCTTCTTAAACCATATTGCGTAATTTTACCTGAGTAATTTGAAAACATATCCAATGACAAATCAAAGTTGGTGTCAAATATATATGCATAATCGTGACTTTGCAGGTCCATAGCTAATAAGGTATTGAACATTTCAACCTTATAGTTATATATGAGAGCTCCGCAGACAAAAGTTGGAAGACTTATTATTATATTTGTATGTCTAATTTTCTGAAGAGTTTCTCGTAGAAAATTTACTAAGCTTATGCTATTTGCTTTTGATATTATATCTTTTGGACCCACAAAAATTATACAAAAATCTTTCACAGAAAATGTCTTCAGTTTAATCTCTAAATTTTTTAAAATATCTTTAAGACTACCATTTGGAGCTACATACATAGTGACAGAAATTAACTTCATCACTGAATGCATGCTCAATAGCCTGAAGAGTTTTTTATTAGTTTGATTGCTTATTATGCATAGTTTCGTTTTATCTTGGTTGCAGGCGATACCTGTACATGACAAATCATATGCTGGCACGGGATGGAAGCTTATCGGGGCCCGAGTGTCAAGTGTTTTTTCTTTTTGGGGTTCGCTTGAATTTATTTTAGATGAGATGATATTTACTTTGTATATCTTGCTTTTCGACTTTTTTGAAGTTGGTGTGCATATATCTTTTAGGTTTTTTATCATCTTCTCATTTTCTTCTATCTGTTTTTTGAGACAGCCGTTTTCTAAGATTAAATTCTCAATTTCAGTTTCCGCCGACTGTAACCTTAATTCCAAGCTAAGTATTTTACTTTTATATTCCAAAAAGTCTTCAACTGAGGTTGTTCTTACTTCTGGACAACTTCTGTTAGGGTTGCAAGATTCTTGTAAAGTAACTCCTTCAGAAAAATCAGCTTGAGTTGATTCAAATGAGTTGGCAGTAGAGGTTTCAGTGTCTGAAAGATTTTGTGCTGACAGGTGGTGTTTATTTAGAGGTGATTTTCTCAAAATATTACATTTAGGAGATGGTGTACTACTTGCACAGGCAGTATATTTAATTACCCCATACTTAACGTTCTCAGATGGACAAACGTTTTTTGTTTTCATTAAGTCCGTTGGAGCATTGGAAAGTGGTAGTGGAGCTGAAGAAATAGATGGCTGTGGCGTATTTGATACTTTTTCTGGTATTTTTTTCTTTCGTTGCGTAACATTATTGCTCATTTCTACACTTTTCATTATGTTGTCTACTAAATTTTTAGTTGAAACTGAATTTGGAGTATTTTTATTCATATGACACTTTTGACAGATCCAATTTTTTTTAGATTCCGCTGTCATAAGTCGATATAGTTTTTCAGATCTTCCTGTACATTCTGTGTCATAAGTTTCATGACATTTTGAGCATTTTAAAATACATTTTTTAGCTAAGCTTTTTTGGCATTTATAGCATTTAGGCGACATTTTTATTTGTACCAGATTCGTGTCCGCTGCTTTGTGTCAGATATCCACTTCGGTCATTAGTCAGTAGGTACACGCTAGTCCGCACACGATAGCAAGTACGGATGACTCACCGCACGGGCAACAAATCTCGGGTAGTAATAAACAGAAGACGTTGATTCAAAACATTTAAAATTTTTTTTGCGATATCTTCGAAATTAATACATATTTTTTTTAAATAGTTTTCTTTACTGCACTTCACAATTCACTATCTACAGATTTATGTAACTTGTAATATTCGTAAACACTTTTTTTAACACTTAGCAATTAAATTCAATGGAGCTTGGAAATACGCGACTGCCTTGCGCTAGCGTGCCTACCCTCTACCAAGTATTCGCTACCAAGTAAATTAATTTTTAATTCGGAGGTCTGTACCACAGGATTATTCAATAAGTACTTAATATCAACTGTCTAAGTTAAATTAAAACTAACATCTTGGCTAGTACACCTAATTAAAATGAAAACATTACTTTTATGAAGGTACTAACCAGAAATATTTTGTTTAAATAAATTTTGAAAATAAGTTATATATGTTGTGGCAGTCGTTTTGAAATGTGGCTTTAATTATTTTCAGCACTTTAGTTCATTACAGATAAGCCAAACCAGAAATAAGCAAGCACAAGATTAGTAGAACACAAGTTTTTCATGACATGTAAGTTGTTTAGTTATTGTTTTATGTTTATATGTTGTAAATAATATTATTTGAATATCTAGAATTGTTCTATTGACTTTAACACTTAATTATTATTATTACTATTATTAATATGAGACTGAAAGCAATAGCTATGATGAATCTTTTAACAAGAAAAATGCCATATAATATATTTGTTAAATAACAAAACACCTGTTGAAAACAATAGTTCTGTGAAAGGAACAGAATACTTATTTTATACACTGGCCAAGAAAGGGTAACAAATGCCCACTACTACCTGCTATCGGTATCTACTGAAGTCGACCGCCTTGCTGACTGACGCCGCTGCCCAGCTGCTGAGCTTACACGCGTGCTTGTTGCCCTTTATTAGTTTTGGTAGCAGAGCGTCTCCCATCTTTGAATCCCTTTTTACGTTGAGAACTGCGCGATGCTCTCTTTGGGCGTCCCTTGTTAGTGGGTGGTGTATAACGTGACTCTTCACTCGACATCATATCGTGGAAAGGGGTGGACTAGTTATTGCCAGTATAAAGATTAGAAATATATATTAGCAATGAAATTATTACAAACTAACCTTCCGTCGCCCGCGACAACTCAATCCTCCCGTAGGAAAAGGTGTTTTCCCACGGTAAACGGTTCTCATTCAAATTCGGTCTCAAATATTAAACTTAACGGTCAAAGTATTGAATTTGTAAAATCTACGGTATTCTTAGGAATAACACTGGACTCTAAATTGCAGTGGGGATCGCACACCACAGCAATTGCGAATAGGTTGAGCTCTGCTGCGTTTGCAGTCAGAAAGATACGGCAGCTAACCGATGTGGCGACGGCACGGTTGGTGTATTTTTCCTACTTCAATAGCATCATTTCATACGGCCTTATTTTATGGGGATCTGCTGCAGACTTGGAATCAATTTTTATTTTGCAAAAGAGGGCTATCAGAGCGATATATAACTTAAGGACACGCGATTCTTTAAGATTTTTTATTTTTTTTAAAGAAATAGGTTGGTATCCTAACCCTGCCGTCGTTGTATATATTTGAAATAATCATGTATGTAAGAAAAACATTTATGTGATTTTCCCACTAACGTCGATAAGCCAAAGGTTACTAGAAACACAGGGAAGCTTAAAGTTCCATCTTACAGACTGGCTAAGACTAAAAAGTCGTTTCTGGGAAGATGCATACGTTTTTATAATAAAATTCCGAAAACAATAACCGAACAAACTGATACAAAATTCAAATCCATTGTGAAGAAGACATCAATATCTAAGGCGTACTATAAAATTAATGACTATATCATGGACAGGGATGTTTGGAAATAATTCCGATCCACATTGGCGATCCCTAGTCTCAAATGGCGTATCTACTGTGTTTTAAAATTTAATTGTATTAAATACTTTAGATGTATGTCATTTAATAACAATACAATACAATACAATGACTCTTTATTGTACACCAGAAATAGTAAGCAATACAGAAAACAGGTACACAGAGAAAAAGATACAAGGTAAGCAATAGGCGGCCTTATCGCTCAAGAGCGATCTCTTCCAGGCAACCCTTTACCAGAAAAAAGGAAAGACTAGTTCACAGCAGGTGGTGCATCAACAGTGGATCAGAAAATTAAAACGCAACAAAAATAGAACAATGTAGATCTGATTGAAAAAAAATATACCTTGTTGAGTTTCTCGCCGGCCTCCTCCCAACAGGGCTCCCTCCGGACCGGTGGCAGGTTCCTCGACGTTCACAGGAGCATCAATTGATGCCCAAATTGAACAAAGAATCTTGACCTTGACTTTGTAAAGAAAACAGCATATGCCATTCAGTGATAATGTAGCTATCTAGCGGCAAAATAGGACCACACATAGGTAGGTAGAAAACATTATCATAGTGTAGTAGTTTTTGTTTCGATTTAAATGTTAATGAAATTTACTCTATTAATTTATCATGAATATTTCAATTACTTATACAGTTTATTCAAAGTACATATTTGAGGTTTCAAATCACATCCAGTATTGATTTTGTGAATTTATCTTATGAATGTTTAAAGTAAGCAAAAAAAAATCTCAAACAATTGGTGTGAATTGTCCCGTGATATTTATCTATTTTATTTATTAGCGATCTTATTATTTTTAAATACGTGACAATAAACCTACTTAGACAAAGCATCATGACCTTTGATATAATTTCCAAGCAAGCAAGCATAAATATCTAGCTGGCCGGAATCGTCATACTTACTTCCTCTTTGTGCGTGCTACCCACCACACCGCGCGCAAATGTTCCTTTGCGCTTTTCAACAAAGAAACGTTTCGCTATCGCTTAAAACATTGAGAAAGTGTTTATAACCCTGCAACTGAGTATAATTGGAAGAATAATGTGACATTTCAGCTTACAGTGTCATTGTTACAAGTAGATATTGATTGCGAAACATAGTATAACCGAGCCAAGTAAAAAGTAACATACCTATAGTAAATGATGAAATTCATACCTTTTGGTTTTTCAACGTTCTTACCACTTCTGATTGTTAAAATGCTCCTCGTTCAAATGATACACAGCAGCTTGGATTGATCTACTTTATATTATTTTATAACCAATTACAGAAAATTAAGCGCTAACACTTGACAACCGTACGGTTTGACGTTCTAATCCTAACTGCCGGGCGACCGCCCGTTTGCTTTCGAATTAATCAAAATACTTTTATATTGTAAATAAATACATATGCCAATTTAATTACTTTTAAAATCTAGTTAATGTTAATCATTTAATATCAAGTGAAAAGCACTAGCTAACAATAGGTTTATTAAAATGAGCATACTAAACTTATCTAATGCTTTAAACTTCGATAACACGATCGAAAGTTTCGAATATCACTCTTATAAACCGTACGTAACAAGTTTCAATTTAAACGATGAAATCCGTATACCTATTAACCAGCAAGATCTGTACGTACTACCATCAGCGAGTGCTTTATACATAGAAGGTACAATTGCAGTATTCAACAGAGAAACAAAAGCACAAGCGAACAGTGTTCTTTTCACAAATAACCCTATACTTCATTTATTTCAAGATATTCGTTATGAACTGAATGGTATCGAAATAGATAAAATTAAAAACGCGAGGGTCACAACAACAATGAAATCTCTTGTGTCAATGAATGGACTCGAATCATCTATGTCAAAGTTATGGGGTTGGGACGTTAACGGCACAAAAATTACGCATGGGTCATTTTCTGTATCTATTCCTTTAAATAAAGTTCTAGGCTTCGCGGAGGATTATAACAAAATTATTATTAACTGCAAGCATGAACTTATTCTTTTACGAGCCAATACTAATTTAAATAGTGTAAAACTGAATGCAAATGAGTATATAGATAACATAACTATATCGAATATAGTATGGCGTATGCCACACATCAAGGTTTCTGACCGTGAAAGATTAAGTTTGCTCAAATATTTGGAAAAAGATCGAGCTATTCAGATAGCATTCAGAAATTGGGATCTGTACGAGTATCCGCTTTTACCTAAAACGTCAAAACATTCTTGGGCTGATAAAACTTCATCTCAAATAGAGAAACCACGATATGTTATAATTGGATTAAAAACACACAGAAGAAATGTTTCTGACAAAGATATATCATGTTTTGATCATTGTAATTTACGAGATGTCAAAGTTTTTTTAAACTCTTGCTATTTTCCATACGAAAATATGAACGTCAGTTTTTCGGCTCAAAAATTTGCTATATTATATGAGCAGTACGCCAAATTCCAGCAGTCTTATTATAACCGTAGCCAAGCACCTTTGCTGAGTCCGATAGATTTTAAAGATAAAGCACCTCTGTTTGTTATCGACTGTTCCCGTCAAAACGAAACCCTCAAAACAGGATCAGTAGATGTGCGGGTTGAATTAGAGTGTGAAGCAGATATACCTGAAGATACCGCAGCTTATTGTCTTATTTTGAATGATAGTATTGTAGAATATAGACCGTTGACCAATATAACCAAGAAAGTATCATGAAACTAGACTTTCTAATCGTTGATCTTCAAGGGTTTAAATCATCTCAAAATGAATTTATTGTTAAAGAATTTGCCTACAGTACAAATGAACACACGCAAACGTTTTTAATAAAACCTCCATATTCATTTTCTACATTATCGGAAAATGAAAAGATGCAAGTGAAATGGATAGAGAAAAACCTAGGCATTATGTGGCGCGAAGGATATATCGATTATAGAGAATTTAAAAGAGTGATCCATAAGTACTTGGTGGGCAAGAAAATATTTGTAAAAGGTTTAGAAAAAATTGAATGGGTAAAAGATTTGTTTGCTAATTGCACTGTAACAGACATAGGTGAAACAGGCTGTCCTAATTTTCAATCTATGTATAATAAATATTGTGTCAATGACAGCTCGTACAACTGTTTACATCATAAAAAAGCTTGTGCGTTAAAAAATGTCCTATGTCTCCAAAAATGTTATTTAAGTAATCCTCATTATTTTAATTTTAAATAAAATCGCAATAACTGATTATTTGAATTTTTATTTTACCCAGTTATAGTTCAGTAAAAAATCTCTAAATATCTACGAAATAAAACAAATATCTGTGTTTATTACATATATTTTGTCCTATTTATTATAATTAACATAATTTAATTATTTGTAAATAAAGTTCTAAAAGTTCTAAAGTTCAAAAACTAATACTGTAGCCACTGATTTTTTTTGAAATTTTATTTATAACTACTTCAGCACCGTCTATGACCTCGTCATAACCATCGTCCGCCACATATTGTGCACTTAGGATGACGTTTTCCTCGTCGTCACTACTGCCTTTCTTCAAATCTAATATCTGTATTTTTATCAGCCTTGTGCCAATCTCCGCTTTATTATTTATGACGAATGAAGAGAGACGGTTATGACCACTTTTTTTAAATACTTTGTTTTCTAAGTTTAGTTTTGCTCTTTTTTCTTTATTTTTTTTCTGGTTTCCGCTTCTAATTTTCTTCACTAACTCGTTTTCCTCTTCGGGAAATTGCACTTGGCCGTAGTGGAAAAACAGGTCTTCAGATGTTTCAGTAATTTCGTTGACGTTATCCATTTTCTGTAACAAAAATATAATTATTACAAATAAATGAAATAACTATCCATGTTATTATTTAGGAAATGTTCCCAAAAAATAAATAACTTGAAATCCACAGTTAAAAATCAGTCCTAAATTATAAAACTTAATATAAAGTTGACTTACCAAACTATGGGTACGGCTCGGTTTGAGTTAATTTGAAGAAACGTACTACTGTATTGTACTCAAATGAACGTAGTTCGATATGAATGAGTAGTGATTTATTATAGCAGCTTATATATTAACTGGACTTCTTGTGTTAGCAAAATTACCTTAAGCACGTGTCGTGAATATGCGATAAGCAAATTTCATTTAAAGTATCGTCATGCGGTCATTGCTGACTCGACATTGTAGGTGAGGTGATCGACCTAAGGTCGTGAAGAACACGTAACAACGTGTTTTAATCCTACTCAATAATGTTAACAATGCGACGTATGCATTTAGAGCAATTAGTTGTTTACGTAGTAAAACACAAATATTCATCTATATATCTTTATTTCAGACTTCGATATTTTACAACACAGTATATGTAATATTATAGGTACCTATTTAAATTGCTGATTAAAATTAATTACATTAAATTAAGCTTAAAATAAATTTATACAAAGAAAAATTTGTAATATTGAGCTATGACCCCATGCTTTAGTTGAAACCTTGTCTGCTAATGTAAGTCGCTTATCGTCTTTGCTGGACAACGCAATTTTATTAACCGTTTGCGTAAAGATCTCATGCTTAATGGATTTAAACAATATGTTTTTTTTCCTTATAATTGTATTCTTGTACAAAACATCTCTGTAGTTATCTAATGTTAATTCCTGGACAGCAGGTTTTTTTATTCCTTTTGCTTTTTTAAGTATCAAGTCCTCGCTTTTAATACAGTACAGTTTAGAACGTAGCCCTACAAACTCTGAGATAATTTTACCACCTAACTCGTCTTTAAATAATCCAGGAATCTTTTTATTTATTAGAGGAATCTGAAATTCATTTAAAATGTTATAATTACTTGTATCAAAATATTGCATGAATTGATTTTTCAAATCATCGTAAAAGTCTTTCGATTCTATTTTATAAATAAAACTATCAGTGTCTGTATAACATAGAGAAACGCGATCATCATAGTAAGGTTTTATTACTGAATAGTGAAATTGATACATATGGCTTTTAGAAAGTTCAAGTATCGTGAATCCTACGTATATTGGCTTGTCTAAAACAACCTTTTCCGGTTTCATTTGCACAGCGACAAAATTATCTGAAAATATAGTGGCGCTGTGAAAATTTGGACGAGCAATTAATTTACTAGCACTAACAAACCTGACGGCGCGTCGATTGTCAAACGATTACTTAGAGAGGGTGGGAGATAAGAAGGTGACATTTCGTTCTACCCTCTGGCGTAATACAGAACACTGGTGCATTTAGGAAGGTAGTGAGCGAACATTATTAAAACAAGAATGATCGGTTGACATCGAACTCGAGCACCACGTGTTCTGTAGAACGCCTTAATTAACAATTAATCAATTATTTCGAGAGTGCAGTGTTAATTAAGATTATTTAAATCACGTAATTAAAAGTGTGGAATATTGTTTTGTATTGTTTATACTCCTCGCCCGATAACCCACGTTACCAAAGGGAAGATCATGGACGGAACAGAGGATCCTGACGTTCCCCCCGTGTCTTTATCAGAAGTGGAATGCGGAGGGCTTCGTTCTGAGGAAGCTATAAACACCAGTGCGTCAACCCCAAATTTGCTGCTTAACATGGAAACGTTGCTTACCCGTTTGTTAACCGCGCCGCCACCACAGGAAACGCCAGCAAGTGGAACAGCTACACAGTTAGTGAAATTTGACCCGGACAGCGCTGAAGCGGACGTAGAAGGTTGGTGCAATGTTACTGAAATAATTGTGAATAGCCGACGGCTCGAGGGCGCAGAATTATTACTAGTGCTCACCCATGCACTTCGAGGTCGAGCAGCTACGTGTTTAACAAAACTACAATTTTCACAATTAACATGGCCACAAATCAAGGAAATACTGATAGCAAAATTTGCAAAGCCCATGCTACCCCAAGATTATTTCGACGAAATTCTTCGCTTCCAAATCGGGGCAAAAGAAACGGCATGTGAGGCGGCCATGCGTTTGTGGGGTTACGTCGAACGTATACCGAGGGTTAAAATGGAAGAAGACATGATAACGGGCCTTGTGACGTCGGTGTTATCACAAAAAGATAGCACTATACGCAGAGAGCTCCTGTCTCACGTCTTACAGACTAGATCACAGTTGTGTCGTGTGCTTAACGGTATTTCTATTAAAAGGAGAAGCGAAGGCCACGAAGGTTACGAACCCGAAGCAAAAAGATCACGCCTCAATGAACCGCGTTACACAAATTTCACAGGAGCTTGTCATAGCTGTGGTATTATCGGACACAGAGCAATCGATTGCCGTAAACGACGTGATGAATCAGATAAGTGGAAGAAACCCAGGGACAGCGCACAGAAGACCTCCGAGAAAACATCATCTTCGACCGTCATCTGCTTTGTATGCGGTCGTTCGGGACACGTCGCCTCTGCGTGCGCAGAACGAAAAGGAAGCAGTATCAGCGGAACACTTGCGTCATCAAAGGAAGTACAAGTGTGCGAGCGAAGAGCAGCTAAGGGGACGCTAACTACATCACTGGGTGAGACCGTTTCCTTTCTTTTTGATAGCGGATCTGCTTGTTCCTTGGTAAAACAAAGCGTATCTGAGAAGTTACCGGGTACTGTACACAATGATATAGTCCATCTTACTGGCATAGGTAGTGAGGGCATAAAGTGCGTATTACAAATCTCAAGTACCGTTATTATTCAAGGCATTAAATTATCGATAGTTTTCCACGTAGTCCCGGACGATGCTATATCGGAGCCGGTGTTAATAGGAAGAGACTTGCTAGACTTAGGTGTTAATATCAATATTAGCAGAGATCTTATTTCATTTTCATTGCATAAGGAGGTTAATACTATTGATACTTTTGATTTCGATAACATCGATACTGATTTGCAAGGAGAAGAAAGAATCGCGCTTATCAAGGTACTTGCAAAATACAGCGATCACTTTATTGATGGCGTACCGACTCGTCGCGTGACAACAGGAGTGCTTCGTATTGATCCCATTGACCCTCATAAGACCGTGCAAAGACGTCCTTATAGGTTGTCTCCTTCGGAAAAGGACATAGTCAAAGAAAAAGTGCAGTCCCTTATGGATGCAGGTGTTATTCGAGAAAGCTCGTCGCCTTTCGCTAGTCCGATCTTACTAGTCAAAAAAAAGGATAACACGGATAGGTTATGCGTTGATTATAGGGAACTGAATGCTAACACGAAACCCGAACATTATCCACTGCCTAGGATTGATGAACAGGTAGATCGTCTTAATGGGGCATGCTACTTCTCCTCTCTAGACATGGCTTCAGGCTATCACCAGATTTTAGTAGACCCTAGTGGTGACAGCATAGCACGGACAGCATTTGTAACGCCAGATGGGCAGTACGAGTATTTAGCTATGCCCTTTGGGTTGCGAAATGCCGCATCAGTCTATCAAAGGTGCATTAATAAGGCTCTAGGAGCATTAAAAGACGTAGTAGCTCTAGCCTACATGGATGATGTTCTTTGTTTTTCTAAGGAAGTATCGCAGGGGCTACAACGACTTGACCTTACACTTAAAGCTCTATCGGAGGCTGGTTTTTCATTTAACATTCGCAAGTGTAAGTTCATGAAAAATCAAATTGACTATTTAGGATACGTCATCAGAGAAGGCGAAGTTACGCCTAACCCGCGAAAAGTGCAAGCTTTGATAGACGCTCCTACACCCCGGACAGCTACTCAAGTGAGGCAGTTTCTAGGTCTCGCTTCATATTTTAGGCGATTCATACCTGGCTTCACTCGTATTGTGGGCCCACTCTACCCTTTGACGAAACTAAAAAGGCCCCATAAAATGGACGGAGACCCATGATGAAATCCATAGAAAAATTGTAGGCATTCTTACATCAGCCCCCGTTCTAACTATCTTTGACCCCGAGTCACCCATAGAGCTCCACACAGATGCGAGTGCTGACGGTTATGGAGCCATATTAATTCAGAGAAAAGACAACGTCCCCCACGTAGTTTCTTACTTTAGCTGTCGAACTACCGACACTGAGTCGCGCTATCATTCCTATGAGTTAGAGACCATGGCAGTAGTTCGAGCGGTAGAAAATTTCCGCCATTACTTATATGGACAACACTTCACAGTTTTCACAGACTACAACTCACTGAAAGCCTCCAAATCTAAAACCGATCTGACCCCTCGTGTTCACCGTTGGTGGGCTTTCTTGCAAGCATACGATTTTGACATTGTTCATAAACAAGGAAGTAGTATGGAGCACGCTGACTTTCTGTCAAGGAACCCGCTCCCTTATTCCGAACAAAGTAACCCCCCATTTAAATCATCTAGCCCAGTGCGTACAAGTAGAGTTATCCAATTTGTAGAACTGCATCAAGGTTGGCTTAGTGTAGAACAAAAACGCGACAGTGAGATCCAGGATCTTATTGATAGACACAGCAAGGGTGAACTTCCTGAATCGACTGCTCATACGTATGATGTCCGCGAAAACATTCTCTATAGGAAAATTGAGAGGAAAGGTGTTAGTTCCTGGCTCCCGATCGTACCACGATCTCTAATCTGGACTCTAATTAACCATGTTCACAATGAGCTCCAACATTTAGGCCCAGAAAAGACTCTTGACAAAATTTACGAGCAATATTGGTTTCCACAAATGTCTAAGCAGGTTCGCATTTTCGTTGACTCTTGCATAGTATGCAAGGCCTCTAAAAGCTCCTCAGGGGCTCAGCAAGTTAGGCTTCATCCTATCCCAAAGGTGTCAATACCTTGGGATACGATCCACATCGATATAACAGGGAAACTGAGCGGAAAAAGCGACAGAAAAGAATACGCATCTGTTATAATAGACGCATTCACAAAGTTTGTTATGCTGGAGCATACCTCATCGATTGACGCTGCAAGTGCTGTAAAAGCCTTAAAGTCTGCCGTTTGTCTATTTGGAGCTCCCAAAAGGATCATAGCTGACCAGGGACGATGCTACGTCAGTACAGAATTCAAACAGTTTTGTGCAGATCATAACATAGAACTTCACCTCATCGCCACTGGTTCTAGCAGAGCTAATGGTCAAGTAGAACGCGTGATGCGCACGTTAAAAAGCCTACTTACCATTATTGAGAACGATCCTAATAGAGTTTGGCGCGATGAGCTCCCCAACGTACAGTTGGCACTTAATAGCACAAATTCTAGGGTTACAGGTTATTCACCAACAGAACTGATGTTCGGAATACGCTCTAGATCTGCAGGCTTAGCACGTATATCCCCTAACTCGAATCCCGAAACCCGTTTAGATCTCGACAACATTCGTGAAAACGCGTCAAAAAATATCGCGAAGGCCGCCTCAGCTGAAATAAAAAGGTTTAATCGAGGTAGAGCTAACGTAAAACCTTTCTCCAAAGGAGATTTCGTCTTCATTAAGGGCAGTGAGCGTAATCAGACAAAATTGCAAAGAAAATTTAAGGGTCCTTTTGTGATAAATCGTGTATTAGAAAATGATAGATACGAACTTAGAAGTATAAGTGGTACAAAGCGACTTTATAAATATGCCCACGAAAATTTGCGTGTAGTACCTGGCGGCTTTGCGGGTCTTGTGGAAGTAACTTCTAGTTTAATTGATGACGAGGATGCCGAGACGGCGGTCCATAGTCAAAAGACTGGAGATACTTCAAGTGATGATGAAAGCGATACGCCCTCAGATGCACAGTCTTGTACTTACACCGCCAGCTCTGAAACCTTTTCTGCTTCTGACGATGATGAACATTAATCTACGCGTGAGTAAATTAAACGTTCGATAATGTTATTTAGTTGCCTCACTGTATATCCATTAACCCAATCAGTACGAGTTTGCTGTACCTATAGGGTCAAACGTGGTTAGCACCGTTTAGTAACGCGAGTGAGTGGCGAGACTGGCTCACATGGGTTGACGTCTCGTTCACATCAGACATTAGTGTAAGATGTCGTTGTAAGGGATGCCAATGAGTGGTAGTCCGGTCTTCGGTGTATTGCGCAGTTGATCGTAGGGCGTCAATGAGTGGTCGCCGGCCCGATCGTTAGACAGACAATTTGGCACAGGTGCTAAGGTGCAACCAATGAGTGGTTGGGAGGCAAAAGCAAAAAAAAATATTGTGTAAGGATTCATAGAGATGAAACGTCAGTGATGGGCGAGCAGGTTCAGTGAGGGACCTACAGTCGTGTATTTTTATTTCAGATTGATCAACGCACATGAATATGAGTCGCACGAGGACGAGCGAAGTGTCAGTCTGGCCGTGACGGCGCGTCGATTGTCAAACGATTACTTAGAGAGGGTGGGAGATAAGAAGGTGACATTTCGTTCTACCCTCTGGCGTAATACAGAACACTGGTGCATTTAGGAAGGTAGTGAGCGAACATTATTAAAACAAGAATGATCGGTTGACATCGAACTCGAGCACCACGTGTTCTGTAGAACGCCTTAATTAACAATTAATCAATTATTTCGAGAGTGCAGTGTTAATTAAGATTATTTAAATCACGTAATTAAAAGTGTGGAATATTGTTTTGTATTGTTTATACTCCTCGCCCGATAACCCACGTTACCAAAGGGAAGATCATGGACGGAACAGAGGATCCTGACGTTCCCCCCGTGTCTTTAAACCTATTTGTTGAGTTTCTGTCATCACGCCAATAATTTACTAATTTAACATCTACGCGTCGTTCATTGTCTTCCAGAGTTTTACCAAATACTGCGTTATTTTTTAACTTGAATAGATCCTGTTGAAATGGAGTTTCTGCATTTTTCCTCAGCTCTGTATTTAAATCTATGTATTTTTTCAGAAAAGGACTTTGTCGGAACGTGATTACTCGGTGAATTTTCTTTAGAATCAAGCCATTCCGCAAACACGTTTTCAAGTGTACGTAATGAATGACATATTCATATTTATCGTACAAATTTGGAATTAATTTAGAATTTTTCCCTCCTGGAGGTACAAATTTTTCAGCGCAGAATGGATAATCATTATGCAAAGTATGTAATTCCTCAGGATACAACAAGTCAACCTCAAGAATAAATCCAAATTCTGCGTCATCTGAAACTGACATAATGTCTAAATGCTCTATTTCAACAGGATCTAGAAAGCGGAAATCGGATACGGGTAATGATTGGCTCATACTATAACCATAGTACCTGGGCGACCGAGCTCTGCTCGGGCAGAAACTCGGTACCAAGCGTTTTCCCAGAGATAAGACCAAGCTAGATCAATTTTTCATCCCCGAAAACCCCCAAATACCAAATTTCATCGAAATCGTTGGAACCGTTTCCGAGATCCTGATTATATACACCGGAGGGGTGGGGGGGGGGGGTTGAGAGGGGGGGAGGGGATGCGGGGGAGGGAGCGCGGGGGTATTAAAGGGGGGATGAAAATTTCATTGATTTTGCCGTAGGATGCACCGTTTTCAAGATATTTGACAAAAACACCGGAGGGGGTGGAGGGGTGAGTCACGTTAAACTATCGTCCGTAAACCGACTTTACAGACAACCGGCTTTTCCTGTTCTGTGCTCCCAATAGGGAACGTGCACATAGACGGTGCTGCCAACTGGTGCCATAAGGGTGCCATCAATTTGAATGTTTTACCTTGATAAGTTTGTTTTACTGTCCGCATAGTGTCTCTTCTGTCGCATTAGTGCTGCCGCCTATAGTTACTGCACGTTCCCTATAATACTTTTCTAACAAAAAAGTAACTTTTTCTCGCAAAAAATAACTTTTTCTCACAAAAGAAGAAACTTGACGTTTTCTCATAAAAAATAAACTTAAAAAAAAAACTAAAAATCTTGAAAAAAAACGTGGTATCGAACCGAGGTCGGCTGGATCCGCGACGACCCGATTTCTAATGCGCCATTATGATCTGCTCGAAGGCGGCAAAATTTAGCTTTATATTCTAATGCAAACAAAAATAGCCGGAAAACACGAGTAAAAGCGATTTTCTGAAAATGAAACATAGCTAGATCAGTTTTTCATCCCCGAAAACCCCCACATACCAAATTTCATCGAAATCGTTGGAGCCGTTTCCGAGATATATATACATATATACAAGAATTGCTCGTTTAAAGGTATTAGATAAGTTGTTACAATCAATATATACTAGAAAGGCGTCGGGCTTACTGTTATCGTAACTTTCCATATACCTATTATTAGCAAGAGCATGTCTGGTTGAGCACATACAAATACCACCTCGAATGCCTTTTTGAATAAGACGAATTGTTTCTAAGTCAGATATTAACTCTAATTTAACTCCAGTTTTCAATAGCATTGCGTCAAACGATAGACTTGGCAAAGTTAAATAAAAAGCCGGATCCAATTGGTAATGAATCTTACAAATTTTTCGGAAATTTTCAAAAATGTCAGACAAAAGCAAAACATCAGTTTTTATATACAGATCTGTGTATTCGCCCATGTCCTTTAATTGGAAAGTATCCCATACATTTTGGGCGTGCTTGTAATCTGTATCACTGATATGTTCTGCAGAAAGAGAGTTAAAAAACAAGCTCTTTTCGGGTAACTCAGTTTCTGTAAATTTTTCCCAACTGGACATGTAATCGTAAGGATAAACTCCTTTGCGTATTAATAAATCAAATTTGGCTTGTTGAGGGAAAAAATTACTCAGGTGTAAAAAATCTGCTTTACATAAGCCCTTTGCTAACTTTTCTAAACTCGTCCCTAAAAATTTAAATGAGTCTACAAATCGTATTTGCGCATACTGATTATTGGATAACCTCAAAAATTTTGTAAATGAAATATAGTTTTCTTTGTTCTTAGGTATTACTTTTATAGGTCCTGAACATTGTCCCAGTTCCTTGATAAATAAATGGCAATCGTACCCTGACAAGTTGTGAAAGAATACAGGAATGAGTTTCGGCACACGAAAAATCAAGTTACAGTATTGATGCGCCGCACCGCGGTATGCTCCTGTTAAATGGCAGTGGTCTCTTACTTTATCCCAAAACAGGGCGGTATGACAAATGTGACAAGTTGTAGCGTTGTTATATGCTAATAAGTTTTCATGGGTAAAACTCATAGGGACTTCGTTATTTAACACTTCATAGATTTCATTTACATGTCTATACAAATATTTTAAAAACTTAGAAACGCAATCAGGTCCACGATACTGGACAAAACGATTTAGGCTTTTGTCGTAAGAACAAACTATATGATAAGCAAAAGCTGAAGGTAAATGAACTTGATTTTTCGAGGTAAAACTAGCCGTTGACGCCTGTTCACAACCATGGTAGGGTATAAGAATGGTTTCAAAGTCAGCATACACTACGAAGGGCACGTCTTGTTTGCGGTCAAAATGTTTAAATTCAAGAAATGTACCCTTATCTGGGAGCACAGTGGCTATCCCGCTGCAAGTATGTCTTATATATCCGTGTTCTGTAGCAAAAAATATGAGACAGTCTTCGCAAAAATAAAGTTTACCATGATGTTTAGTAATTTGAGAACGAACGAGTCGCGGTAAATTATTTATTAAAACGTAGTGTGATTTAGAACCGTTCTCAATTAAAAGTAAATTAATTTTTTTACGTCTAGTGTACTCTGATCTGAAAACTGGTCCTACAACTGTACGATTGTTTTTTAAAGAATACACATTGATGCTTAAATCAATATTATTCTGCTCGAAAGTAGCAACATCTGAAAAGGTTACTGGAAAACACATGTTATCAACATTCAACACACTATTAAAGTGTGGGTATGAAGTCGTACGCTCTTTATGGGATTTAGTCGGATAGAGCGCAGCAACAATACTCCAAAGAAAGCAATAACTATCTTTATTATGTATGTTGGTGCAGGCTCTTTTATTTTTAATAAACTTTGGCAACTCTATGTAAGAAGAACCTTTTAATGGTTCGTACTTGTTGATATTTACCTCTAAATATAAATTGGATAAAAATGTCCAACCACTATCGCGTTCTTGAAATTCTTCGATCTTTTTTTTTAAACCGTTCATTACATTTTGATACAGTTCTTTAAAATTATAGTTTTGGTGTACTGCAAAGTTTTTTGTAGTAAAAGATTTAATTTCCTCTTTGTCGTCTTTAAATAAAAGAAAGTTGCAAAAATATTCAAAGTTGATTTTTAAACAATCGTACTTTTGCAGACGTGTGTTTATAATACTTTCTAATTTAGGCGCTAAAGTAATCAGAAACATTTCGGGTAAAACACATTTCAACTCATCAGATCCAAATACTCTGTAAGACGATATGCGACCTCTAAATGCAGACGATAGTTCCACCGCGCAATCAGTTGTTGTAATCACGGTATTATTTTTGTGTTTAGTACTTCTTAAATGTCCCACCCATTTATTTTTTTCTACTTCGAGTGAACATGCAGTGCAGAAAGGCATAGTTAATTAATCGTATCTTATGTAATGTAGCTACTTTAAAAATATAATAGCAATAATAATATATAGGTAATCAATAAAAGTTTTAAAAACCGAACGACATGTTAAAGGACCGGTTTCACCACACAATGTTAAATATTATAGACTGATTACTGCTGTTAATGTCTACCACCTGACAAGCTAAATCAGGCTTTAACGTGGTGTTAGCAACTAACAAAGGTTGGTGGAATCGGTACTTAAGAAGTGAATGTTATACTTTATAAATATAAATTTACAATTTAACACATTTAACATTTACTGAACAACTATTTGTAGGTAGTGAACTTAACGTCTACTTTTTCAAAAAGCGTTTTCAAATCCTTTACACAATTTTGTAAAGATTCCCACTCCGGAGTGTCTACATCTATTTGGGCTTTCAATGATAGAAGGGCCTTTTTCCACCTATCTAGGGGTGACTCACGGTGAATGTCGTCTGTACTGTAAACCCGCAGTTCCACGAAGTACGCTCCGTTGAGACTGCAAGCTCGCTTCGACACTCCATTTACAACGCGATTTGTGATCGATGAGCCAAGGTGGTCCACAACAGACGGGAGTTGGTTTGAAGAATTTGACTCGGGGAATAAATCGAAAACATCGAAAGGATTCTTTACTTCTTTTTTATTCTTCGGTACAGAAACGTGCCTGCAAACAAAAATATTAACTTATAAATTAAGAGAATATAGTGCCTACACGTATTAAAATACAACATTGAACGACCGGATAGCCTAGTGGTTAGTGGTCCTGAATACGAAGCTAGATGATCCGGGTTCGATTCCCGGTAGGGGAAAATGTTTGTATGATGATTATCCGTTGCCCAGTACTCATAACACAAGCCTTGCTTAGCTTGGGAAACGGGTCAATTGATGTAATTTATCCCAAGATATTATTATTACCTACTATTATTAAATTTAATGAATTATTACCTGCTCGTTTTTGCTCGCTTCACTTTTGCTTTTTCAACTGATTCCTGGTTCTCGAATTCTGAATCCGACCTGAAATTAAATGTAAGAAGTAAATAAGGATTTTAGCTATTATTTATATTTATACATCTGCAAAATAAATTGCAATTTCCCATCGGCGTGAACAGGTTTTAATGGTATTTAATAAAAACAAAAATATAATTTTACCTTAAGTTATCCGCTTTTCTCTTTTGGGTTGTTTTCTTCGATTTATCACCACCAGCCTTGCTGCTTGCAATTAAGATGCTTTCAAATTCAGAGTCAGACCTGAAAGTAAATACCGTGTCAATATATTATGAATCTGAAACAAGACATGGTAGTGTTTTAACGGTGAGTAGTTACTTACATTATAATGTTATGCTGTAATACTGTTGATTAAAGAGTCAGCTGCAGCGTTACCTCAGATCAGCGAGGAAAATGGTGAGGGTCAACAACTGTCAGAACTTCTTCTATGCACTACGATGTCCAAAGTCGAAAAGGAGAGAATAATCAGAAAGACGGTAAATTAATAGCCAAATATTGTTGATTCCTCTAAATGTTTTAGGGCTGTCACGTTTCATAATCTGCTGGTTATACATGCAAACAAGAACGAAATATCTCCTCTTCAAATCTGCATAAATCAATAAACGATAGTTTGATTCACAATTGATAATTAACGAAACGATGTGATTTACTTAAGTTTTTGTAAGAAAATTAGTACTTACAGGTCGATGGGCGTAACTATTTGAATGTAGCTTGATGGTAAAATTATTATAAATTTAATCTAATATATAAAAATCTCGTGTCACGGTGTTTGTTATCGAACTCCTCCGAAACGGCTTGACCGATTTTTATGAAACTTTTTTCTCTACACTCGGTCGGTAGGTCTGAGAATAGGTCGCAGGCTATTTTTTATACCCCTATTCTTCGCGGGCGGAGTCGCGGGCAACGGTTAGTATATTTATAATAGTTTTACCATTAAATATAGACTATTATATATTGATATAACAAGTTGCAACAAGATGGAGCGACGACCTGGTGAGGGTAGCGGGAACGCATTGGATGCGGATGGCGCAGGGCCGATCTGTTTGGCGAGCCTTGGATTAGGCCTATGTTCAGCAGTGGACGTCTTTCGGCTGAAATGATGATAACAAGTTGCATGCCCTAAGCAAATATTTTATATCGCTGTTACGTAAATTATTTACAATATTAGTGTTAATGCCAGCCCTGAAAAATGTTTTACTTGCACATTATTAATGAGTTCGATTCGGAAGTTCATTCACCAGCTAACTTGCAA
The DNA here is from genome assembly GCA_947563465.1 of Archips xylosteana. Lineage (NCBI taxonomy): Eukaryota > Metazoa > Arthropoda > Insecta > Lepidoptera > Tortricidae > Archips > Archips xylosteana. The sequence goes on from CANOAX010000012.1 coordinate 270,105, forward strand.
CGTTGCGCAATACGAATTACAATAAACACGTTGCGCAATCGAGCAATACCTAGTAAGTCGATAATTTTGTATGATATTTAAATTAATTAAAACTCCCTACAAAAACACTTTTTTTTTTTTTTTTTTTTTTTTTTTATGTTAGAAAGGCCAGACAAACGAACTAGTGGGTCACCTGATGTTAAATGATCACCACTGTCCATAGACACCTGCAGCGCTTTACGCGATGCCAGTGCGTTGTCGGCCCTTAAGGAGAGGGAATAGGGGAAGGGGTAGAGGGAGGGGGAGAGGGAAGGGGTGAGGTATTGGGCCCCCGGCACTCTCACTGACCGTACGAAACGCAAGCAGGATTACTGCTGCTTCACGCCGGTTTTCTGTGAGAGGGTGGTACTGCCCCGGACGAGCCGGCCCATTCGTGATGCAGCGGCTAGCTACAACATGGCTCTACCAATACTATACACTTAACTGAAAAGTAGTTTTCAGTTCAACTAACCTTATGTTCTTATCTTATGTCATGTTTAACCTTATGTCACGGCTTTCATTGAGGTCTAATGACATAACATGTTAAAAACCATCAAACCGTTTACAGAACTTGCTAATAGACAAACATACATACATACTTATAACGGTTCCGATAACATTAATTAAAGATTATAGTTTTTTACTGATTACAGCGCCACCTGTTAGCAAAGTCGAGAACTCATTACAATACTGTCAACATCAATCAATTAGTTTAGCCACCTAGTTCCTAACATCAATGGTTCCGAACAATTTCGATAGAGGTCGTCCCATCTCTGAATATAGCATGCTATGTAATCTGACACCCACATGTCTTCGAGTTTAAATGACTGAAGAACATAAACATGTATATCACTTTACAACGCCTTTTTGATTAAACCTTATGTTGTATGCCAGCAAGACAATTTTTACGTCTACGCGATAAAGTGAGATGCGACATTTAAAAAGTGTAATAAAATACTGACAATACATAGATGGAGGAACGGTGCTTTAAACACCAATAAAATTACAATTTCACTTAGTTTTTCGCAATACCGATTTTAAAACATATTTTGGTAGTCACTACTGTGGTGAGATACACATTTGCATATTTTCGTAATTTAAATAATTTATACTTCACGGTTAATTTTGGCGTAAATTAGTTTAAACCTAACTCACGCTAACGATGTTTTTAGATTGTTCGGTATAAATAAACCCGACATCCTCATAATTGTACACGTAAAAAGCAGCCATATAGAAACGTCTACAGTGGACGCCGGGAATGTTATCGTCCCGGGTGGCTCATGCTTGACTGCGAAGTCTGATCAGCTTTGCGGACGAGTTGTGTAAAGCCTCGGTGGGAGGCGTCAAAACCACCATGCACGCCAAAAGCGGGGTCATATCGACATGCTCAAAAAGAGCACCAGGAACTCAGCATCCTGGGTGGCCTTCAATCTTGGTTGTGGAGTCTAATCAGCTTCGCAGTCAAGTTGTGCAAACACCTGAGCAAACCTAACGTCAGCTTGCGAGCAGACCGTGATGCGCTCAGTGGCTTAGGCCTCATACATATCGGACTTGATCAACCCGGTGTGTGTGGTGTGTACTTTTGTTTTTGAAACATATAAATTCCACTAATTTGGAAATCAAACTAACTCGGAGTAGCGATGCATTATGTTTGATGCAATTGAAAATGGTATCTGCACTTTGCGTCGAAAGAAAAACATCGCATTAAAGCAATACGATGAAGTCATGTTGTTTATCGATTCCTCAACATGAGTTATGACAGAAGTGCCTGATCATGGTTTGCGGGCAATTTAGCTCGCATCGAACTTGGTAGGCGTCGATACTTAAAACTCAAGATCGTAAATCGAATCGTAGATTTAAAGTAAAGTAACCTATCGAGTTTGGTAGTAACGGTTGTGAAAAATGTAATTGAACATTCAACTTACTGCGAGATCGTGAGGGCGAAAGCTATTTGGATATTTATGGTATTGATTCAAATTTTTAAAAATGAGCAGTAATTCGAAATTGGGTGTTTTAAAACAACGCGACTAAGGGGTAGCTAAAGCTACCCCGAAGTAAGCTGGTTTAAAATGTCCAATTTCATACTACTCACGGGATGATCGTAAAAGTAAAAAAAATTCAGGAGTCCACTGGTCAGGAGTTTAGACACGATTTTTTTCCTATATATCAATATTTTTCAGTTTGTCTTTCAATAGCCTCTTAATACAGATGATAAAAATAATGTTTGTTGTATGAGAACCCCTTAAATATTTATTTTATTCTATTTTTTAGTATATGTTGTTATAACGACAACCAAAATACATCGTTGAAATTTCAACTGCGGTACATTTGCAAGTTAAATTATTATTTAGATCAAGCATTACTATTTGACTGTACCGGTGAAAATTTCAACTGTCGTTTATCACGGTTCGTGAGTTACAGCCTGATGACAGACGGACGGACATCGAAGTCTCAGTAATAGGGTCTCGTTTTTATCCTTTGGGTACGGAACCCTAAAAACTGGAGACAAGTTAAAATTAATATCCGTATCTAATACAGCAGTCATATTGTTTTTTAATATGAATGATGTATGAGTGATGATGTGAGCTAGCGGCTTTGCGATAAAAGAGACAAATGGCCTTTGTTTGAAAGATTAGAGCTCGAAGCGAAAAATTCACCTGGGAAGATTTATACTATACGTATCTTGAGTGGTGTAGAGGTATGCAGCGCGTTAAGGGAATCTGCTAACGCATGAAATATGCTGCCTATTCGCATCTATTGCATTTACGGCTTTCATTGAGATCTTTTGATTTTGACATAATATGTTAAAAACCATCAAGCCGTTTACAGAACTTGCTAATAGACAAATATACATACATACATACATACTAATAACGGTTCCGATGACATTAATTAAAGATTATAGTTTTTTACTGATTACAGCGCCACCTGTTAGCAAAGTCGAGAACTCATTACAATACTATCAACATCAATCATTTAGTTTAGCCACCTAGTTCCTAACATCAATGGTTCCGAACAATTTCGATAGAGGTCGTCCCATCTATGAATATAGCATGCTATGTAATCTGACACCCACATGTCTTCGAGTTTAAATGACTGAAGAACATAAACATGTATATCACTTTACAACGCCTTTTTGATTAAACCTTATGTTGTAAGCCAGCAAGACAATTTTTACGTCTACGCGATAAAGTGAGATACGACATTTAAAAAGTGTAATAAAATACTGACAATACATAGATGGAGCAACGGTGCTTTAAACACCAATAAAATCACAATTTCACTAAGTTTTTCGCAATACCGATTTTAAAACATATTTTGGTAGTCACTACTGTAGTGAGGTACACATTTGTATACTTTCGTAATTTAAATAATTTATACTTCACGGCTAATTTCGGCGTAAATTAGTTTAAACCTAACTCACGCTAACGATGTTTTTAGATTGTTCGGTATAAATAAACCCGACATCCTCATCATTGTACACGTAAAAAGCAGCCATATAGAAACGTCCACAGAGGACGCCGGGAATGTTATCGTCCCGGGTGGCTCATGCTTGACTGCGAAGTCTGATCAGCTTTGCGGACGAGTTGTGTAAAGCCTCGGTGGGAGGCGTCAAAACCACCATGCACGCCAAAAGCGGGGTCATATCGACATACTCAAAAAGAGCACCGGGAACTCAGCATCCTGGGTGGCCTTCGATCTTGGTTGTGGAGTCTGATCAGCTTCGCAGTCAAGTTGTGCAAACACCTGAGCAAATCTAACGTCAGCTTGCGAGCAGACCGTGATGCGCTCAGTGGCTTAAGCCTCATACACATCGGACCTGATCAACCCGGTGTGTGTGGTGTGTACTTTTGTTTTTGAAACATAAAAATTCCACTAATTTGGAATTTATCGTTAAATGAGTCAGTCAAACTAACTCGGAGTATCGTTGTAGTTAACAGACTATTTTATATCAGTCCAGCGCGTCACCGTAGCGATGCAATCATGTTTGATGCAATTGAAAATGGTAACTACACTTTGCGTCGAACAAAAAACATCGCATTAAGCAATGCGATGAAGTCCTGTTGTTTATCTATTCCTATAATTGCTAAAATAGATACGGGTGCGTCTGGTTGCGACCTTATTACGATAGACATGATTCGTAAAACACTGCCGGTGACTCTTCCCATTATAACAACCATAATAAATGCGTCAATAGCTACGAACACCTTTCCAGAGGCCTGGAAAGTGGCCAGGGTAAAACCTCTCCCTAAAAGTAATACTGTCGAGGAATATAAAGACTTAAGGCCAATTAGTATATTGCCAGTAATGTCAAAAATCGCTGAGCGCACTGTCTGTTCACAATTGACATGCTATCTTGAGCTTGAAAATATTTTACCTAAAATGCAGTCAGGGTTTCGCAGTGGGCACGGCACAACCACGGCTCTCGCACAAGTCACGGACGACATAATAAGTGCTTCGGATGAGGGTAAAGGAAGTATACTGGTCCTACTAGACTTCTCGCAAGCCTTTGACTGCATAAATAAAGACTTATTGGTACAAAAAATGGCATGTTATGGAATTGAAAGTGCGGCGCGAGAATGGTTCTCGTCATATTTAACGGGCAGAAGGCAATACGTTGTTACAGAGTCTGGGCTGGGAGAGGAGGTGAAGTCAGCAACTGTAACAGTCAATAGAGTAACGCCACAAGGATCGGTACTTAGCCCAATTTTGTTTACACTTTTTACGGCCGATCTTAGTAAGAACCTTAAATACTGTAAAGTGCATCTATATGCGGACGACACGCAGATATACTACTCATTTTATCCGAGCGATACGCATGCTTCAGTAAGGATGATTAATGAAGATTTAAATATCATATCGGAATGGGACATTAAAAACAACCTTGTGCTTAATCCTGGTAAAACTAAGTATCTCATAATGGGCACAAAAAATCAACGTAGGAATATCATGCGTTTTAATCCTAACGTGAAAGTCAATGATCTGAACATTGAACGATCGGAAACAGCGAGGAACCTTGGCCTGTTGATGGATGGCGAGATGAGATATGTTGACCACATTAATTCAAAAATCAGGAATGCTTTTTATCGCCTTAAAGTACTATATGGACTAAGAGACTATCTTTCAGAAAAAGTGAAATTAATGCTGACAGAGGCTTTGATACTTTCCCACTTCAACTACTGCGACACGGTGTACGGACCTCGGATATTTGCCAAAACAGCGCAAGCTATTCAACGAGTTCAGAACGCGTGCATGAGGTTTTGCTATAAAATACCAAGGAGAGAACGTATAACACCCTACTTAAACGAAAAGCGAATATTGAGGATGTCGAGCCGAAGGGAGCTACATTTGGCGTCATTCGTTCACAAAATATTCCACACGAGGAGGCCAGTATACTTGTTTGATAAACTGGTTCTAATCAAAGATCTAAGCTCACACAAATGGAACACAAGAAGCAAGCTTACTGACAAGGCTATACTACCCAAGCACAAGGCAAAAGGCACAAGGGGTGGGTTTAAATTTTCGGCAGCAAAGATATGGAATGATCTGCCGCCACCACTTCGTAAAAGTATGTCCCAACCGACATTCAAATCAAAAGTTAAAGAATTGCTAATAGCGAATCAAATAAACAAGGGATAAAGCCTCCCTGGCTGGATTCAATGTTGTCTTCTGTCATTATTTTTTTGTCTTTGTCATTTTTTATTTTATTTTATTGTTTTTTTCCTAACTTCCTTATAACTACTAAAAATTTAAAATTTTAAAAACCCCCCAATGCACTTATGTCACTCGTATGTTTCAACATTAAGTCAATGCCTGTTATGCGTCTAAATAAGATCCCTTCCGCAGCTAACAAAAGAGCTGATAACTTTGGAACGGCTGAACCGATTTTGATGAGACATATGTAAGAACCATTGCCAAGAAACCTGTTTATTTTTTTAATATTAAATTTAGGTTATAATTCTAAATAAGTTATTATTAAATGTTCTCTGTTTAAATTTATAGATCATAATTTTGTGTCAACTACTATCCCAAGAATAGTTTATTCGCTCAGAGTCGGAAGGGCCCGGCTGAAAACCAGCGCCGAGCCCTCGCGGCGCCGCGCGGGTTCGGCTATTGCTGAGCCGGTTCTTTTTGCCACAATATGCTTTGTAGTCATATACCTATTGTTTTTATTTTGCTTATTTGTGCTCTCTTTGTATTATGTGGCAATAAATGATTTTGTATTTGTATTTGTTGTATTTGTTGTAATTATAATAGTCAAAAACAGTTTTAAGGATTTTTGGAAATTCCTACGGGATAAGGAAAAAACGGGATTTTTCGTTTTACTGGTCGTAAAAAGCTAAAATTCGGCATGTAGGTTGATTGGGGAGTGTAGAGGAGCATTGAGAGAGGAATTTCCAAAATTCTTTCGGGAACGGGAAAAAACGGGATTTTTCGTCTTACTGGTCGTAGAAAGTTGAAATTCGGCATGTAGGTTGCCCGGGGAGTTTAAAGGAGCATTAAGAGAGGACTTTTCAAAATTCCCACGGGAACGGGAAAAATGGGATTTTTCGTTTTACTGGTCGTAGAAAGTTGAAATTCGGCATGTAGGTTGCTTGGGGATTGTAGAGGAGCATTGAGGGAGGACTTTCCAAAACTCCCACGGGAACGGGAAAAAACGGGACTTTTCGTTTTACTGGTCATAGAAAGCTAAAATTTGGCACGTAGGTTGCATAAAGTGTGTAGAGAAGAATTAAGAGAGGGTTTTTAAAAATTCCCACGGGTACGGAAAAAAACGGGTTTTTTCGTTTTACTGGTTGTAGAAAGCTAAAATGCGGCATGTAGGTTGCTTAGAGAGTGTAGAGGAGGATTGAGAGAGGGCTTTCCAAAATTCCCACGGTAACGGGAAAAAACGGGACTTTTTGTTTTACTGGTTGTAGAAAGCTGAAACTCGGCATGTAGGTTTTTTGGGGAGTGTAGAGGAGCATTGAGAGAGGACTTTTCAAAGTTCCCACGGGAACGGGAAAAACGGGATTTTTCGTTTTACTGGTCATACAAAAACTGAAATTTGGCAAGTGGGTTCCTTGGGGAGTGTAGAGGAGGATTAAGAGAGGGATTTCCAAAATTCCCACTGGAACGGGAAAAACCGGGACTTTATGTTTTACTGGCCGTAGAAAGCTGAAATTCGGCATGTAGGTTGTTTGGGGAGTGTAGAGGAGCATTGAGAGAGGACTTTCCAAAATTCCCACGGGAACGGGAAAAACGGGATCTTTCGTTTTACTGGTCATAGAAAGCTGAAATTTGGCAGGTGAGTTCCTTGGGGAGTGTACGGGAGCATTAAGAAACATTTCCCGAAATTCTTACGGGAACGGGAAAAAACGGGATTTTGCGTTTTACTGTTTGTAAAAAGCTAAAATTTCAAAATGCATAAGTTTATACTGTAAATAGGCCGCAAAGGGCTCTTTAAGCGACTTCTAAAAAAGGAGGAGGTTATGCATTCCACTTTATGTATTTTTTTATGTAGGTATGTTCACCGATTTCTTGGTCAATTGTGGACCTGCTTGCTTGCTTGCCTGTATGCTTGCTTGCTTGATATCTTGGTTCTTTCGAATACTCATGGTACACGCGAGCGAAGCCGCGGGCAAAAGCTAGTAAAATTATAAACTGACTGACTGACTGTTGATATATCAACGCACAGCCCAAGCCACTGGACCTAGAGACTTGAAATTTTGCACATAGATACCTTATACTATGTAGGCATCCACTAAGGAAGGATTTTTGGAAATTCTCACGGGAACGGGAAAAAATGGGATTTATATATTCGATTCAGAGTGACCGTATCTCAGTAACTATAATAACTAGACTCTTCAAATTTGATACACAAATAGGTACTACAATAATTAAAACATTAATTTCAGGATTTTTCAAAATTCTTACAGGCTAAGGAAAAAACGGGATTTATATATCCAGTTCAACGGAATCCTATGAAGTATAATTACTAGATTCTTCAAATTTGACATAGAAGTAGGTAATTATAATAGTAAGAAACTGTTTCAAGGATTTTTGGAAATTCCCACGGGATAAGGAAAAGACGAGATTTTTCGTTTTACTGGTCGTAGAAAGCTAAAATTCGGCTTGTAGTTTGCTTGGGGAGTGTAGAGGAGCACTAAGAGAGGAATTTTCAAAATTCCCACGGAAACGGGAAAAAACGGAATTAATATATTCGATTCCGAGTGCCCCTTTCTCAGTAACTATAATAACTAGACTCTTCAAATTTGATACACAAGTAGGTATTATATTACTTAAAACATTAATTTCAGGATTTTTCAAAATTCCTACTGGATAAGGAAAAAACAGGATTTATTATTCTGTTCAACGGAATCCTATGAACTATAATTACTAGACTCTTTAAATTTGGCATAGAAGTAGGTAATTATAATAGTAAAATACAGTTTTAAGTATTTTTGGAAATTCCCACGGGATAAGGAAAAAAAACGGGATTTATCGTTTTACTGGTCGTAGAAAGCTGAAATTCGGCACGTAGGTTGCTTGGGGAGTGTAGAGGAGCATTGTGAGAGGAATTTCCAAAATTCCCACGGGAACGGGAAGAAACGGGATTTATATATTCGATTCCGAGTGACCCTATCTCAGTAACTATAATAACTAGACTCTTCAAATTTGATACACAAGTAGGTATTACAATAGTTAAAACATTAATTTCAGGATTTTTCAAAATTCCCAGGGGATAAGGAAAAAACGGGATTTATATTCAGTTCAACGGAATCCTATGAACTATAATTACTAGACTCTTCAAATTTGGCATAGAAGTAGGATTTTCGGAAATTCCTACGGGATAAAGAAAAAACTGGATTTATCGTTTTCCTGGTCGTAGAAAGCTGAAATTCGGCATGTAGGTTGCTTGGGAAGTGTAGAAGACCATTAAGAGAGGACTATCCAAAATTCCGACGAGAACGGGAAAAACGTGATTTTTCGTTTTACTGGTCGTAGAAAGCTGAAATTCAGCATGAGGTTGCTTGCGAAGTGTAGAGGAGCATTGAGAGAGGACTTTCCGAAATTCCCACGGGAACGGGAAAAAAGGGATTATTCGTTTTCCTGGTCGTAGAAAGCTGAAATTCGGCATGTAGGTTGCTTGGGAAGTGTAGAAGAGCATTAAAAGAGGACTATCCAAAATTCCCACGGGTACGGGAAAAACGGGATTTTTCGTTTTACTGATCGTAGAAAGCTGAAATTCGGCATGTAGGTTGCTTGGGAAGTGTAGAAGAGCATTAAGAGCGGACTATCAAAAATTCCCACGGGAACGGGAAAAATGGGATTTTTCGTTTTACTGGTCGTAGAAAGCTGAAATTCGGCATGAGGTTGCTTGGGGAGTATAGAGGAGCATTAAGAGAGGACTTTCCAAAATTCCCACGGGAACGGGAAAAAAACGGGATTTTTCGTTTTACTGGTCGTAGAAAGCTGAAATTCGGCATGAGGTTGCTTGGGGAGTGTAGAAGAGCATTGAGAGAGGACTTTCCAAAATTCACACGGGAACGGGAAAAAACGGGATTTTTCGTTTTACTGGTCGTAGAAAGCTGAAATTTATCAAGTGGGTTCCTTGGGGAGTGTAGGGGAGTATTAAGAAAGTATTTCCCGAAATTTTTACGGGAACGGGAAAAAACATATATAAATCCCGTTTTTTCTTTATTCTGTGGGAATTTTGAAAAATCCTGAAATTAATGTTTTAACTATTGTAATACCTACTTGTGTATCAAATTTGAAGAGTCTAGTTATTATAGTTACTGAGATACGGTCACTCGGAATCGAATATATAAATCCCGTTTTTTTCCTTATCCCGTGGGAATTTCCAAAAATCCTTAAAACTGTTTTTTACTTTTACAATTACCTACTTCTATGCCAAATTTAAAGAGTCTAGTAATTATAGTTCATAGGATTCCGTTGAACTGAATATATAAATCCCGTTTTTTCCATATCCCGTGGGAATTTTGAAAAATCCTGAAATTAATGTTTTAACTATTGTAATACCTACTTGTGTATCAAATTTGAAGAGTCTAGTTATTATAGTTACTTAGATACGGTCACTCGGAATCGAATATATAAATCCCGTTTTTTCCCGTTCCCGTGGGAATTCCCAAAAATCCTTCCTTAGTGGATGCCTACATTGTATAAGGTATCTATGTGCAAAATTTCAAGTCTCTAGGTCCAGTGGCTTGGGCTGTGCGTTGATATATCAACAGTCAGTCAGTCAGTCAGTCAGTCAGTCCGTCAGTCAGTTTAGAATTTTATATATATAGATACAGACTGAAACATGGAAACACAGAAAAAACCCAGAAAAAGAGACCAGCGCTGGGAATCGAACTCAGGTCCTCAGCATTCCGTGCTGCATGCTTTTACCCCTACACCACCTCTGGTCTAGAGTTTAGACACGGATTTTCCTTATATATCAACATTTTTCAGTTTGTCTTTCAATATCCTCTTAATGCAGAGACACCTAGCAAGATCTATGTTTTATGTTTGTGACGGTTCAGATTCTGAAAACCGTCTTATTCACAAATATATGTTTATATATAATATTTTCAGACCCGTAAAATGGTCTAGGAAAAAAAAGCATTAATTATAAGTATTAAGGTATTTATATGTACTTTGGTAGGGACCCAAGCTATTACCTTATAATTCGTTGAATTATTTTATTGGTATTTATATGTACCTTGGTAAGGACCCAAGCTATTACCTTATAATTCGTTGAATTATTTTATTGGTATTTATATGTACCTTGGTAAGGACCCAAGCTATTACCTTATAATTCGTTGGATTATTTAATTGGTATTCTTATGTACCTTGGTAAGAACCTAAGCTTTTACCTCATGATTCGTTGAACTATTTTAGTGGTATTCATATGTACCTTGGTCCTTACCAACCAAGTACCAAGTATTTGTAGTGTAACCTTTTTTTATTGGTATTGTATTTCGTGTCAATGTCAGTTTTAATTTGAATCGAGACATATAAAAACGCATTTAATGAAACAATAAAACCCTTCGCACATCCCAGAAGAGGCGCAAATACTTCTCCGTAGCTAATTTGTAGGTAGCAAATATACGTAGCTAAGAAACGAAATAAAACCGTTCAAAGACATAATACGTTTTGTGGTCTATTTAGAGGGACAATCTAATCTGGGTGCAGTCGATCAAAAGTTATGCGCGTACGATGGGTTTGGTGGATCATTTATATACATATATATATATATATATATATATATATATATATATATATATATATATATATATATATATATATATATATATGTCATATCATAATTACAAATCTCACCTCCTAATCTTAATTTAGTGTTAAAGATTATGATGATGATGATGACGCTGCCGAGACACGCTACTGGATCAATTGTTATACTGTGACAAAGTGTGTTCGGTGGGTACCGTCAAGGCGAGGCTATAAAAGCGCGCGCGCAGAAGATGTGGGACTTTTTTCGCATTTGACTACGGGTCTGGTAAGGTTCTCCTTGGGTTATTACGTTCTCATTTTTATTGTGATTTTGCTGTGTTTTACCTTTATTATGTGCTGATTTATTTCTTGTGTTAATTAATGGGGGGGTTCTCTGTGTGATTGCCTGGCTCTGGGTATCTATCGCCGAACATGGTTATAGAATACTCACTGTTGGGAGATTACATAGTTATTGGATAGTTAAATTGGAGTTTAGTGGGGTGTGACGGGGCTGTGTTTTACTTTTATTATGTGTTGATTTATTCTTTGTGTTAATTATTGGGAGGGTTTTCCGTGTGATTGCCTGGCTCTGGGTATCTATCGCCAAACATGGTTATAGTATATTCACTGTTGGGAGATTTCACGGTAGTTTGATAGCTAAAATGGAGTTTAGTGGGATTTAGTGGGGTCTATGTCTGGGAGTGTTATACTAGTGCTTTGGAGAGCCATCTAGACCTCAGCTAAGTAAGAGCTGACCTCTGAGAAGGGATAGTCATGAAACCTTGCGGTGTTAACGTACCGATTAGCCCATCTCGGAGGCGTTTTAGTGTAAATTTACCACCTCTTGGAGATGGGTGGGGGTCTGTATTATAACTCAAGAGTCGGACCTAAGTTCTCCCTGGGTGTTGAAGGGTTTGGAGCGCCACAACCGGTGTTTCAACCTCATCATCTACCTAGTCCGCTTATCTATTTATATATATATTACACACTGGTATTCTTCTATCCCAATCCCCTCAGAAGGGTACCAGTAGCACACGGGTATAGAAAGTAGGTCTTGAGCCAACCCACTCAACGTAGGCATTAGCTTAGGATAGGCCCTCTCTTATCAGTTGGAGAGGGGCCCCGCGGTAGTTGTAAATGTGGAATCCGGATTCCTAGCTTTTCAATTTCGTGTAGAATAGATGGATAGTTTAGCTGTTAGGATAGGTTCATCGGGGCTAGGTTTATTATCATTAACTATCTTCAGTTCTTCATTATACTGTAGTGTGTTGGAGGGCTGGAATATGCCACCTGACAAACTTATCATTATTATCATTAACTATCTTCAGTTCTTCATTATACTGTAGTGTGTTGGAGGGCTGGAATATGCCACCTGACATACTTATCATTATTACCATTAACTATCTTCAGTTCTTCATTATACTGTAGTGTGTTGGAGGGCTGGAATATGCCACCTGACATATTTATTATTATTATCATTAACTATCTTCAGTTCTTCATTATACTATAATATGTTGGGGGGGGCTGAGATATGCCATCTAACATATTTAATACTGTTACTATTAACTAAATATTACTGCTCATCGATATACTGTTTGATGTTGGAGGCGAGGGTTATACTATCTGACTTATATATTGAAGTCTGAGACTTCAATGACCTTACTGACTAATACTTACTTTGACAGACTTAAGTACTTACCGACGGATGAAAGATTTCGGAGTTTATTTTCATCCATATGTCCTACGTTACAAACTCTAGTAGAAGCAATTGAGTGAGACAAAATGAAATCAATAACTCACCATGAATAATACTTATTTGTTGAAAAAAGTAGAATCTCCATTGAAGTCGGTGGTCGTCCCTGGTAAAGCAACCTTGGATTATTTGGTCCTGTAGTGGCTAGTTATACCAACAAAATTTAACGGTGAAAGTTGTACCAAATGCTTATCTTTATTAACTGACAATGGAAGTCACTCTGACTAAAACTAAGGCAGAAGCAAGTTAGTGGTATACCGGTACCAGGGGACCCGGTAGCTACTCGTTAGTCATTATGATAAACCAAAGAAGTCTACAATTACCACTGAGTTGGTTTGCTAATACAGGAGCATTATGATCACAGGATTGACCCAGGGAGAACCGCGGGCTATAACTGACATTCCCTTTGATTGCCCTCTTTTAATATACAATATTATAATGTAATATTCTTATTACCTGCAAGGAAAAGGTAGTATACTCCATCAGAGTTCATGCGGGGGAGAATTGAGTCCCAGTATGGAGTCGAAAACCACCTTTGAGAGCGGGGCGAGGCTCTCAAACATAGCCGCAATATAAAATTCCTTGCCTACAAGTACATGACACAGACTATTGACCAATGACTTTATAAACCTGAAACTACCTCTTACATTTAACTATCTTTACCTCTTCTTCAATACTACTTAAGATATCTATAACCTGAATCAAATATGGGCAACCATATATCTTCATTACCATGATAGATAGAATATTATTAAGTTAGAATACCATCTTTCGGTCTATGAATCTACTTAATAGCCTGGAGTCTTAGGTGAAACATAATATCTACTCCAAGCACTTCTGATTTACTTGTCTAGGCTATAATCTATTTTTAGGACTTATTTACCCACCCTAGTACATAGATAAAACTCTATAACTGGCTGCTTTCACTCATGCGATTCAATATCAACCTTTTTCTCCATATAAAATTAGCACAGAGTTACTAGCCGCTGTATAATAAATATTTATAGGTAGTCCGATCTTTATTCCTCACTAAACGTTCCAAGGGTTACTTAGGCACGGACACAACGAAGGGTTCTCTTAGGTACTAGACGATCACATGGCCTTATCACGTATCACGTCCAATAGAAATAATCCTAGGTTTCTACGCTGCATAGTTTTCAGTATATAAATTCATTATTTATTTGGTTCAGAGCTTTAGAGCCTGATAGCTTTAATAAGATGGATAGGTAATTTAGTTAAATATTTAGTGCAATATTTCAGCAATATATTTCAGTATTTATTTCAGTAGTTTAATTCAGCTTTTTTCTCAGGTTTTAGCGTTCAATAGGAACGATATATATATGTGTAGGTAGCTAGGTTAGATTTGGGGGATTTTTTAAACAGGGGGGGGGGAGGCACCGTTACATGTTCACAAACGAGAAACGACAACACTCCTTCGGAACTATCACCCTTTAAACAATCTTATCAACATTGGTTTTTGGAGTCTTTTTGTGTAGATAATCATTTCCATTATAAAGTACTAGGTTTTTTATTTAACACTCGCTAGTCTAAACCAAAATAAGTCGAAATGCAAAAAATTACACAAAAATGTATTTTTCTTAACATATTATACTACAGTAACGCCGTCTGTGTTTGAGCAATCCTTCATTGTGCTTTCTATAAGTATATCTCACATTAACTTGTTGATGAAAAAACAACTTTGATAACTCAAATATAAAGGGTGGCTAAATTATTTTAGATACGTAAAAATAAGTAAGGAATTCATTAATATAAAAAAGCTGTTATTAGTTTTTCCTACGATCATTATTTCTTAAATATTAGTGCCAGCTTTTAAATCATTACTCCCTTAAAAAAACATTCTAAATTTTTTATTTGGATTCTAAGAAACTTATTTTGAAACAAAAAAATATTTGTTATTTTTACCTTTTTGGTAACTTTCTGTCGCTATAATTTTTAAAATATCGTTTTTTCCACACGTTGTGTGTAAAATTGGAACTAATGAGATGAATGGTTGTGAACGACATCGATCGTTATCCTTAATTAGCAAACCATCTAGTACGTCCAATGAAGTGTAGATTGCTATTGCTAACGCTAAAGTTTACTGATATTGCTATAGGTGGTGATGATCTCTATCGAAACCAGTAGTCTAACAAAGGTTCTTATTGGTTAGTCTGTTACGTTTTATAGTATTGTATAGAGTTCACGACTTTGCTAACAGATGACGCTGTAATAAAACCAAATCAATACTAATCAGTATAAATCTATAATCTTTAATTGATGTTATCGGAACCGCTATTAGTATGTACCTATGTATGTATGTTTGTCTATTATGTTGTTGATATAAAACCATCAACTACCTAGGTATCCCAACTCCAATCCATCACATAATATTACAATTTCTAATTCGGATATTAATTCTAACTTGACTCCAGATTTTAGGGTTCTGTACCCAAAGGATAAAAACGAGACCCTATTACTGAGACTTCGATGTCCGTCCGTCTGTCATCAGGCTGTAACTCACGAACCGTGATAGTTAGACAGTTGACATTTTCACCGGTACAGTCAAATAGAAATGCTTGATCTAAATAATAATTTAACTTGCAAATGAACCGCAGTTGAAATTTCGCCGATGTATTTTGGTTGTCGTTATAACAACAAATACTAAAAAATAGAATAAAATAAATATTTAAGGGGGATGCTAATACTGCACGGAAGATCATGACTTTTTGAATGTTAATAAAACAAGACGTTTTCTAGGGCGTAGTCTTGCTACATTTTTAAAATATGTATTTTTTGTTTTATGATGAAAATACCCAAGAACACTCGTAATTCAACCAACCTATCTTGAGCCATCGTGCCTCCCCCAAACGGCCCCACGCCCAAAATCGCCCCCCAAAAATCGATAAGCGTGAAAAACTCGGTACCCTCTTAAAGATTGCTTCAGTTAATAACTCATAATTAATTTTATCTCATTCCAGTTTTTAAATTTCGAACATCAAACAAAACAAACATTCAGTTTCGCAATATCAGCGTGCAAAGCCGTCAGCAAATTTTAACTAAGTACCTATGTCTAGCTATTAAGTAACATGCGTAATTTTTTTCCTGTCACCTCGGAGGGACATGGACTTTCGAGGGGTAGTAGGTATGACAATTGGTCATTTTTAGTGTTAGCAATTGCACATTAGTTTACTGCTTGTATCAGCGACAATCTATATGTACATATATAACCTAAGATTGGGATAATAGACACGCTCTTGACATACAACCATCAACTATCCCAACCTTCAATCAATCCATCACATAATATTACAATTTCTAATTCGGATATTAATTCTAACTTACTTTTAGGGTTCCATACCCAAAGAGTACAAACGGGATTCTATTATTGTTCGTCTGTCATCATGCTGTAACTCATGAACCGTGTTAGCTAGAAAGTTGAAATTTTCACCGATGTATTTCGGTTGTTGCTATAACAACAAATACTAAAAATAGAATAAAATAAATATTTAAGGGGCTCTCATACAACAAACGTGATTTGTTTGCGGCTTTTATAGATAATGAACTTTCGTGCATTTCGTCTATTTTTTATCGTCTTAGGTAATTCTATGTAAGATAACGCTTTTAATGGTTCATAATCTTAATATATAAAAGAAGAAACTGACTGACTGACTGACTGACTGACATATCAACGCACAGCCCAAACCGCTGGGCCTAGAGATTCCAAATTTGGCATGTAGGTTCCTTATAAGGTCTAGGGGTGTACTAAGAAAGGATTTTTCAAAATTCACTCCCTAAGGGGGTGAAAAGGGGGTCCAAAGTTTGTATGGGGAAAAAAGATTAGTTCGACTATTTTATTCGAACCTTCACAGAAGTACTCCTAATGGTAAATGAGTAAACACGTGTTTCAGGTTTTTTGAGAATTCAACCCCTAAAAGGGGGGAAAGGGGTAACAAAGTCTGAAAATCAACATGGGTGTTGTTTCTATGGTTTATCGGGTCGCTGGTTATGAAAACAACAACGGTTTTAAAATCCGACGTGGCGGACGTAAAATACCATCTCCCTGGATGGGGTGCGATGGGGTTGAAATGTCTAAATAAACTAAATGACTGTTGATATATCAACGCACAGCCCAAACAACTGGATCTAGAGACTTGAAATTTTGCACATAGATACCTTATACAATGTAGGCATCCACTAAGGAAGGATTTTTGGGAATTCCCACGGGAACGGGAAAAAATGGGATTTATAAATTCGATTCCGAGTGACCCTATCTCAGTAACTATAATAACTAGACTCTTCAAATTTGATACACAAGTAGGTATTATATTAGTTAAAACATTAATTTCAGGATTTTTCAAAATTCCCACGGGATAAGGAAAAAACGGGATTTATATATTCAGTTCAACGGGATCCTATGAACTATAATTACTAGACTCTTCAAGTTTGACATAGAAGTAGGTAATTATAATCGTAAAAAACTGTTTTAAGGATTTTTGGAAATTCTCACGGGATAAGGAAAACACGGGATTTTTCGTTTTACTGATCGTAGAAAGCTGAAATTCGGCATGTAGGATGCTTGGGGAGTGTAGAGGAGGATCGAGAGAGAACTTTACAAAATTCCCACGGGAACGGGAAAAAACGGAATTTTTCGTTTTGGTGATCGTAGAAAGCTGAAATTCGGCATGTAGGTTGTTTGGGGAGTGTAGAGGAGCATTGAGAGAGGACTTTTCAAAATTCCCACGGGAACGGGAAAAAAACGGGATTTTTCGTTTTACTGGTTGTAGAAAGCTGAATTCGGCATGTAGGTTGCTTGGGGAGTGTAGAGGAGCATTGTGAGAGGACTATCCAAAGTTCCCACAGGAACGGGAAAAAACGGGATTTTTCGTTTTACGGGTCGTAGAAAGACGAAATTTGGCAAGTGGGTTCCTTGGGGAGTGTAGGGGAGCACTAAGAAAGCATTTCCCGAAATTCTTACGGGAACGGGAAAAAACGGGATTTTGCGTTTTACTGGTTTTTAGAAAGCTAAAATTTCAAAATTCATAAGTTCACACTGTAAATAGACCGCAAAGGGCTCTTTAACAGAGTTCAAAAAAAGGAGGAGATTACATGCATTCCACTTCATGTATTTTTTTATGTAGGTATGTTCGGCGATTTCTTGGTCAATTGTGGACCGATTATAAAAATTATTTTTTTATTCGAAAGAATACAATATACTCCTGAGATGGTTCCATTGTCACCAAATCAGGATCTGATGTCGGGATCTTAGGGAAATCGAGGGCAACCCTCAAATTTTGTAGGCACGCATTACGTTTTTCATATATTTTCTCAAGCTATTTAAGTGTTTGCGTCTGGTAGACATCATCTCATGTAGATGAGCTGATGATGGAAGGTAAAACTCCTTAACGGTTAGGAGTTGAGGATATTTTTTCAAATATTATAGGTACGTATAGACCGATAGTTGTATTCTTTCAGTTTATCCGGGTGAGCTGATGATGGAAGGTTAAACTCCTTAACGGTTAGGAGTTATAGGAAGTTTCTTTAAATATCATATGCACGTATAGACCTTTAGTTGTATTCTTTCTGGTTATTCAGATGAGCTGATGATGGAAGGTATAACTCCTTAACGGTTAGGTCACACAACACCATAACAAAATACTACAATATGTATAATATCAATGCTAAGTAGGTACACAGCGCTTCCAGTTACTCAAGTTTCCGTAGAAGGTAAGAAAACATTGAATTATACCTAATGCAAGACAGAGGAAATTAATAATAGGTTAACAAACCTGGTTATTTTAGTGCCCGCTTTCGAATACTTAGTGAAAAACATTCTATATAAAGAAATACTGTAAAGGACCGTATCTACCTGAAGTTTAGTCGGGCTTGCTTACTCGCTTACTTGCACGCTTTCTTGCACGCTTGCTTGCTTGCGTGCATGCATGCTTGCTTGCATGCATGCTTGCTTGCATGCTTGCATACTTGCTTGCTTGCCTGTATGCTTGCTTGCTTGATATCTTGGTTCTTTGGAATACTCATGGTACACGCGAGCGAAGCCGCGGGCAAAAGCTAGTTATTAATATTAAGTAACTTCTAAATACAAATTAGAAAAGAAAGTCCAACCAGATTGGCGATCCTTAATTTCTTCGACTTTTTCTTTCTAAATACTAAGAATTATTGTTTGGAAAAGCTTTAATTTAGCTTAAATTTTCTTTATTGCTTGACATCTTTAAACAAAAAGGAAATCAGCAACATATTTGAAATTGAGGAGACATGTTTTTTAAGCTCAAACGTAATTTAGCACATGAATTAGGAAAAACTCAGAGATGTAAGCTCGAGCACAAACACATGACCCTCTGCTTAAGAGTCCATAGGTCAAGCCAAGAGATATAAACTGAATTATTGTCGTTTTTTTTTTATAACAAACTAGGGTTGTCGCATTCCAAGTCACACCTGCATAGTTGTCAATGACAGAAAGAGATGACAATTGATAGCAGGTCTCAAATATTACATTTTATTCACACTTATTAGAGGTATCAATTATAAATTCATCAATTAGTCATTGTCAACCCTGAATATTATTTCACTACCACGCTTCATTCCTACAATGCATTTTGTATGTCAGCAAAAATAGTTGACTGCACTTTGGTTCGCATAACAACCAGAGAACGGATGTTTATTTCCGTTCACTGATAACAACCTAATATTAAACACGTTAATACCTAATTTTTATCATTTTTAGGCTTTGGAATGTTGGTACGTTAATATTATAATTAGAAACATAGTTTGATTAACCTCAGAATGAATTGATTTACTCGGTACCTTTTAAGTTAATGGTAAGGATAGTAAGTATTGCGCCGTTGAGAACGCATTGAAAAACACGTGCTCCGCACGAAAATATTCATAAAAATAGGTTTTCTCACCTAATTTTTGACGAACGAGGTATCGTTGTAACCGCGCCGACGTCGTGCATGTGGATACAGTGTTGGTTTTCGCGAATCACTGATTTTCGGTGGAAAAATAGTGAAAAAACGGTGTTTTTAAGGTTAAGTGGCAGTTTTTCAAAATTCGAACGCGTGCGCCGCGCGATTGGTCGCTGTGACCTATATCGTGCGAGGCGCCACGCAACGCGCCTTGGCGAGATCTACAAGCAGAGCCCTCAACCAGCACTCTACGACCTACCACTGAAGCACTGCGGCTGAAAAACCGTAAAACACGTGGCGGCGTGGTCCTTGATCCCGAGACGCTAGGAAGCTGAATCTTTTGGAGCATCAAGACCACTGTACGAGGGCCCGGATTCCGCAAGTTCTTGAATTTTAACTTTTAATTTTATATAACTATTTTAATATTGAAACTTTGAGCACCTATTGCGCTCAAAGTAGTAGAGACGCGCGGGTTTTGCTGCCGCAGTATTGTGCGCGCTAAGTAGCGCAACTTAACTTTAGACTAGCGGTATATATAGAGCCGGTGATATATAGTGCCGTTGGACAAATTGTTTATTTTTTAGCAGTTATAAATCTGTACTATATTGACGTATTTTACCCTTGTCAGGAATGAATATCTGACGGAGTCTGTGACTCTTTTTTGTTTTATTTTTATTTTACCTTTGTTTGTTGATTTTCTTTTAATACTGCAGTCTTTTATATTTATTGGATTGTTCTTGTATTAAGTATTTGTAAATTTGCACAAGTCATCAATTTTTACAATTTTTATGACACGGTGACTTGGGCCTTTGACTTTAACTATTTTTCCCCCCTTTTTACGAGGGAGATTCGATTGCCTCCAACATGCTTGGGATTAGGACTCCTGCTGGCAAGGCAGCCGCTGCGGGAGACAAATCTCCCCTCAATTTAGTGAGCCCTGAGGCTAAGGTTAGGCGCAGCATTGGGGATTGGGAGGCCGGTAGGATGAACACCACCGTGACCTTAACTGACGAAGCTTCTAAGGCGGGTGCCTCGGGGAGGAAGGTGGCTACGCTGCAAAGCAGTAAGCAACAAACCGCGCCAAAGGCCTCGAGCCCGAATACGGAGAAACTCTCCGAAAGGGTAGCGGAGGCGAGGCGGGTCCTCCAAAAGGGGAAGTACCACCTGAACGCTGCTAATAACCTTAAAAAGGAGATAAAGACCGAGGTGACGATTGCTTTGGACAGGCTTTACCAAATCGTCAAAAGTACTGATGAGGTAAAGGCCGATGGGAAGCCTCAAGCCAAGGGAGAGAGGGCTGCTTCTAGAAATTCAGAGCCAGGAAAACCTATTGTTGACCTATTTCCTCGCCCTGTTGATTGTGAACTGGCAAAAAGACTAGAGGAGCACCAGATAATGCTGGTAGAAAATAACAAGAGGATGGAAGAGTTGAAGGAGAATTTGGTATTTACTCTCGAGAAAATGGCAGAGAGGACATATGCTGAAGTAACTGCGTGCCACTCTGAAAAGCCCATGCCTGGTAGGAAAACACTGCATTCGGTCCTTATCACCTCAAAGAACGAGAGGGAGACGGGGGATGAAGTATTGGAAAAGATAAGGAAAGCGGTGGATGCAAAGGAAGGATGGGTTAAAGTGGAGAGGGTGAGGAAGGCCAAAGATCGGAAGGTCATAATGGGTTTTGGAAGTAAGGAGGAGAGGGACAAGGTGGTGGACAGGCTGGAACGCAGAGGCGTGAACCTTAGTATCGAAGAGTTTAAAAACAAGGATCCCTTGCTTGTCCTCAGGAGTGTTTTAAATATAAACACGGATGAGGATGTAGTAAGGGCCTTGAGGAACCAAAACAAGAGAGTTTTCGGCGACCTTGAAGCGGAAGAGGATAGACTGGAGATAAGATTTAGGAGGAAGGCCAGGAACCCACACACGGATCACATCATTGTGAGTGTATCGCCGACCATCTGGCGAAGGGTACTGGATCTTGAGTACCTCCACATTGATCTCCAACGTGTCCGAGTGGAGGACCAGTCCCCGCTGAAGCAGTGCACCCGCTGCTTGGGTTACGGGCACGGCAAAAGGTTCTGCAAAGAAGCAGTTGATCTTTGTAGCCACTGCGGGGGCCCGCACCTGAGGAGTGAGTGTGCTGAGTTTCTCTCTAGAGTGCCCCCGAGTTGCAGGAATTGCGTGAAGGATGGGCTCGAGCAAGCGGAGCACAATGCTTTCAGTCATGACTGCCCGATCTGGAAAAAGTGGGATGCAATAGCGCGATCGGCGGTTGCGTATTGCTAAGGGCAGCCATGGTGATAAGAAACAGTACGTAATAGCCCAGGCGAACCTTCAACGGTCCAAACTTGCAACGGAAGAGCTGATGGTTGAAGCGGAGAAGCGTGGAATTGCGGTTGCGCTCATTCAGGAGCCGTACGTTGGGGCGGTCAGGGAGATGAGGGGTCGCAGAGGCGTCAGGATTTACCAGAGTGCCAGTGTAGGAGACGGAACTGTTAAAGCGGCGATAGCAGTCTTTGACCATGACTTGGACGTAATACAGTTCCCAAAACTCACCACGAACAACATCGTAGTAGTGAGGATCCGAACTGGTGCTTGGGGAATCACACTTGCCTCGGTGTACCTCGAATGCCCCCAACATGATTGCCCCATTGGGGCTGACCTGGAAAAGCTCGCCCAAATTGATCGGGAAATCGGCTCAACAAGATGGATCGTTGGAGGGGACTTCAACGCGAAAAGCGTGTGGTGGGGAAGCCCAGTGACGGACCATAGAGGTGAGGAGCTCGCTGGCGGTCTGGACGAGTTGAACCTGACCGTGTTAAATAAGGGTTATATTCCGACTTTTGACACCATCCGAGGAGGGAAAAGGTACCGAAGTTTCGTCGACATCACAGCTTGCACGGTGGACATCTTGAACCTGATCAGTGACTGGAGAGTGGACGAGGGACTCACGAGCTCGGACCACAACGGTATAGTGTTTCATGTACATCTGGAAAAATCTAAAGGCGTTAGAATTACTAGAACTACCCGGAAATTTAACACGAAGAAGGCGAATTGGCAAACGTTTCATGTGAAACTTAACCAATCACTAATGGATAACAAACTCACACCACCTGTAATAAAAAATATAACCAGCACAGATCAAATAGAAATAGCAACACATAAACTGATTGAGTCCATAACTACAGCATGTACACATTCAATGCCGATAAAAAAAGCAAATGAAACACTTACCGTGCCGTGGTGGTCCGAGAAGCTCGCTGGGTTGAAGAGAGAGGTCGCTCGATTTAAACGCAGGGTCAGATGTGCCGCCCCGGTCAGAAGGTCGATGGTCGTCGAAGCATACCTGAAAAAGAAGGAGGAATATGAGTCGGAGGCAACCAGGTCACAGATCGCCAGTTGGAGAGATTTTTGTGGGAAGCAAGACAAGGAGGGAGTTTGGGAGGGTATTTACAGAATTATAGGGAGGACATCGCAAAGGGTCGAGGATCTGCCGTTGGTTAGAGATGGAGAGGTTC
This sequence comes from Archips xylosteana, assembly GCA_947563465.1. NCBI lineage: Eukaryota > Metazoa > Arthropoda > Insecta > Lepidoptera > Tortricidae > Archips > Archips xylosteana. Next base: position 293,528 of record CANOAX010000012.1, read on the forward strand.
TGGATGCGGAGGGCTCCGCTAGATGGTTAGCGGAGACCTTCTACCCAGAGGACCTCGTAACCAGCGATAATACCCACCACCAAAGTACCCGACAGAGAGCTGAGATGGTGAATGCTGAGGAGCTGGTTAGTACTAGCGATCCACCATTCACTACTGAAGAACTGATCTCGGCGAGTGAGTCCTTTAATCCTAAAAAGGCACCAGGAGAGGCCGGCTTTACGGCTGATATATGCCTCCACGCTATACGAGCCCACTCGGAATTCTTTTTGCTTTTCTTTAATAAATGTATGGAAAATCATTACTTCCCGATTGCATGGAAGAGGGCCATGGTGATAATACTGAGAAAGCCTGGCAAAAGTGACTATACCATTCCAAAATCCCACAGGCCAATTGGCCTCCTGTCCATACTAGGGAAGACGTATGAGAAGCTGTTGGTGGCTCGCCTCAAGTTCCACTTGTTACCAAGGATGAGCCCCCGCCAGTACGGGTTCATGCCACAGCGAAGCACCGAGGACTCCCTCTATAACCTAATGAAGTATATCCGTGATAATTTGGATGGAAAGAAAATTGTAACATTAGTATCGTTGGATATAGAGGGAGCCTTCGATAGCGCATGGTGGCCAGCTATTAGGGTCCGACTGGCGGAGGAAAAGTGTCCTTTGAACTTGAGGAGAGTCATCGACAGTTATCTCGAAAACCGAGAGGTGGTCGTCACGTATGCAGGAGAAAGACATATAAGGAGTACGGAAAAGGGTTGCGTCCAGGGCTCCATAGGAGGTCCAATCTTGTGGAACCTCCTGTTGGACCCTCTCCTTAAAGGCTTGGATGAGAGAGGTGACTTTTGCCAGGCTTTTGCGGATGACGTGATCCTGGTTTTTGTGGGAAAGACGGCACAAGAGATTGAGCGGCGGGCTAATCCAGCTCTCGAGCATGTTCGATCGTGGGGTGTCGAGAATAAACTTAAGTTTGCTCCGCAAAAAACCAACGCGATGACCTTAACAAGGAAACTTAAATACGACACCCCGCGACTGAGCATGGGCGGGACAGAGATTGGCCTAGCTGATGAAATCAAACTGCTAGGAGTTACGATTGATAAAAAACTTACCTTCAACAACCACGTAGCCAATGTGTGTCGGAAGGCAACCGGCATCTATAAGCAGTTGGCTAAAGCGGCAAGAGTTAGCTGGGGGCTCCACCCAGAAGTGGTCAGAACCATATACGTGGCTGCGATAGAGCCCATTATATTATACGCTGGAAGTGTCTGGGCGCCTGCCGTTGAAAAACTGACTGTAAGAAAGCAGCTCGGAGTGGTGCAGCGAGGCATTGCGCAGAAGATGTGCGGAGCTTACCGCACAGTTTCTCTCAATGCTGCGCTGGTCCTGGCTGGTATGCTCCCTTTAGACCTCCGAGTCCGTGAGGCGGCCTCACTGTACGAGGCCAAGAGGGGGGTATACCAGCCGGAGCTGGGGGACATGGAGGTGGAGAGGATGGCATCCGCACTGGAGGCTACGCACCCAGCGGAGCGCATGAGCTTGGAATTTGTCAGCCTGGAGGACCAGGAAACGCTGGACCAACACAGCGGATACGAGGTGCGTATCTTCACGGATGGGAGCAGGATTGAGGGTAAGGTTGGAGCTGCATTGTCCTTGTGGAAGGGCGGCAGTGAAACCAAATCTCTCAAGCTTGCTCTCTCCAGGTACTGTACGGTGTATCAGGCGGAGCTCCTCGCGCTGTGCGAGGCGACTAGGGTGGCAGGGAAAAGTCCAGCGTCGTCTTTTGGAGTTTATAGTGACTCGAAGGCGGCCCTTCAAACGATTACAAATCACCGTTGCCTCCACCCATTAGCTGTGGAAGCAAGAGAGAATATAAAAACTTTGTCTCTCCAATGCAAGATATTCACCTTGCATTGGATAAAAGCACACGCGGGAATGGAAGGTAATGAAAGGGCCGACCAACTGGCAAAGGAGGCTGCTCTGGGCTTGAAGAGACGACCGGACTATGATCTGTGTCCGGTTTCATATGTCAGGCGAACCATCCGAATGGGAACGCTTGAGGTATGGAACCGGAGATACGAAACCGGTAGCACAGCTTCTACCACCAAAATTTTCTTCCCCGATGCAGTGGCGGCGTATCGGATGGTTAGGAAGATCGTGCCTCGTGGCGTAACAACGCAAGTTATGACGGGGCACGGTGGGTTCTCCGAGTACTTGAGCCGATTCAAGTGCAAGGAGGACCCATCGTGCTCCTGTGAACCCGGAGTGCCGGAGAGCGTGGTTCATCTCATCTGTGATTGCCCGGTGTATGGTGTGGAGAGGCTTAACCTAGAACAGGAATTAGGAATAAAATTAGCATCAGTAAATATTAAGGATATAATTAAAAGTAAAGACAGAGACAAGTTTATACATTATTGTATTAAGATAGCTAATAGAGTAATAGCAAGGAACAAAAATAGATGATAAAAGTATGCTAGGATGATATAATGCAGTATATTATTGTTTAGCATACGTAAAATTTGTATAAAATGTAAAATAGATAAAATTGTAGCTAAGATACTGTAAAGTAAATAGAATTATATAAGTTAAATGTATGATAGAGTAAGCATATGTAATCTACCTTCATTTTGGCCATGTACCTATTAATAAAAGAAACTGTGTCTTGGCGAAACCCACCCATTCCCGAACTATTATATAAGTTGTAAATAAGAAAGATGATGAGTGACAAAGAGGACGGCAAAACAAATGATGGAATAGAATGACAAAGAGAAAAAGAATGAACGGATTAAGTAGTATAAGTATAGTTAGATTAGCTGGAATAGTATAGGGGCAATGACCCGAAGAGACTAAAAGAGGAAGGAAGCAAGAAAGATATCGTATGTAGCATGGCAGTACGAGCAGTAGCACATGATAGAACTGGACTGAAAGATGTAGCTAGCAAAGGCAGGACTCCGATTATGTTGGAGGTAGACGATAGGGAACAAAAAAAAAAAAAAAAAAAAAAAAAAAAAAAAAAAAAAAAAGGATAGTAAGTAATTGGTTAACGGTACAATATGTCTGCGAGAACCCACAGCCAAATAATAATAATAATAATATATCGTCTTACCTTATTTACATAATTTAAACTTTATTGAGATAAAAATGAGTTCTACTTACTCTAAGTTCTGTCACCGTACACCGTAATTATACATGCAATCATTATTTCCTAATACGAAAAGATTTGTTTGATATAAAATTGCATATATTATATTTAATTATGGTAGGTGTTGCTAACTCGCAAGTACCTAATAATAAAATCGATCACTTCGAAAAACTCTTATTTTTTATTTAATGTATCTTAAATACATGTATAAAATACCCAGAAAACAAGTCAATCAGTTGCATAGTTTATTATTATTATTATGTTGGTACGGATTCCCGATCACGGGCCCATGGGGACCCGGTCATTTGAAAGGCATTCATGGGGCCGAAACCAACATGAAGAGGCCTTTGGTACCATATAATATAAATGAGATGGGCGCAACTATGGGGGTATTATTATTATTATTATAAGCAAAAATTAACTAAGTATTTTTAGTGGGTTTTCGATCATCAAATTATTTCCTCACTTAGAATAAAATTGTGTGACAAATCACTAACTCAATTTGAAAAATAAGTAACTGACATCTGGGTTCATACTTTAAGGGATAAAAGTAATTACCGCTTATAACTTGGAAAATTAAGTTTTTCGTTTCGATTTAGAAATTGGAGATTATACCGCTCGTAACTTAAAATCTTAATCTATTCAACTAAGTAATCGTTGACTGCAATTATAATCAAATTAATGATTTTGTTAACACTGGCATCATGGTCTGAATTATCAACTCCTGTAAAACACTTAGATGATAATTGCTTAATTAAAATAATCCATTCTTCAAAATTTACATTCATATCTCCATAAGGCTCTTCCAATAACATAATAAAATTATTCCACATATCTTTTAAAAGGTGAGTGTTAGACAGCTCAAATATTTCATTAGCTTCTTGCTCGTTATGATACACACGAAAAAGTAGTTCAGTCACTATGTTATTAAATAATTTTAAAGGTAATGGCGTACGCCACCTTTTTAATTAATCTCATTCGATTCTATATAAATTAAAAATAACCTTTTAGACATCTTAATAAGACTCGTTTTGGTAAACTTTTAGCTGTTGTTGGTGCTGTTCTATCCGACGTTGTTGTAACGACGACTGTTGTTGTTATTGTTGTGACTGCTGTTGTTGAGGCTGTTCCGTATGTTGTTGTGGTTCTGTTTGAGTTTGTTTATCGAAGATCGTAGTGAGGGTTCTGATATTTTTTAGTGTTTATATACTCTTTAGTCTGAACAATTGTTTAAAATGATAGCAGAGAAAGAGATTTTATTTAATTATTAATTATCAATTAGTAGTATATAATTGGTTACTCTAGATCAAGGAAATCTAGAGCAACCAATTATATACTCGAATAGATTAAGCTAAGTACCATTATACTCGAATAGATTAAGCTAAGTGCCTTTAAATGTTATTCGTTACTTCTTTTCTAATAATAAATCTATTCTATGTACATATATTCAATATTCGAAAATATCAAGTTGACATTTCATTGCTTCTATTCAAGCATTGGCTGTTTAAGTGATTTTATTCAACGAAGTAAAATAAATCATTATCATCATCATCATACTGGTTAACATTAATATTGGTAAATTAAACAAAAAATTACAGATTTTTCATACACGTTTATTAATAAGATAAGATATGTTTTCAAAGATTATAAAGTTATAATTTTAATGCAATATCCGTTAATTCAATATGGGTATTATACTTAGTGAACAATTTGATACAGTGTAACATATTCTATTTTATATTTATAACAATGTATAACGGTTACACATATCCGATTGTAGGGACCCCTCAATTTTATCTATGACACAGCGGGTCGCTTCGTACACATTGTCCGTGAGTACATTGTTCACAGCGTATTGCACGCATAGTTCACTATTGCACTTGCACATTTGGTCATTTACATCTATTTTTTTCAACGTCAAATATTTCAATTTTTATCACTTTTATCGCCCCATTGCGATGCGGCTTCTTCATAAAAGAGTAAACCGGCATCTCTGATTTTCTTTTACGCAGCCCCAACCCCAGACGTGGTTCGGCTGAAGGCCTTCTCTGCGCCGCAGAGTCTGGCACGAAGTTAAAAAGGTGTTCTGATGTATCCTGAAATGACGAATAGACGTTTAATTTACGAATAAATACAATTTATGAATAGGGGTATTGCTTAGACGACTAAGTACACAAGTACATTTTAATAGAAGTTATACTTTCATAAAACTTATATTTTACTTAAAACAAATAATAAACTATAGATTTGAACTAGATAGGTACATACATTAACGAGACAATAAAATATAAATATAATAAACTACTTACCGACATTATCAGGAGACTGTTCACTTTTAAAATAATTGTTACACTGACTTTTTTTCTTCTAAATTTAAGGATTTATATACAGGAACGAGCATGCTTTTATAGTTCAAAATCTACTATTTATTTTTGCGTTTGAAGCGAAATTACAAATTAGGAAAGTAACATGGAGCGTTCGGTGCCAGACGTAAGTTGATACCGTCTGTGTTTACGTTCATACATAAATTATAAGGTTTGTCTGCCTGAGCAAACCAAATATTACTACACTAGCTCTTGTCGCGACTCCATCCGTGTAGAATTTGTTCAGAGCTATCCTACAATTTTCCGGTATAAAAACCTATGTCCACATAATAAACAATACAAAAAAAGCTAAATGGCAAAGTTAGCAGGTAAGTAATAGGCGGTCTTATCGCTTCGGAGCGATCTCTTCCAAGCAACCTTTACAGCATAAAAAAAAGAACAGGAAAAGATAGTAATTAATTATTTTAAGATCATCTAATAAATCACAAGTAAATACTGAGGATAGCATTAGTTTATCAAATACACTTTGACACCGTCGCTCCCATTTATGTCGTAGGCAACCTAAACAATAACCGGCGATAGAATTGAATATGCAAACTAAGCAATCTTATCTCTTGAGACATAAGGTTCTAAACTGGATTAAGTTTATTTATTTTTAACGCATATTGTATTGGGAAAAATACTTAGATGCGTTTTGCAGCGTCAGCTCACCGTACCTATCTCACGTGGACTTTTACAAAAAAGGAGTCTGAAACCACGTGGTTTTCATAATATTTAAGCAGGGTATCTGGATCGGGAACATCATTCCAAGCTTCCCACGTGCTAACCACAGCCTCTTCGTCGAGTTCCAAGTTGTCCAGAAAATTCAAAATGTAAGTGCCAATCATTTTTTACTTTTTTCTTATTTCAAACAGAATACTCTATTATGAATAGTCTATGAATTGTTGATTTACACTTCAGTATTGAATAGATTATTATTATTATTATTATACTTACATAAGCTTGGTGATTTAAGCAAGTCCCTTTATATAAAAGTGTACCTATTCGAATATAGTAGGTATGTTTTTTATTATGTAAACTCTTTCCAATAGATGGTAAATACATGTGCCTCGTGTCTACACGCTTAGCGCGTTAATCGCATAATATTGAATAGATAATAATATAAGTACTTTCTATTTGAATACATTCAAATTTTAATAGATACAAAATTGTGTTGTCTATTTAAATAGATTCATTTATCGAATAGACATAATATAACTAGGTACTTTCTTTTCAAATAGATTAAAATTTTGAATATATACAATATTATGTATGTACATTCTAGACGACCAGATGGCCTAGTGGTTAGAGAACCTGACTACGAAGCTTGAGGCCCCGGGTTCGATTCCCGTGTCGGGGCAGATATTTGTATCAAAAATACGAATGTTTGTTCTCGGGTCTTGGGTGTTTAATGTGTATTTAAGTATGTATCTATGTATATAAGTATGTTTATCCGTTGTCTAGCACCATAACACAAGCTTTGCTTAGCTTACTTTGGGACTAGGTCAATTGGTGTGAATAGTCCTGTGATAAGCATTTATTTCTATTTAAATATTAAGTAGTAGTACGTAGTAGTAGTAGTAGTAGTAGTAGTAGTAGTAGTAGTAGTATAACAAAGTTTATGTATGCCCTCATTTTGAATAATCGGTTGAGTCATTTTGAATAGATTGAAAACATATTGCGCTGTACTTTTAAGGGCTTCAAATATGTATATTTTTAAAGTACTAGGAATTTATCCAGCTATTAAATATTTAGAGTGCAATGCTGGTTATGCAAATGTTCCTATAGCGAAAAAATTGTGCTATCCAGGCCACCGTTTAAAATATATGTATTCCTTCAAGTACACAGAATGATCAATGCAATTAAGTGAATCGTAAATTTTCCTATTATAATTACTATCATGATTCAGTGGTTTAATAATTTTATTATTTTATTAATTACAGGTCCAAGTCTGATGTGAATGCTGACATCCTTTTTCCCTCTGAAGATGATTCATCGGTAGAGGAAACACAAGTCGTGAAGAAAAACAGCAAGGCTAAGAAGAGATCATCTTGTGAAGATTCACACTCTTCGAAGCATGCTGAATCGAGGCGCAGTACTTCTTCAGGGTCAAGCCAGAAGAAAATGAAAACGAGTATTCGTCCATTTACTTCGGCCAAAGAAACAACCATGCATGATCTGTTTGGAACTGACAGCGAAGATGAGGAGCCGGAAGTTAATAAGGACAGCGGTAATAAGAAACCCTTGCAATCTTATCTGACTAGGCGAGTAGCCAACGGCTTTAGTCGACAAGTCGTTAATGAAAAGTTAGGCTCTCACTACATTGAGCTCAAGGTCTACAAATGTAGTGAAATAGAAGACATAGCGCCAATGAACCGATGGCGCCATGCTGTAGTTACCATCAAAAATAAAACCGATACTGATACTCCAGCATGGGATTTGCTGTCTAAATATATAACAACAACCAGAAAAGAATTTAAAGTCCCGCCAACATTCATTTCTTCGTACTTTTAAATTTTAATGCTAAAACCTTAACTTGCAAAAAATATATTGCAACATTATATTCAATTAATTAGCCGCATTGTAAGTATCTTGTACTAATGATCAACTATTAAATAAATAAATCATTTAACTTTTATCATTTATAATATTATTGTTTTTTTATTACAGCCCCCCTAAAGCAACCAGAGGTCACCACAGTGGCTAGAAAAAATTATATTGATACGATTAATTGTGATAAATGTCATATTACATTACCGCAACGTTGGTACCGCTATCATGTTAAAACAAATTTGCATAAATCGAATTGTTTATTAAAAACTGAATTCAAGAATATTGAAATTATTGCTACAGCTTTTAAAAGAAGAATAATTACTTATAGATTAAATCCTATGCAAGAAGTTGAGTACTTCGTACCAGAAGAATTCTTGCAAAGGAATATTGAGGATGTAGTAAAACTGATAAACATGTCTTTGTCTAAACATGAATGCATAAAACTAAATTTTGAGTTATACGCAAGCTTTATCCTGCCAAAGAATAATGAGCAACAAATCAAGTCATTTAATACAAAATATGAGGTAATTTATAAAAGTACAGATCTAAATGAATTTTATACAGATTCTGTAAGTTGTATACAAAATAAATTGGCTGAATTTCAACATTGCGAATCAGGTTGGACGTTACTTTCAATAAGTCACTTGGAAATCAATATCAATAAGTATAGTCCTTTGAGAGGCGGTTCTTTTATAGATCTGCCCTCTAAAATAAAGAATACAAAAAGTTGTATAAATGTACAAAACAAAGATAATTATTGTTTTCTATGGTCTATTGTAGCTGCTCTATATCCATGTAAAAGTAACGTATGCAGACTGCAGTCATATCCCCATTATTCTACAGTCTTTAACATTGAGAGTATGTCATTCCCACCTTCTATAAGTGATATAAAATTATTTGAGAAGAATAATTCTAGTATAAGCATTACTATTTATGGTCTAGATAATAAAAACAATGTGACTGGTCCTTTATACAGTACTCAGTTACGACAAATAAACCATGTTAATTTATTATTTATTGAAAAAAATGGAAAACAGCACTACTGTCTCATTAAAGATCTTCTACGACTGGTGAAAAATCAAGTATCTCATCATAGAGGTAAAATGCATTTATGTGAGGCTTGTTTGCAGTTTTATTCGAGTAAATTAAAGTATGATTCTCATAGATGTTCTAACATCCGTACTGTATTACCAGAAAAGAACACAACAATGTGTTTTAAGCATTTTGAGAGAAAGCAAAAAATAAATTTTGTGATATATGCTGATTTTGAAAGCATACTTAGTAATTTTTCAGACCATAATATTGGTAACACTAAGAAAACAAAGTTACATGTACCTTCTTGTTTTGCTTTCTATATTTGTTGCTCACATGACTCTAACTTGAATAAATTTGTAACGTATAGAGGTCCAGACTGCGTCAAGAAATTTATTCAAAGTTTAATACGAGAAGTTAGAGAAATTTATAAGGTGTTAAGGGTTAACAAGCCGATGTCCCCTTTAACAATCGAGGAGATGAATCAATATCAAAATGCTAAAATTTGTCACATCTGCGAAGAATTACTCTTTGATGATAAAGTCGCGGATCATGATCACATTACATCCCAGTATAGAGGTGCTGCACACTCGCATTGTAACCTTTTATTTCGTATATGTCCGTTTGTACCAGTGATTTTTCATAATTTATCAGGTTACGATTGTCATCTATTCATAAAAGAATTAGCAGAATATCCCGGCGAAATACAAATTATACCGAAAACAAAAGAAAAATACATAACATTAACCAAATTTTTACCAACTAAAGAATCAAATTTTACCATGCAAATTAAATTTCTAGATTCATTTCAGTTTTTGAATTCGAGCTTAGACAATTTAAGTAAAACATTAAATGATGAAGACTTTTTTTATCTTTCAAGTTGTTTTGAGAACAATAAGACTCAAATAAATTTAATTCGTCAAAAAGGTATATATCCCTACGAATATATTGATTCATGGTCTAAATACAATGAAAAATCTCTTCCGAACAAGGATTGTTTCTATAACACCATTACTCAAGAGCATATATCCGATGAAGAATACATGTTAGCTCAAAATGTTTGGACTACTTTTGGCATACGCTGTCTAGGAGAGTATACAGATTTATATCTAAAATGTGATGTTTTGTTGCTATGTGATGTCTTTGAGAATTTTAGAAACACTTGTTTAAAATATTATCGCCTTGATCCTGTTTATTACGTCACGTCACCTAGTTTAAGTTGGGATGCAATGTTACTGTATACTAAAGTACGTCTAGAATTAATTGACAATTTAGAAATGTACCAATTGCTAGAGAGCGGAATAAGGGGCGGGCTCGCTCAATGCTCTTTAAGAAACTGCCTGATGTTTTTAAAGATAAGAATTTAAAGTCATTTAAAAAACTGGTGATGCAATGGTTGATTGATAAATGTTTTTATAGTTTACGAGAGTTCTTTGATAAGTAGTTGATGTTTGTTGGTTTCTGTAACACAATTGATAATATTAAAATTAAATAAATGTAATAAATTATAAATTTGTACGTGAGTTTGTTGGCATAATGTGGCGATCTTACGACTACATAATTTGACGACCTTTATGTAAACCCACCATTAACAAATAAAATATTCATTTCATTTCATTTCATTTCATTTCAAGGTACAATCAAAGACGCCATATCCACGAGGCAGTTGAAAACGGAGACCCTGCTAAAGTTTGGAAATTTCTTAAATCAATTGGAGTTGGTAAATCTCAGCAAAAATCTACTTCGGCTGGTATTGATATTGATCAGCTCAACCAGCATTTCTCTTCTTCGGCTATTTTCAGCGGATCTGAAAAAGACAAAACACTAACTTATCTTTCAACATTACCAACTTCTGATACTACTCCTTTTTATTTCAATCAATTTACCGACAGTGATGTTAAGAAGAGCATATTATCCATCGCTTCAAACGCTGTTGGTGTCGATAGTGTAAGTCGTGCTATGATCCTCCCTCTCCTTGATATAGTTGTCCCCGTCATCACTTCTATACTTAATAATTCTATTACATCGAATATTTTTCCTTTTGTATGGAAGGATGCTGAAATTATTCCCCTACCTAAAAAGTCCAGTCCATCATCCTTTTCTGACTACAGACCGATTTCTATTCTCCCTTTCCTATCCAAAGTTTTGGAGCGTCTAGTGCATCAACAGTTATCATCGTATCTAACCAGAAACGACCTCCTCAATCCCTTTCAGTCAGGTTTCCGTCCTGGTCATAGTACGGCAACCGCACTTGCGAAGATCACCGATGACATCCGAATGGGTATGGATAATAGAAAACTCACTGTTTTAACTCTTTTGGATTTCAGCAATGCTTTCAACACTGTTGATTTCGACATTATGCTTGGAATTTTACGCTCTCTTAACATATCTCCTGCGGTTATTGAATGGTTTCGTAGTTACTTAGTGGGTCGTCGGCAAAGAATAAAGGTGGAAGATTCTCGATCTTCCTGGTGCAACACTCTTGCTGGTGTGCCACAAGGTGGAGTGCTATCTCCATTATTATTCTCTATTTTTATAGATTCTATTTCTCGTAATCTTCTTTCTTCGTATCACCTTTATGCTGATGACCTACAAATCTACTCTCAGGGCGTGATTGGCGATCTTCCGTTGGTTATCGAGTCTGTTAACTTGGATCTAAAAAAGATTTTGAAATGGAGCCAACGATTTGGCCTGATTGTTAATCCGACAAAGACCCAGGTCATTGTTATTGGTAGCTCGAAACTTGTCCCAAGAGTCGACTTTGCATCTCTGCCACCGGTGCTTTTCGACGGAGTACTAATACCGTTTGCACATCAGGTCAAGAGCCTGGGTGTTATTTTAGACCGCACTCTCTCATGGTCTCCTCATGTGTGCGAGGTGAGCAGGAAGGTGTTTGCTGCGGTGGGATCTTTAAGACGGCTTCAGAATTTCCTACCTTTTGCTACCAAGGTTGCGCTTGCTCAAACTTTACTGCATCCTATATTCGACTATGCTGACATTTGTTATCCCGATCTCCTAGAAGAGCAGCTTAATAAACTTGAGCGAATTCAAAATCTATGCATTCGGTTTATTTTTGGTCTGCGTAAGTTCGATCATGTCTCTATTTTTCGATCACAGCTCAAGTGGCTCCCAATCCGCCTTCGCCGTAACTCTCACATTCTCCACCTTCTTTACGGCATTCTCTTTAACCCTGCAACTCCTCGCTACCTCAAAGAGCGGTTTAGCTACGTAACTTCTATTCGATGCTCTCAGAACTTTCTCCTTACCGTGCCTCTCTCTAACTCCAAATTTTATGTCTATTCTTATACTGTCCAGGCTATACGGTTGTGGAATGCCTTACCGATTGACTTACGACGGGCAAAATCTCTGTCAATCTTTAAATCTATGCTTAAGGTGTATTATCTGTCATCTTGTAATAATTAGCTTTGTTATAGTTTATTTATTTATTTATATGTGTCTGTTTATCCCACTGCTTATATTTGTTTTAGACGTGTACCTATTATAATGTAAGTACTATTTATGCATAAGTAGATGTACTATTTTTGTTGCGTTTTAATTTTCTGATCCACTGTTGATGCACCACCTGCTGTAAACTAGTCCTTCCTTCTTTCTGGTAAAGGGTTGCCTGGAAGAGATCGCTCTTAAGCGATAAGGCCGCCTATTGCTTACCTTGTATCTTTCTCTCTGTGTACCTGTTTTCTGTATTGCTTACTATTCCTGGTGTACAATAAAGAGTCATTGTATTGTACAATGACATGAATTCAATGGCCTCATGGAATGCCGCACCACAAGCTAGTTCTAGCACTAACCAATCTAGCGACATTAACAATGAGCCTAGAGAATTTTTTCGTTCCCAATGAGAATTTTATTTTGAATTATAATAACAGTAGTACCGTAACTTTTAACTTATATAGTAGCGACATTAACCTTTTAGTCGATAGCGGAGCCAGTCTTTGTGTTTTGAAATATGAGTGGCTACTACAAGAGAACCCTCATTTACTGAGCTCGCTAAGTAAAGATCAGATTGTTATAAAAGGTGTTAGTGGTAAATTACAATCAATAGGATCGATTTATTTAGATTTAATGTATGATGGAATAATATTTAGAGAAAAATTTTACGTTTTTAAGAATCTGTCTTGTTCAGTGAACGGAATTTTAGGTGATAACTTCTTAAGTAAATATCAAGCTATTATTAATTATGAAAATAATACACTACGATTAACTAACAATAATGATAGAGTTAACATATATATCAACTGTCAGGATAGGTATAGGTACAGGCATATTGTCCCACCTCGGTGTGAAGTGATAAAATACATACCTACCTCCTTACGAGAAGATTGCGTAGTATTGTCGAACGAAATTCAACAAGGAGTTTTTGTTGCGGGATTAATTGCGAAACCTAAAGAAGGTCGCATCCCGATAAGAATTTTAAATACTACTGATAATGAGATAACTATTGATTGTTACGATCTGCAAATTCATAGTCTTTGTAGTTTTAATACATGTCGTTTCGAGCCACAGAAGGCTACAGCTGATCGAGTTAAAACTTTATTTGACTTACTGAATGTATCCTCACTAAATAAAGAGGAACGTTTGAGTATTGAGAGTATATGCGCTAAGTATGCAGATGTGTTTCATCTGCCCGGCGACAAGTTATCAGTAACGAACTTAATGTCGCATAACATCACTTTGAAAGATAACACTGCACCAGTCTACGTTAAGCCATATAGGATCCCACATGCTATGAAACAAGAAGTCCAAAAGCAGATAGATGATATGTTAGCAAATGATATCATAGAGGAAGCAACATCAGAGTGGTCTAGTCCTGTATTGTTAGCACCTAAAAAGACAGACAGATCTAGTGAGAAAAAATGGAGGCTAGTCATTGATTACAGACAGTTAAATAATTGCATTCAAGACGATAAGTTCCCTTTGCCTAATATCACAGATATATTAGATTCACTATCCAATAGTATCTATTTCTCAAAATTAGACCTCTCGCAAAGTTAATATCAGTTAAATTTAGATAAGAAATCCAGAAAGTACACAGCATTCACTACCGACGCAAAAATGTACCAAATGAAACGCTGTCCCATGGGTCTCAAAACATCACCCAGTGTATTTTCACGACTTATGACTATTGCCATGTCTGGTTTAAATTATAAACAAGCATTTATTTATTTGGATGACTGTATCGTCATAGGATCGTCCATAGAAAACCACAATAAAAATTTAATATCAGTTTTAGAGAGACTTAGGCAAGTTAACTTAAAATTAAATCCTATAAAATGTGATTTTTTACGCACAGAAATTGTTTATTTAGGCCATAGAATAACTTCACAAGGTATATTACCTGACGACAGCAAAATTGAAACGTTGCGAAAGTATCCAGTGCCGATGAACTCCGACGAAGTCAAACGTTTTGTCGCATTCGCAAATTATTATAGACGTTTCATACATAATTTTGCAAGTATTGCGTACCCATTAAATAAACTTAGTAAAAAGAATGTAAAATTTGAATGGACTGACGAATGTGAAACAGCTTTTCATACGTTGAAAACCGCTCTAATGAAACCACCAGTTCTTCAGTACCCAGATTTTTCAGATGATAACGTTTTTCAATTACAGACAGACGCAAGTAGGACAGGAATAGCTGCTATCATTTCAAACAAAAATGGCCAGGTTATAGCGTATGCCAGTCGAAATTTAAAGCCAGCCGAAACCAGATATCCAATAATTGACCTAGAACTTTTAGCTATAGTTTGGGGTGTACGACATTTTCGACCTTATTTGTACGGAAGAAAATTCAAAATCCTTACGGATCATAAGCCTTTAGTTTATTTATTTAGTTTAAAAGATCCATCAAGTCGATTAACGAAATTTAGACTTTACCTTGAGGAGTACGACTTTGAAATCGAATATGTCCCGGGTCGAAACAATGCAGCTGCAGACGCGTTGAGTCGATTACCGATGACTAGTACCGATTTAAAGTCTATAAGAGAACAAGTAGTTTCGGTCCTTACGCGCGCACAAACTAGACAACTTAAGCAAAACCGAACTACGACAAATACTGACGTGACAACTGAGATCCCTACTTCTTCCAGGCCTGATCAACCTGTGGCTGTAGAGATTCTCAAAAGACCAAATGACGTTTATTTGTTCTTCATAACTTTGATAAAATTATTTATGGTTGTAGAAAAGATAATATATCTAATAACGGCGATTGTGTATATGCGCCAGCGCAGTCAGCAATTTATCTAAACTCTCGATCGTTATCTACCCCAGAGGTGTTAGCGAGAGACTTAGAAAGTTTATGTAACATATAAAATATTACAGAGCTTATAATTGCTAAGAATAAAAGCATTGAAGGTTACGTGAAAAGCCTTGTGCGAGCTATGAAATCTCTAAAGATAGGTGCACCACGTTTATTGATTACGAAAAATATTATTAGAGTCACTGATAGAGACGAAAAGACAGTAATTTTAAATAACTTTCACTTGCTACCAACCAGCGGTCATGCAGGTATTAATCGTATGCTAAATAACATCAAAAAATATTACTTCTGGCCAGGTATAAGTAATGATGTTACTCAGTACGTTAAAAAGTGTAAACAATGTCAGATACAAAAGTATACAAATAGGCAAATAAAGGAGCCAATGACTATAACGTTGACAGCCACCTCGGCTTTTGAAAGAGTAAGCTTAGATATTATGGGTCCAATAGATATAGACGATAGTAATAGTAGATACGTTTTAACTTTACAGTGCGACCTAAGCAAATTCGTAGAAGCTTATCCACTACAAACTAAAGATACGGTTTCAGTTGCACGAGCATTTGTAGACAATTTTATCTTACGATTCGGCATTCCAAAGGAAATTATAACCGACCAAGGCACTGAGTTCATGTCCTCTGTTATGACTGAATTATGTAGTTTACTAAAAATTAAAAAACTAAACTCAACTGCGTATCACCATGAAACTCTAGGAGGTCTTGAAAACACTCACAAATCACTCGGTGCTTATCTCAGAATACAATGTCAAAACAACAGAACAAACTGGAGCAGTTGGCTCCCATACTGGTGTTTTTCTTTTAACACATCTGTACATACTGAGACCAAATACACTCCATTTGAATTAGTTTTCGGAAAAGTTTGCAACTTACCTAGTAATTTAAATTCGTCTGTTGACCCTTTGTATATTTATGATAGTTACCCTCAGGAACTTAGATTTAGATTACAAAAGGCACAGTCCGATGCAAGAAATAATTTAATTGTAAATAAAGTGCAAAGAAAAGAGATTTATGATAAGAAAATGAATCCAATTATGTACAAAAAAGATGATTTTGTATTATTGCGAAACCAAATAGGAGATAAACTAGATAACATTTATAATGGTCCTTATAAAGTAATTAAAGATATCTCACCAAACGTAAAAATTTCGAAAAATGGTAAAGAAATTATTGTGCATAAAAACAATACAAAATTATTTTTTTTATAGCAAATTTATTATTTTTTTATTAGTAATTAGTTTAAGTACCTACTAATTTATGTGTAGCAATGTTTTCATACCAAATTCTTGCTTTGTATTAAGTTATTATATAGTACTAAATATGATGAATAAGTTTAAGCTAGTTGTTATTATTTCCTTGAGAACTATAGCAGAGTTTTTTTTCTTTTTTAAAAAAAAGGGAAGGTGAAGTAGAGTTTTAAGGGGAGTTGTAGTATGTAGTTAGTATTACGAAATAACGCTGCAATTAGGGCAACGAACGGCCCGCTTACTCCGCATTTAGGCAAATAATAGTGACGTAGCTTTAAGTAACATTAAGCATAATTGTATTAGATGATAGTCATTCATTATACGACAATCATGGACATAACAAGTGTTTGATCTTCTCACCTATCTCCTGAACAAGACATCCACCAACATATATTAGACCGTCATCAGATCCTGATTTGATGACAATGGGACCATCTCAGGAGTATATTGTATTCTTTCGAATAAAAAACAATTTTTATTATCGGTCGACAAGTGATCGAACATACTACATAAAAAAATACATAAAGTGGAATGCATAAGCTCCTCTTTTTTTTGAAGCCGGTTCAAGAGCCCTTTGCGGCCTACTTATAGTAGGTATAAACTTATGAATTTTGAAATTTTAGCTTTCTACAACCAGTAAAACGTAAAATCCCGTATTATCCCGTTCCCGTAAGAATTTCGGGAAATGCTTTCTTAATGCTCCCCTACACTCCCCAAGGAACCCGTTTGCCAAATTTCAGCTTTCTATGACCAGTAAAACGAAAAGTCCCGTTTTTCCCGTTCCCGTGGGAATTTTGGAAAGTCCTCTCACAATACTCTTCTACACTCCCCAAGCAACCTACATGCCGAATTTCAGCTTTCTACAACCAGTAAAACGAAAAATCTCGTTTTTTTCCCGTTCCCGTGGGAATTTTGGAAAGTCCTCTCTCAATCCTCCTTGATACTCCCCAAGCAACCTACATGCCGAATTTTAGCTTTCTACGACCAATAAAACGAAAAATCCCGTTTTTTCCTTATCCCGTGGGAATTTCCGAAAATCATTAAAACTGTTTCTTACCATTATAATTACCTACTTCTGTGCCAAATTTAAAGAGTCTAATAATTATAGTTCATAGGGTCCCGTTGAACTGAATATATAAATCCCGTTTTTTCCTTATCCCGTGGGAATTTTGAAAAATCCTGAAATTTATGTTTTTACTAATGTACCTACCTACCTGTGTATCAAATTTAAAGAGTCTAGTTATTATAGTTACTGAGATTGGGTCACTCGGAATCGAATATATAAATCCCGTTTTTTCCCGTTCGGAAAACCGACCCCAAACCGACTTCAAAAAAGGAGGAGGTTATGCATTCCACTTTATATATTTTTTTATGTAGGTATGTTCACCGATTTCTCGATCAATTGTGGACCGATTATTAAAATTATTTTTTAATTCGAAAGAATGGAATATACTCCTGAGATGGTCCCATTGTCACCAAATCAGGATCTGATGACGGGATCTCAGGGAAATCGACGGCAACCCTCAAATTTTGTAGGCACGCATTACGTTTTTCATATATTTTCTCAAGCTATTTAAGTGTTTGCGTCTGGTAGACATCATCTCATGTAGATGAGCTGATGATGGAAGGTAAAACTCCTTAACGGTTAGGAGTTGAGGATATTTTTTCAAATATTATAGGTACCTATAGACCGATAGTTGTATTCTTTCAGGTTATCCAGGTGAGCTGATGATGGAAGGTTAAACTCCTTAACGGTTAGGAGTTATAGGAAGTTTCTTTAAATATCATATGCACGTATAGATATACTTTTAGTTGTATTCTTTTTGGTTATTCAGATGAGCTGATGATGGAATGTATAACTCCTTAATGGTTGGGTCACACAACACCTTAACAAGATACTATAATATCTACAGGGTTATTGGTAAGTCGACCTAATCCCGTTAAGGGGTTACGGGTGTACCGCCCCCCCCCCTCACTCTACCTACCCCCTCTTCGATACTAAACTATGCTATATGCTACCTACCTATATAGACCTACCTCCTATATATTTCTACCTATATTTCTACCTACATCCCTACATTACTTTATCTATATCTACCTATATAACTACCTATAGAAGACCTACCTAGGGAACCCTACCTATATAAGCGAACCTATCGCACCTAATTTTTTCTAAAATAGTCTCTAAAATACCTAGCTCCTAACTCAAGCTGATTTACCTTGTTTAAGTCACAAAATTGGCCAGTGATCGTTAGCGGTCTACGTAATAAGGAACCTACATTGAGTCCGAAGAATAACCCGACAGTTCTTTTTTGTATGTATGGGTAGTAGTTAACTGCTATATAATTCAAGTTTATAATGAAGATATGGTTAGGATGGATATTTTTAAAGAAAGTAATTGCCTATAGTTAATAAAAGTTATTGAGAAAGATGAATAGTTGAAGTAGGATAATTAAGCTGTTTGTAGTTTCAAGTAATTGTATATAGTTTTAAGTAATTGTATATAGTTTTAAGTGATCGCATATAGATAATAAAACCTGTAGAGATGTCAAAAGAAGAATGGTCGGAGAAAGATAATTGTCTGTAGTTTTATTAATGTCATATGTCCATAGTCTGCGTCATATTCGTGAGGAAAGGGTATTATTTATGTGGCAGAGTCCTAGGGCTTCGCCTCCGCCCTAGGAAATGACCATGCGTCCCTGACTTGGAGAGGTCCCTTCCACTGCTTTGAAGAAGCATATACCTTTTCCTTGTTTAGGTAATGAATGCATTACCTTAAGTAAATGAGAGGACATTTCAAAGGGATATTAGTTACAGTCTGTGGCCGTTCTTGGGTCCAACCTGTGATCATATTGCCTCTGCAATAGCTAGCCGAAACTTCGGTAGTAATTGTAGACTTCGAAGAATGATCATAATGACTATTGAGTAGCTACCAGATCCTTTGGTACCAGTAAGCCACTAACTTGCATCTGCCTCAGTTATAGTCAGAATGACGGATTGTAAAACAAGTATTTGGTAAGCTTTTACCATCTAGGTACAGTAAGTATAACTAGCCACCACAGGACCAGATAATCCAAGGTTATTTCACCAGGGACGACCGCCGACTTCAAAGGAGATTCTACTTTTCAGCAAATAAATATTCATAGTGAGTTTGTTGAGTTTTATTTTTACTCACTTAATTGAGTCTACTAGGGTTTACTAGATAGGACATATGGATGAAAGGGAAACCCTGAAATCTTTCATCCGTCGGAAGTCTAGAGCGTCATAGTCAAAGTCAGTCAATGCCTCAGGCATTAGTAGTTATGTCATCAAATGTAGCACTTTCCCACAACACAAAATAGCTCAATGAAGAACTGTCTTGTTTAGGTAGTAGTATTAAGTAAGTCAGGAGGCATAGTAATGCCCTCTTACATCAATTAGTATAATGACGAACAGCAGGAAGTATTTAGTTAATGGTAATAGTATTAAGTATGTCAGATGGCATATCTCAGCCCTCCAACACACTACAGTATAATGAAGAACTGAAGATAGTTAATGATAATAACATCAAGTATGTCAGGTGGTATATTTCAACCCTCCGACACACTACAGTATAATGAAGAACTGAAGATAGTTAATGGTAATAACACCTATCCCCGAAGAACCTATCCTACCAGCTAAACTATCCATCTATTCTACACGAAATTGAAAAGCTAGGAATCCGGATTCCACATTTACAACTACCGCGGGGCCCCTCTCCAACTGATAAGAGAGGGCCTATCCTGAGCTAATGCCTACGTTGAGTGGGTTGGCTCAAGTCCTACTTTCTATACCCGTGTGCTTACTGGTACCCTTCTGAGGGGATTGGGATAGAAGAATACCAGTGTGTAATATATATATAAATAGATAAGCGGACTAGGTAGATGATGAGTTTGAAACACCGGTTATGGCGCTCCAAACCCTTCAACACCCAGGGAGAACTTAGGTCCGACTCTTGAGTTATAATACAGACCCCCACCCATCTCCAAGAGGTGGTAAATTTACACTAATACGCCTCCGAGATGGGCTAATCGTTACGTTAACACCGCAAGGTTTCGGGACTATCCCTTCTCAGAGTCCAGCTATTACTTCAGCTGATGCTCGAATAGGTTCTCCAACACTAACACAACCTAGCCCCTACACTGACCCCACAAAATCCACTAAACCCCAATTTAACTATCTCACAGCTATGTAGTTATCCAAACGATGAGCATTCCATCGCCATGTTCTGGCAATAAATACGCAAAGCCAGATAACCAAACTAAACCCCTCCCCATTAACTATCACAAGAAACTAACAAATAAACTCCTATACGAAATTCCCGCAAAATCCCGCTACCCCATCTTAACTAACAGCAACTATGTAATTATCCGACAATGAATATTCCATCACCATATTTGGCAATAAATACACAAAGCCGGGCAATCACACTAAACCCCTCCCCATTAACTATCACAAGAAACTAACAAATAAACTCCCATACGAAATTCCCGCAAAATCCCGCTACCCCATCTTAACTAACAGCAACTATGTAATTATCCGACAATGAATATTCCATCACCATATTTGGCAATAAATACACAAAGCCGGGCAATCACACTAAACCCCTCCCCATTAACTAACACAAGAAACATTTAAACACCCAATAAAAGAAACACGATAAAAGAAAACACAAGAGAAAACACAATAAAGTAAGAGAAAATACGGTAAAAGTCACGATAAAAATGATACCTCTAACACACTGGGAGAACCGTTTCCGAGCCCGTGGCAAAGACGAAGAACCCGTTCTCTGTCCGCGCGTCGCTTTTTATACGCCATCTAACGTTCCAATAGCGAACTAAGCGCACTTAGCCCAAGCAATCCCATTGGAGCATTTGGAGCACTTGGTCCATTCAAACCATATGGTACACACGGAGCACTAGGTGCAAAAGGGGCCCGAATAACTGTGGAAAGGTCGTATCTCGAGCGCGTGCCTCCAGTCTACCCGACAATTCTCATTCCGAACTCGATACTGAAATAGCTTCTAAGCTTTTCACTTAAGGTGCAGATTTGCCTGTTTTACCTCTAAATTGGGTCAGCCAGTTTGTTGGCAAAATTACAGGTATGCCGTCTAGTAAGCGAAAGTGTTGCATCATCTTCATCATCATCATCATCATCTCAGGCCTTTCCTCAAGTAAAAAGGTTACAAATGAGGATTTTCCGAATGTAATTGTTAATTAGCCTTATTAACATTGTTGTCGTCAGTCCCACATTCCCAAATAAGCTCCATACAGGCCTATTCTTACAATAAAAGGTTCAGTATGCAAATAGGTAGTTTGTGATCAATGAATTAAAAATAACATCGCCCTATTGGCGTATGAAACAATTTTATTAGCTATTTTGATTATATATTATTATCTAATATACCTAAAACTATGTTTATATAAGATGGAACATTACAGATGGATGTCTGTACTGTTACAATTGCCCCCCAAATTCTATGGAAGCGGACATATATTTAGCTGAAGTAGAATTTGTTAATTGCAATAAAACAACATCTATCATTAAACTTATTAACACTTTTCCCTTCTATGATTGCCTCTCCTCCTTCTCCAGGCAATTTTCATGTGAGGTGTGTTTTTAAACCAAATATAGAAGTGGAAACACTCAAGGGGCGAATAGCCAAGTCTCGCATGTCACGAATGGCGATTCAAGAGTTACACGAACTGACTCTTATCTCATCAGGGAAAATGGTTGTGCTAGTCCCATTTCATCTCTAATAGAAACGTATTTAGCGATGGATACAATCTTGCATCTGCCTCTGTCGACTGAAATCGATCACCAATACGTCCCTTCAAAAGATAATGCCAGCCGTCGGCGACATAACCATTAAATACCCAATCCCAACAGCGTAACCTAACCCTCTCCCCCCGAATACCACACCCCCAACTTGGTGAATGTTGCAACAATAAAGTTCGTCATATTGTATTTAATTTGTATGTATTCGACCAGGAGTGAATTACTAAAGGGTCATTAACTAATCCTCAGCAACCAAAATAACGATAAAAAAAAAAAGCTTCACGAGGAACTAATGTCGCAGCAAGGGAAATGAGACCTTCTAGGTTCATACACAAAAGCTAGTGACCAGGTCTTGCATCTGCCTCTAACGACCATGATCATTCGCAGATGTGCCCCCCCGTAAACAAAGTCCCACCCTGAACGCTCAAAGAGGTAAATTTCATTTATGTGCACAGCACACAAAATATCCACGAATGTACGTATGCATGAATAGTCTTTGATCCTCTTTCATTTTACTCACTCCCAATCTTTGACTTGTTATGATATTAAGATCCATTATTTCGGACTATGTCCAGCAAAATTACTTTTCAAATGAATTACAATAAGAATTATATAAATTACATTTTCCATGTAGATATTTCTTTAGCAAAATACAGGCGCTTATCAGTTTATTTTATTTTCGCGCCAGTATGCAATGATAATGATCATTACAATATTATTTCCAAGGATAATACAATATTACGCATCTAAATTGTCACGTGTATTTAGTCATGGTCCTATGTTGTGTCTAAGTCTGAAGTTACATGGAAGGCTTTTAACTGCATGATGCCATTTTTTTTTTTTTTTTTTTTTTTTTTTTGCTTACTCCTAACATCTACAACCATGTTACTTGTTTGCGAAGTGTAATGTTCCAGTCCAAATGTTAATAAGTTAAATAAAATTTCAATATCAAGGCCTCTTCCCCACAAGCTACTCAACTTATACACTCATCTCTTTCACACACCCACTCTTACATCCTTCCTCATTCGCCCTTTCATACTGGTATTACTAATCGACTACCCCCTCCCTTAACTATAACCACAACCATACCTCCCCTCCGCTCTTGCACCCCACCTTG
The DNA here is from genome assembly GCA_947563465.1 of Archips xylosteana. Taxonomy (NCBI): domain Eukaryota; kingdom Metazoa; phylum Arthropoda; class Insecta; order Lepidoptera; family Tortricidae; genus Archips; species Archips xylosteana. The sequence goes on from CANOAX010000012.1 coordinate 317,062, forward strand.
ACATTAAAATAATATTTGTATTCTATTTAAAAACATTTTTTTATTATTATTTTTATTTTTAGAATTAATTTGAGCAATAAAAATTCTTCCCAGTAAACATATGTCCTATTTTATATATATATATCTTTCTACCCAATAACAGTTACTTCTTATTTCATAATTCTTAGTAAATTTTTTCTAAAGAACAAAATGGCTATAGCTAAGTACTACTATTTTTTCTTCCCAACTAAACATCAAGTTTATCCCACTACAATTCCTAAAAATCTAATTTCTACTTTCACCACCACCACCTCCACCAGTACTAACAACAAAAATGACCCATTGATTTCCCCACCCATAGAATCCCGAATTCACACTATATCTACTTCCTTATAACTAATTCCTTATTACTAAAACAACAAAACAAGTGAAATCCAAAATTTCTAGTTTTACCTATGCGCTCCGTGAAATTAAATAAATGTCTGACTTTAAAACAGCCCTACACGCGTAATCTGTCTACGCCAATGCTTGGCTGCGCTATGGCATAATTGTAAAATGCACCCATGTAGCAACTATATAATGGCTATAATAATATTTAACAGACTGCCTAAAATATGGAAACGAATCTAGCGACATTAAATTTATAAAATTAGTTAATGGCTTGTTAATTTTGAAATGATATTATAAGGTAAACGATTATTTGAATGATAAATTGTAGAAAGCGTCGGATATGTTAGGATTACTGGTTACTATCGATTTGGTCTAGGTAGATATTGACATATATATTTTTATTTCCCATTTTTCGCTTCTTATTGACTGGGGGAACGAATTTAATTGGAATTAATAGGATACATTGTGAATGTTTATTTTTATAATTTTAGACAATTTTAAACCTGACATATATATATTTTTTAATTTTTAATTTAATTTTTAGACCTTAAGTTATATTTTATCTAATTTTAATTTATATTTTCAAGTTACTAATTATCTTCCTCCAGTCAGGTCAAATAATGTATGTACTTAAGTAAACATTTAGAAAATAAGGTAATTGCAGCGCCCTAACAGGGTAACATGTACCTACTATATCTAATCTATGACCTATAATAATTGTACAAATGAACATGATCGCAATAACGAGTATAAATATGAATTATTTACCTAGTTCCTCTGAACACTGAACATTATTATATTATCTAAACAACAGCAATTACCATCGCTACGCGAAGCTACTAATTCAAGTAGGTAAGGCGCATCGCCTCTTTCATCACTCTAATTTATCCTATGTAAGTATAATCTACCTAACCGAGTATCTGGTTATTTGTATCTATCGCCTAAACAACGATTAGTACCTTCTAATAGTCCTACAATTAGTGCCTATTAATAGTCTTCTAATAATTAAGAATAATAGTTCAGAATAATAGTTTAGTTTAAGAATATTAGTTTCAGTAATTTTAGAGCATTTCAATGTCTAGTATAAAACATTAGGGTATATAATTTTAGATATAATATTAAATTTAGGACACATAGCGTAGGGTCCTAACTACCAGATGACCACGGCCAGTACAAGTAACTTCCTAAAGTGACAATGTCCCGTCCTACTCAGACCAACTCATAATAATAATATTAATTCCTATTGAATAAAAAGCCCCTTATGAACATACAATGCAATAGTATAGTATGTACATCGTTATACAAAACAACTAGAAACCAAGGAAATAAGTAAGCTTGTCAAAATTTATCTGAATAAGGTAACTATTATCTTTAGCGCCCCGCCTATAACAAAAACGTAAATTACACGACGTAACTATTAGTATTGTGTTTCCTATGCCTATGAATATTCACTTATTTATTAAATGTTCTACCCGGCTTGGCAAGGCGCACTACCGTGCCCCCCAGACACTTAGGCATCCATACACACACTAGTTGATACCATATAGAAAACTACCTCTTCAAAACGGAATAATGATTAACTCGCACCCGTGTATACCTAAACTTTCTACATATCCTACAGTTGCTAAATACTATTTACCTAAGCTATCCATGAAATTTGATGTACACTGCCCGTGTAAGTACTATACCCACCCTTCCTAAATTGTGCCTTATAATATTGACCTGCGTAACTCTGCTACTGAAACCCATTGTTACCGGTTGTGTTAATCTTATTTGTTTACTAGATAAAGAGATTTAAAATACATACACACACACACATGTTGGCCGGACCTAAAGCCAAGCATAACCAATCAAGGGATCAAACTGTCAACAAAACCTATGCAAATTTTTATTTCTATAAATAGACATTCAGTCTTCAAACAACTAACATTCCTATCTTAAGCAATTGAGACTAAATTTCCTACTCTAGCTTGCATTATATATTAATTATTTCCCTACAATAAAGTTTCATATGTCAATAGAGGTTAAAATGCAAACAACCAACTGTCAATTCCATGGCAACAACCCATTTTAAGTATTAATGAATTTAAATTACACGCTATGTACCTAGTAAGCTCGTTACCTACTGTAGTTTATCTTATTATTTCGTAACTAACGAAGTACCGAGCGACATTCCTAGATCAACGATTTATCAGTCTTATTTACGCTACAACTTTTCGCCGCACAATAAAGTATAGTTTAAACTACGAACCCTTAAATTTAAAATTCCTACTTAAATGAGCAATGCCGGGAATCGAACCCAGGTCCTTGGCTTAATATATATTAATTCAAACACATACCACCGTCAAAAGTTTGCTAGATATACCTATCAACATTGTCGGTTGTCGAGTCCTAAATTTCACTCACTCACGGACGGTCTCACTTCAATAATACAATTGTCTTGCTATCACCTTGATATCCGATTTCACTTTTAACTTTATGTACGCACATTTGTTTTAGAATCACTAGATTTTATAGTTAAATACTTAGTCAAAATAAACTCTCAACGTTCTATTGTTTTGACACTTCACTAACTGTCAAATCAGTCCGTCGTTTTGACAGCTTAATGCTTCCGAAACCGTTTTCCCGCCTAACCAAAACGTCACACACTCTTCACGTAGTGAGTCATTATTTTTACGACAACTTTATAAATTTCATCTATTGTGATACTACTAACTGATTTAATTTAACGACGGCTTAAAATCCGGATGTAATTTTGTTTCCTGCCAAGGTAATTATAAAACCGGTAAGAGTCTGTCTAGCATGGTTGGCAACACCACCCTTATCTGCTTTAATCTACATTAGGAAAAAAACAAACTATGTTTAAAGGCATGCTCACACCGAACTCATCTACAACCGATCCCTAGATTTTCTTCGTCTAAATTTCTTGGTTACGCAGAGCATTTGTCCCCTTACATTTATATCTTTTTTTTTTCCCAGGCAAAGACAACTGCCCTACTTAAACAAACAATGCATTAATCTATTTGACCCTTTTACTATGATTTTAAGTAACAACGCTGTTTCTAAACTTTTATATTTCCTCCCATTATTTTTTTTCAAACACTCTACCATTCATTTATTGTAATATGAATAACTGATTTAATTAACATACAGCAAGATTTTATAATACTTCGATATTGGATAAATCTTCCTACATTTCATCGCGGCAGTTTGTTTGACCGTGTACAGCTAACTTTATAGGAACTGAATTTTATTACCCTAGCAACTTTCGTCCTAGCGTCAGCTTAGGCGTCAGCCAGTCTGCGGCACAGAGTACATTTTTTATATACCGGCTAAAATTAGAACTTTGTTTACGACGCCATCGAATTTTTTTCTTGTGTCCAAGTTTAAATGCAAATTGTGTTGGAATTTATAATAATAACCATTTATTTCACTCCTCAAGACAGATTTCTATCTATGTTTACTTCGTCAAGGCTGTGACGTCAAAGATGTTTTAATATCCAGGTAAGTACCTATCTATTTTTAGCTTGATTTGATTATGCAGTGCGGTCCGTTTAGTACAATTCCTCTCATAAAATCCTATCGATATTAACAATGTACGTATAAATAGACAACTGTTTAATTCTTAAGTATGGACTAACATGAATGCGTCATCGCTTCGATCCGATTGAAATACAATTTAATTAGTTATTTAACGAGTGATGAACTTGTGTTCACTTACAAAGTGTTCGCGTCATAATAAACCTCTCAACTGATGAAATAAAATAGTGTTTATCTACTGTGCTTAGACGTAGTATAAGTACTACATTATCGTAATTAAACCTTGGCGATCGGATGTAATATATATATACTATAGAATTCTGAGTAAATTTAAATCAAATGACTAACCATACTAAGTACGTAGTCTGCCGAGTGTGACTTTCCTTTCATTACCTAATAATATCACTAGTTCCCTAGACGTTTCTATACCCTGATTCTATTGTAGCGCGTATTGACATCTAAGGTCCCTTGTCCAATGCATTTCAAACCTCATCGCTATGGTATATCGACTTGCCAACCCGTAATAAATATTATGTCATTGATAATAACATCCATAACCAAACCGTTCTGTCAAAGTACTAATAATTTTAATTAACTAACATACCTCAATTTGACGAACAATTATTCTACCTAGTAGATAGACAAGAGTAGAAGTATTTTTTTTTAGCAATAAGACCGCCTATTATCTACCTGAAATTTTTTTTATAATGTCACCGTACCGCTTTTGGAGACCAATAAAGAATATCTATATTGTATTATATTGTATTGTATAGATAGGGTAATTTCTGGTCGCTATAATTAAATGAGATTTAGTTAATTGTATGTTTGGGACGTGGCATTTACTTATTTACTAGTGAAATTAATAACTAAATTTTATTTCAGATAACCCGAAGCCTTTCAATATCCTAAACTTATTCTGTGGTTAAATACTATCCAGCGCTGATGTTTTGAATATAGCCAGCCCAACATTTTAGTAAGGTAAGAAGTGGCTTAATTATCTATCCTATATGTCTTATCTTATCTATAAAACCATACTGTGCGTGTACCATATTGTACTTGAACTTTTAAATTTAATTAACCGCTACGTTGTAAAATGTAATGAATTAATTTAACAGAATAATACCAATAACTTAAATGGAAACGCGTGTCCGTCTGTCTATTCGTCCATCTGTCCACTACTCCCTCACGTTAAATTGACTAAGCTGATCCGGATGAAATTCGGATTTAATAACTAAGTTAACAAAATAATATCAATATCATAATTGGGACAGTATGTCCGTCTGTCTATCCGCCCGTCTGTCTGCTAAACTGGCTAAACTGATCCGGATGAAATACGGCACACAGACAGCATGTGAGTCATGTGGCCCGGGGAAGAGCACGGACTCCTACAAATCAGTGATTAACGATCTCCCTACAGGCAAAGTCGCGGGCAACAGTTGTATAACATAAAACGAGAAAGACTGCTTTGCCTACCTAACGAAACCTATGTCAATATGAGCTAAATAAGCCTATCTATTTCTCTAAAAGGTCGGCAACGCACCCGCGATACCCCAAATGTTGCGGGTGTTCATGGGCTGCGGCAATTGCCCCCCCTATCAGATGATCCGCATGCTCGTTTGCCCCCTATCCTATATTTAACTATGTAATCTCTCTGACCTTAGTTAACCTACAACTACTTAGGATATTCTAATCTCTATTGCCAATTATCATGGGATAACTCTATTTAGCTAACCAAGACACCACTACCACTCCGATGTGTTACTATTTAAAGTTGAGGTACTCTATAGGTTTCTTCACTTTATTAAAGCATCTATTTTTATCTGTTTGCGCCCTGTCTGTCTAAGCATTAAATAACTTCCTAAGATTGCTATTTTTTTTCTCTAGGCTGTACGATTTTTCGAGTGAAAGTGCTATTTTTTTTTTCTCTAGGCTGTACGATTTTTCGAGCTAAAGTGCTATTTTTTTTCTCTAGGCTGTACGATTTTTCGAGCTAAAGACTATATTTTCTCAGAATGAATTACGTCTCGCTTAACGAGTAGGTAGATATAAATAGCGTAACTACATAATCCGGCGCCGAGCCGATAACAAAACATTTGCTAGATAATACGAATTCGTTATTGAGTAAGACGAGTAGAAATAAAATGAGTTTACTTTTGCAAGTATGCAGACTTGCAGAGTACAGGGCCGTAATCAGGCGATCGGAATTTTATTTAAAACGCGGACTTTGAGTTTATGTTTAAAACTTGCTAATGACTTTATGTCCCTTATAACGCTGGGCAGGTTATTATAATTACGCGCTCCCTCAACTATCTCTGTTAGTTTTAAAAGTGGTATCGCAATGTATAGATTTTGATATATTTTTTTTTATCAGTAAGCTAGTGCTATAAGTGTAAAGTTGGTTAAAGCTCTTTATTTTTAATTACTATTTTTAATGACGGTTGTTAAAATTAACTCTTCTTTTTTTTTTCCAGAACTACAAGTACAAGAGACTACGCACCGATACGAAAAGACTTCGACCTTCTGCTTTAGAACAATAATAAATGACTATGAACTAATTACTACCCGTATATACAAACCTATTTCTCGCGGCAACAAAATTGTCGCTGTAATCGATTGTCACGTGGCAAACGCTTACAACGACATTTTGACCGAAACAAGGCAAAACAACTTCTTTATACTATTCCTACACGAATGAATTTGACTAAGTAACAAAGATGCTATGGTTATTTTTTGGACTTAATGAAATAAGATTAAGAATTATTTAAGCATAGTAAAGTAAATAGTAATAATTATCCTGGTCTATTCGGCATCAGAATTGTACCGCCCCCCCCCCTCACTCTACCTACCCCCTCTTCGATACTAAACTATGCTATATGCTACCTACCTATATAGACCTACCTCCTATATATTTCTACCTATATTTCTACCTACATCCCTACATTACTTTATCTATATCTACCTATATAACTACCTATAGAAGACCTACCTAGGGAACCCTACCTATATAAGCGAACCTATCGCACCTAATTTTTTCTAAAATAGTCTCTAAAATACCTAGCTCCTAACTCAAGCTGATTTACCTTGTTTAAGTCACAAAATTGGCCAGTGATCGTTAGCGGTCTACGTAATAAGGAACCTACATTGAGTCCGAAGAATAACCCGACAGTTCTTTTTTGTATGTATGGGTAGTAGTTAACTGCTATATAATTCAAGTTTATAATGAAGATATGGTTAGGATGGATATTTTTAAAGAAAGTAATTGCCTATAGTTAATAAAAGTTATTGAGAAAGATGAATAGTTGAAGTAGGATAATTAAGCTGTTTGTAGTTTCAAGTAATTGTATATAGTTTTAAGTAATTGTATATAGTTTTAAGTGATCGCATATAGATAATAAAACCTGTAGAGATGTCAAAAGAAGAATGGTCGGAGAAAGATAATTGTCTGTAGTTTTATTAATGTCATATGTCCATAGTCTGCGTCATATTCGTGAGGAAAGGGTATTATTTATGTGGCAGAGTCCTAGGGCTCCGCCTCCGCCCTAGGAAATGACCATGCGTCCCTGACTTGGAGAGGTCCCTTCCACTGCTTTGAAGAAGCATATACCTTTTCCTTGTTTAGGTAATGAATGCATTACCTTAAGTAAATGAGAGGACATTTCAAAGGGATATTAGTTACAGTCTGTGGCCGTTCTTGGGTCCAACCTGTGATCATATTGCCTCTGCAATAGCTAGCCGAAACTTCGGTAGTAATTGTAGACTTCGAAGAATGATCATAATGACTATTGAGTAGCTACCAGATCCTTTGGTACCAGTAAGCCACTAACTTGCATCTGCCTCAGTTATAGTCAGAATGACGGATTGTAAAACAAGTATTTGGTAAGCTTTTACCATCTAGGTACAGTAAGTATAACTAGCCACCACAGGACCAGATAATCCAAGGTTATTTCACCAGGGACGACCGCCGACTTCAAAGGAGATTCTACTTTTCAGCAAATAAATATTCATAGTGAGTTTGTTGAGTTTTATTTTTACTCACTTAATTGAGTCTACTAGGGTTTACTAGATAGGACATATGGATGAAAGGGAAACCCTGAAATCTTTCATCCGTCGGAAGTCTAGAGCGTCATAGTCAAAGTCAGTCAATGCCTCAGGCATTAGTAGTTATGTCATCAAATGTAGCACTTTCCCACAACACAAAATAGCTCAATGAAGAACTGTCTTGTTTAGGTAGTAGTATTAAGTAAGTCAGGAGGCATAGTAATGCCCTCTTACATCAATTAGTATAATGACGAACAGCAGGAAGTATTTAGTTAATGGTAATAGTATTAAGTATGTCAGATGGCATATCTCAGCCCTCCAACACACTACAGTATAATGAAGAACTGAAGATAGTTAATGATAATAACATCAAGTATGTCAGGTGGTATATTTCAACCCTCCGACACACTACAGTATAATGAAGAACTGAAGATAGTTAATGGTAATAACACCTATCCCCGAAGAACCTATCCTACCAGCTAAACTATCCATCTATTCTACACGAAATTGAAAAGCTAGGAATCCGGATTCCACATTTACAACTACCGCGGGGCCCCTCTCCAACTGATAAGAGAGGGCCTATCCTGAGCTAATGCCTACGTTGAGTGGGTTGGCTCAAGTCCTACTTTCTATACCCGTGTGCTTACTGGTACCCTTCTGAGGGGATTGGGATAGAAGAATACCAGTGTGTAATATATATATAAATAGATAAGCGGACTAGGTAGATGATGAGTTTGAAACACCGGTTATGGCGCTCCAAACCCTTCAACACCCAGGGAGAACTTAGGTCCGACTCTTGAGTTATAATACAGACCCCCACCCATCTCCAAGAGGTGGTAAATTTACACTAATACGCCTCCGAGATGGGCTAATCGTTACGTTAACACCGCAAGGTTTCGGGACTATCCCTTCTCAGAGTCCAGCTATTACTTCAGCTGATGCTCGAATAGGTTCTCCAACACTAACACAACCTAGCCCCTACACTGACCCCACAAAATCCACTAAACCCCAATTTAACTATCTCACAGCTATGTAGTTATCCAAACGATGAGCATTCCATCGCCATGTTCTGGCAATAAATACGCAAAGCCAGATAACCACACTAAACCCCTCCCCATTAACTATCACAAGAAACTAACAAATAAACTCCTATACGAAATTCCCGCAAAATCCCGCTACCCCATCTTAACTAACAGCAACTATGTAATTATCCGACAATGAATATTCCATCACCATATTTGGCAATAAATACACAAAGCCGGGCAATCACACTAAACCCCTCCCCATTAACTAACACAAGAAACATTTAAACACCCAATAAAAGAAACACGATAAAAGAAAACACAAGAGAAAACACAATAAAGTAAGAGAAAATACGGTAAAAGTCACGATAAAAATGATACCTCTAACACACTGGGAGAACCGTTTCCGAGCCCGTGGCAAAGACGAAGAACCCGTTCTCTGTCCGCGCGTCGCTTTTTATACGCCATCTAACGTTCCAATAGCGAACTAAGCGCACTTAGCCCAAGCAATCCCATTGGAGCATTTGGAGCACTTGGTCCATTCAAACCATATGGTACACACGGAGCACTAGGTGCAAAAGGGGCCCGAATAACTGTGGAAAGGTCGTATCTCGAGCGCGTGCCTCCAGTCTACCCGACAATTCTCATTCCGAACTCGATACTGAAATAGCTTCTAAGCTTTTCACTTAAGGTGCAGATTTGCCTGTTTTACCTCTAAATTGGGTCAGCCAGTTTGTTGGCAAAATTACAGGTATGCCGTCTAGTAAGCGAAAGTGTTGCATCATCTTCATCATCATCATCATCATCTCAGGCCTTTCCTCAAGTAAAAAGGTTACAAATGAGGATTTTCCGAATGTAATTGTTAATTAGCCTTATTAACATTGCTGTCGTCAGTCCCACATTCCCAAATAAGCTCCATACAGGCCTATTCTTACAATAAAAGGTTCAGTATGCAAATAGGTAGTTTGTGATCAATGAATTAAAAATAACATCGCCCTATTGGCGTATGAAACAATTTTATTAGCTATTTTGATTATATATTATTATCTAATATACCTAAAACTATGTTTATATAAGATGGAACATTACAGATGGATGTCTGTACTGTTACAATTGCCCCCCAAATTCTATGGAAGCGGACATATATTTAGCTGAAGTAGAATTTGTTAATTGCAATAAAACAACATCTATCATTAAACTTATTAACACTTTTCCCTTCTATGATTGCCTCTCCTCCTTCTCCAGGCAATTTTCATGTGAGGTGTGTTTTTAAACCAAATATAGAAGTGGAAACACTCAAGGGGCGAATAGCCAAGTCTCGCATGTCACGAATGGCGATTCAAGAGTTACACGAACTGACTCTTATCTCATCAGGGAAAATGGTTGTGCTAGTCCCATTTCATCTCTAATAGAAACGTATTTAGCGATGGATACAATCTTGCATCTGCCTCTGTCGACTGAAATCGATCACCAATACGTCCCTTCAAAAGATAATGCCAGCCGTCGGCGACATAACCATTAAATACCCAATCCCAACAGCGTAACCTAACCCTCTCCCCCCGAATACCACACCCCCAACTTGGTGAATGTTGCAACAATAAAGTTCGTCATATTGTATTTAATTTGTATGTATTCGACCAGGAGTGAATTACTAAAGGGTCATTAACTAATCCTCAGCAACCAAAATAACGATAAAAAAAAAAAGCTTCACGAGGAACTAATGTCGCAGCAAGGGAAATGAGACCTTCTAGGTTCATACACAAAAGCTAGTGACCAGGTCTTGCATCTGCCTCTAACGACCATGATCATTCGCAGATGTGCCCCCCCGTAAACAAAGTCCCACCCTGAACGCTCAAAGAGGTAAATTTCATTTATGTGCACAGCACACAAAATATCCACGAATGTACGTATGCATGAATAGTCTTTGATCCTCTTTCATTTTACTCACTCCCAATCTTTGACTTGTTATGATATTAAGATCCATTATTTCGGACTATGTCCAGCAAAATTACTTTTCAAATGAATTACAATAAGAATTATATAAATTACATTTTCCATGTAGATATTTCTTTAGCAAAATACAGGCGCTTATCAGTTTATTTTATTTTCGCGCCAGTATGCAATGATAATGATCATTACAATATTATTTCCAAGGATAATACAATATTACGCATCTAAATTGTCACGTGTATTTAGTCATGGTCCTATGTTGTGTCTAAGTCTGAAGTTACATGGAAGGCTTTTAACTGCATGATGCCATTTTTTTTTTTTTTTTTTTTTTTTTTTTTTTTTTTTTTTTTTTTTTTTGCTTACTCCTAACATCTACAACCATGTTACTTGTTTGCGAAGTGTAATGTTCCAGTCCAAATGTTAATAAGTTAAATAAAATTTCAATATCAAGGCCTCTTCCCCACAAGCTACTCAACTTATACACTCATCTCTTTCACACACCCACTCTTACATCCTTCCTCATTCGCCCTTTCATACTGGTATTACTAATCGACTACCCCCTCCCTTAACTATAACCACAACCATACCTCCCCTCCGCTCTTGCACCCCACCTTGACATTAAAATAATATTTGTATTCTATTTAAAAACATTTTTTTATTATTATTTTTATTTTTAGAATTAATTTGAGCAATAAAAATTCTTCCCAGTAAACATATGTCCTATTTTATATATATATATCTTTCTACCCAATAACAGTTACTTCTTATTTCATAATTCTTAGTAAATTTTTTCTAAAGAACAAAATGGCTATAGCTAAGTACTACTATTTTTTCTTCCCAACTAAACATCAAGTTTATCCCACTACAATTCCTAAAAATCTAATTTCTACTTTCACCACCACCACCTCCACCAGTACTAACAACAAAAATGACCCATTGATTTCCCCACCCATAGAATCCCGAATTCACACTATATCTACTTCCTTATAACTAATTCCTTATTACTAAAACAACAAAACAAGTGAAATCCAAAATTTCTAGTTTTACCTATGCGCTCCGTGAAATTAAATAAATGTCTGACTTTAAAACAGCCCTACACGCGTAATCTGTCTACGCCAATGCTTGGCTGCGCTATGGCATAATTGTAAAATGCACCCATGTAGCAACTATATAATGGCTATAATAATATTTAACAGACTGCCTAAAATATGGAAACGAATCTAGCGACATTAAATTTATAAAATTAGTTAATGGCTTGTTAATTTTGAAATGATATTATAAGGTAAACGATTATTTGAATGATAAATTGTAGAAAGCGTCGGATATGTTAGGATTACTGGTTACTATCGATTTGGTCTAGGTAGATATTGACATTTTTTTTTTTTTTTTTAATTAGCCTAATGGATGTCCCACTGCTGGGCAAAGGCCTCCCCTTTTTCTTTCCACCCGTCTCTTTCCCTCGCAAAATCCCGCCAAAATGGGTCAAAACGGTCCAAGTCATCCCGCCATCTCCGTTTTGGTCTGCCCCTGCTCCGGTACCCGTCGCTTGGAACCCAATCGGTGACGATTTTTGCCCAGCGATCCGGATGCATTCGGCAGACATGTCCCGCCCAGTCCCACTTGAGTTTGGCGGTCTTTGTCCCCACATCGACAATCTGAGTTCTGGAACGCAGGTCGGTGTTTCTGATTCTATCAGTTCTCCGAACACCTAGAATGCTGCGCTCCATAGCTCGCTGGCAAATTTTGAGCTTGGACTTCTGGGCCTCGGTTAAAGACCAAGTCTGGGCTCCGTAGGTTAGGATAGGCAGTACACACATATCGACGAGTCTGCGCTTCAGAGTTAAGGGAAGTTTACCCTTCATTAGCGCTTTCATGGACCAGTAGCTCCTCCAGGCATTTTCAATGCGTTTATTAATCTCTTTGCCTTGTCTGTTTTCGAAGGAAACTATCTGGCCCAAGTAAGTATACTCGTCGACATACTGTATCAGCTGCCCATCTACCGTAACCCTACGTCCGACGCGATTCGTCATCAACTTAGTCTTCAACCAATTCATTGTAAGTCCAACCTCAAAACTTGCCGTGCTAAGTTCTTGCAGCATTTTCTCCAGTTCTTTTGCCGATGTAGAGAAGAGAACAATGTCATCAGCAAAACGAAGGTTAGTCAACCTCTTGCCTCCGACATCGATTCCCTTATCCTGCCAAGATACCGCCAAAGTCTTAAAGACTTCTTCCAGGCAACTGGTGAATAATTTAGGAGATAACGGGTCACCCTGTTTAACACCCTTTTCTATAACAAAAGGGGTGCCAGGACTATGCAGTTTTATGCTGGCCGTGCTTTTGGAATAGATTATGCGAACGAGTTCAATATAGGTTGGATCTATTTGTTGACTATGTAGTGCGGATAATATTGCACAATGTTTTACACTGTCAAAAGCTTTGCTATAATCGACAAATGCCAGGTATAGGGGCTTATTGAACTCGTTAGCCTTTTCCATTATTTGACTTAAAGAATGAAGGTGGTCAGTCGTTGAAAATGATGGTCGGAAGCCAGCCTGTTCCGGCGGTTGGTGTTGATCCAGTAGTGGGGCGATCCGATTTTGCAGAGTTTTCGTGAAGAGTTTGTATAAGTGGGACACCAAGCTAATTGGTCTGTGATTATTAATGTCGGTTTTGTCACCTTTTTTATGTAGCAAAATTATATTTGAATGACAGAGAGGTTGAGGAACGGAGCCAGTGTGTAAGATACAGTTGAATAGATTTGTAATATGGGGTATGAGGATATCTTTGCCTATTCTCAATGCCTCGGTTGTAATGCCATCGTCTCCAGGACTTCTTTGATACGGCATGCTTTTTAAAGCTTTATTAACCTCGTATCCCGTTATTGGAGAGATGTTATCGGAGCAGTTGTAGTTGCTGGTGTTGTCACCTTGGGCAATACGGGATGGATCAGAATACAAACACTTATAAAAGTTTGAGGCAATCTGCGTGATCTTATCCCTGTTGGACTGTTTTACCCCATTTTCGTCTCTTAAGGCGGTAATCCAAGGTTTTTCCACGGTAATTCCTTGTCTAGCGACTCTTAGCGACGTTCGCTTCTTTATTGCTACCTCCACCAATTTTGTGTTGAAATTTCGAATGTCCTTTCTAATACTACGTTTTACCTTTCTGTCGATTTCTCTGTACAAATTGTTATTCTTCCTAAGGGTTTCTCTAAGTTCTATTAATCCTAAAGATTTGTTTGAAAGTTTTTTGGTTTTTTGTTTATTCTGTTTTATTTTCTTACTGGCATTCGTAATGCTCTTAATAATATTGACATACTGGTCTTCAGTACTTGGTAAGCTATCATCATCAGTGGCAAGGAGGGCAAAAGAGTTCTGCAGTTCCAAATTAAATTCTTTAACGTTACTTATCAGAGTGTTTTTATCTAGTTTTTTAATTTTGTTGTTGAATAATTGTTGCCTATGAATTTTGAATTTAAATTTAACTTTAGCTCGAATTGGTCTATGGTCAGAACTATAAGATATTTTATTGATGACTGAAACATCTTTTACTATTTCCCTGCTAGATGAAAGAACATAGTCGATTTCGTTTTTTGTTCTCCCATCTGGTGAAACCCAAGTCCAGCGACGTTGAGGTTTTTTGAGGTATAAGGAGTTGCTAATGCTCATGCGTTGTCCGAAAGCGAATTGAATAAGACTGGTACCTCGCTCATTCCGGTTGCCCGTCCCATACGGACCCAGTACTTCGTTACTTTCAAATTCACTCCTTATGCCGATTTTAGCGTTAAAATCTCCGAGTACCATGTTCCACGTTCCCCGGTTTTCATCGCATGCTCTATTGAGGAGATCATAAAACTCCTCTACCTCGTCGTCAGTGTGCGTTGATGTTGGCGCGTAACTTTGGACTAGGGTCAGCAGCCGCGTTTTGGATACACGAAATTTTAGAACCGCTATTCTGTCGGAATATCCTTTAAATTCGACGATGTGTTCCTTCCATTTTTTTGCTACGAGGAAGCCGACCCCATTGAGACCGCCAGCTGTACCTATATGGTAGAACACATTTGATTCCCTGTCTACAGTCTCCTCGCCCTCCCTACGCACCTCCGACAGGCCCACTATGTCCCATTTCACATTGCTCAAAGCGTGCTCTAGTTCTACCAATCTCTCCTCCTTCATTAGGGTACGTACATTATAGGTCAGAATATTAAGTGTATCGGTGTCCATTTTGCTTGCTGTGGTCGTTTGACGGCGGATCGATTTCGCCCGGGGATTCTTCGCACCCCGTGCTCCAGGACTGATCCGGCCTCCGTCAGAGCCGGGGTCGCTGGAGCGGCCGGGCACTGGGGGCCGAGACGGGGAATTGTTCATTTCATGAAAGATAAGGGGGTTTGGACCATAAGCCCACCTCGCTGGTCCAATGCGGGTTGGTGGGCGAGTCGTCAGAGCCTCGTTCGTTATTCAGCAGGGTGCACCACGAGCAGGTAAGGTTGACTTGGGACCCGGTAGATGTAAAGTGGGCCCCCGTAACACCCTATTGATATTGACATATATATTTTTATTTCCCATTTTTCGCTTCTTATTGACTGGGGGAACGAATTTAATTGGAATTAATAGGATACATTGTGAATGTTTATTTTTATAATTTTAGACAATTTTAAACCTGACATATATATATTTTTTAATTTTTAATTTAATTTTTAGACCTTAAGTTATATTTTATCTAATTTTAATTTATATTTTCAAGTTACTAATTATCTTCCTCCAGTCAGGTCAAATAATGTATGTACTTAAGTAAACATTTAGAAAATAAGGTAATTGCAGCGCCCTAACAGGGTAACATGTACCTACTATATCTAATCTATGACCTATAATAATTGTACAAATGAACATGATCGCAATAACGAGTATAAATATGAATTATTTACCTAGTTCCTCTGAACACTGAACATTATTATATTATCTAAACAACAGCAATTACCATCGCTACGCGAAGCTACTAATTCAAGTAGGTAAGGCGCATCGCCTCTTTCATCACTCTAATTTATCCTATGTAAGTATAATCTACCTAACCGAGTATCTGGTTATTTGTATCTATCGCCTAAACAACGATTAGTACCTTCTAATAGTCCTACAATTAGTGCCTATTAATAGTCTTCTAATAATTAAGAATAATAGTTCAGAATAATAGTTTAGTTTAAGAATATTAGTTTCAGTAATTTTAGAGCATTTCAATGTCTAGTATAAAACATTAGGGTATATAATTTTAGATATAATATTAAATTTAGGACACATAGCGTAGGGTCCTAACTACCAGATGACCACGGCCAGTACAAGTAACTTCCTAAAGTGACAATGTCCCGTCCTACTCAGACCAACTCATAATAATAATATTAATTCCTATTGAATAAAAAGCCCCTTATGAACATACAATGCAATAGTATAGTATGTACATCGTTATACAAAACAACTAGAAACCAAGGAAATAAGTAAGCTTGTCAAAATTTATCTGAATAAGGTAACTATTATCTTTAGCGCCCCGCCTATAACAAAAACGTAAATTACACGACGTAACTATTAGTATTGTGTTTCCTATGCCTATGAATATTCACTTATTTATTAAATGTTCTACCCGGCTTGGCAAGGCGCACTACCGTGCCCCCCAGACACTTAGGCATCCATACACACACTAGTTGATACCATATAGAAAACTACCTCTTCAAAACGGAATAATGATTAACTCGCACCCGTGTATACCTAAACTTTCTACATATCCTACAGTTGCTAAATACTATTTACCTAAGCTATCCATGAAATTTGATGTACACTGCCCGTGTAAGTACTATACCCACCCTTCCTAAATTGTGCCTTATAATATTGACCTGCGTAACTCTGCTACTGAAACCCATTGTTACCGGTTGTGTTAATCTTATTTGTTTACTAGATAAAGAGATTTAAAATACATACACACACACACATGTTGGCCGGACCTAAAGCCAAGCATAACCAATCAAGGGATCAAACTGTCAACAAAACCTATGCAAATTTTTATTTCTATAAATAGACATTCAGTCTTCAAACAACTAACATTCCTATCTTAAGCAATTGAGACTAAATTTCCTACTCTAGCTTGCATTATATATTAATTATTTCCCTACAATAAAGTTTCATATGTCAATAGAGGTTAAAATGCAAACAACCAACTGTCAATTCCATGGCAACAACCCATTTTAAGTATTAATGAATTTAAATTACACGCTATGTACCTAGTAAGCTCGTTACCTACTGTAGTTTATCTTATTATTTCGTAACTAACGAAGTACCGAGCGACATTCCTAGATCAACGATTTATCAGTCTTATTTACGCTACAACTTTTCGCCGCACAATAAAGTATAGTTTAAACTACGAACCCTTAAATTTAAAATTCCTACTTAAATGAGCAATGCCGGGAATCGAACCCAGGTCCTTGGCTTAATATATATTAATTCAAACACATACCACCGTCAAAAGTTTGCTAGATATACCTATCAACATTGTCGGTTGTCGAGTCCTAAATTTCACTCACTCACGGACGGTCTCACTTCAATAATACAATTGTCTTGCTATCACCTTGATATCCGATTTCACTTTTAACTTTATGTACGCACATTTGTTTTAGAATCACTAGATTTTATAGTTAAATACTTAGTCAAAATAAACTCTCAACGTTCTATTGTTTTGACACTTCACTAACTGTCAAATCAGTCCGTCGTTTTGACAGCTTAATGCTTCCGAAACCGTTTTCCCGCCTAACCAAAACGTCACACACTCTTCACGTAGTGAGTCATTATTTTTACGACAACTTTATAAATTTCATCTATTGTGATACTACTAACTGATTTAATTTAACGACGGCTTAAAATCCGGATGTAATTTTGTTTCCTGCCAAGGTAATTATAAAACCGGTAAGAGTCTGTCTAGCATGGTTGGCAACACCACCCTTATCTGCTTTAATCTACATTAGGAAAAAAACAAACTATGTTTAAAGGCATGCTCACACCGAACTCATCTACAACCGATCCCTAGATTTTCTTCGTCTAAATTTCTTGGTTACGCAGAGCATTTGTCCCCTTACATTTATATCTTTTTTTTTTCCCAGGCAAAGACAACTGCCCTACTTAAACAAACAATGCATTAATCTATTTGACCCTTTTACTATGATTTTAAGTAACAACGCTGTTTCTAAACTTTTATATTTCCTCCCATTATTTTTTTTCAAACACTCTACCATTCATTTATTGTAATATGAATAACTGATTTAATTAACATACAGCAAGATTTTATAATACTTCGATATTGGATAAATCTTCCTACATTTCATCGCGGCAGTTTGTTTGACCGTGTACAGCTAACTTTATAGGAACTGAATTTTATTACCCTAGCAACTTTCGTCCTAGCGTCAGCTTAGGCGTCAGCCAGTCTGCGGCACAGAGTACATTTTTTATATACCGGCTAAAATTAGAACTTTGTTTACGACGCCATCGAATTTTTTTCTTGTGTCCAAGTTTAAATGCAAATTGTGTTGGAATTTATAATAATAACCATTTATTTCACTCCTCAAGACAGATTTCTATCTATGTTTACTTCGTCAAGGCTGTGACGTCAAAGATGTTTTAATATCCAGGTAAGTACCTATCTATTTTTAGCTTGATTTGATTATGCAGTGCGGTCCGTTTAGTACAATTCCTCTCATAAAATCCTATCGATATTAACAATGTACGTATAAATAGACAACTGTTTAATTCTTAAGTATGGACTAACATGAATGCGTCATCGCTTCGATCCGATTGAAATACAATTTAATTAGTTATTTAACGAGTGATGAACTTGTGTTCACTTACAAAGTGTTCGCGTCATAATAAACCTCTCAACTGATGAAATAAAATAGTGTTTATCTACTGTGCTTAGACGTAGTATAAGTACTACATTATCGTAATTAAACCTTGGCGATCGGATGTAATATATATATACTATAGAATTCTGAGTAAATTTAAATCAAATGACTAACCATACTAAGTACGTAGTCTGCCGAGTGTGACTTTCCTTTCATTACCTAATAATATCACTAGTTCCCTAGACGTTTCTATACCCTGATTCTATTGTAGCGCGTATTGACATCTAAGGTCCCTTGTCCAATGCATTTCAAACCTCATCGCTATGGTATATCGACTTGCCAACCCGTAATAAATATTATGTCATTGATAATAACATCCATAACCAAACCGTTCTGTCAAAGTACTAATAATTTTAATTAACTAACATACCTCAATTTGACGAACAATTATTCTACCTAGTAGATAGACAAGAGTAGAAGTATTTTTTTTTAGCAATAAGACCGCCTATTATCTACCTGAAATTTTTTTTATAATGTCACCGTACCGCTTTTGGAGACCAATAAAGAATATCTATATTGTATTATATTGTATTGTATAGATAGGGTAATTTCTGGTCGCTATAATTAAATGAGATTTAGTTAATTGTATGTTTGGGACGTGGCATTTACTTATTTACTAGTGAAATTAATAACTAAATTTTATTTCAGATAACCCGAAGCCTTTCAATATCCTAAACTTATTCTGTGGTTAAATACTATCCAGCGCTGATGTTTTGAATATAGCCAGCCCAACATTTTAGTAAGGTAAGAAGTGGCTTAATTATCTATCCTATATGTCTTATCTTATCTATAAAACCATACTGTGCGTGTACCATATTGTACTTGAACTTTTAAATTTAATTAACCGCTACGTTGTAAAATGTAATGAATTAATTTAACAGAATAATACCAATAACTTAAATGGAAACGCGTGTCCGTCTGTCTATTCGTCCATCTGTCCACTACTCCCTCACGTTAAATTGACTAAGCTGATCCGGATGAAATTCGGATTTAATAACTAAGTTAACAAAATAATATCAATATCATAATTGGGACAGTATGTCCGTCTGTCTATCCGCCCGTCTGTCTGCTAAACTGGCTAAACTGATCCGGATGAAATACGGCACACAGACAGCATGTGAGTCATGTGGCCCGGGGAAGAGCACGGACTCCTACAAATCAGTGATTAACGATCTCCCTACAGGCAAAGTCGCGGGCAACAGTTGTATAACATAAAACGAGAAAGACTGCTTTGCCTACCTAACGAAACCTATGTCAATATGAGCTAAATAAGCCTATCTATTTCTCTAAAAGGTCGGCAACGCACCCGCGATACCCCAAATGTTGCGGGTGTTCATGGGCTGCGGCAATTGCCCCCCCTATCAGATGATCCGCATGCTCGTTTGCCCCCTATCCTATATTTAACTATGTAATCTCTCTGACCTTAGTTAACCTACAACTACTTAGGATATTCTAATCTCTATTGCCAATTATCATGGGATAACTCTATTTAGCTAACCAAGACACCACTACCACTCCGATGTGTTACTATTTAAAGTTGAGGTACTCTATAGGTTTCTTCACTTTATTAAAGCATCTATTTTTATCTGTTTGCGCCCTGTCTGTCTAAGCATTAAATAACTTCCTAAGATTGCTATTTTTTTTCTCTAGGCTGTACGATTTTTCGAGTGAAAGTGCTATTTTTTTTTTCTCTAGGCTGTACGATTTTTCGAGCTAAAGTGCTATTTTTTTTCTCTAGGCTGTACGATTTTTCGAGCTAAAGACTATATTTTCTCAGAATGAATTACGTCTCGCTTAACGAGTAGGTAGATATAAATAGCGTAACTACATAATCCGGCGCCGAGCCGATAACAAAACATTTGCTAGATAATACGAATTCGTTATTGAGTAAGACGAGTAGAAATAAAATGAGTTTACTTTTGCAAGTATGCAGACTTGCAGAGTACAGGGCCGTAATCAGGCGATCGGAATTTTATTTAAAACGCGGACTTTGAGTTTATGTTTAAAACTTGCTAATGACTTTATGTCCCTTATAACGCTGGGCAGGTTATTATAATTACGCGCTCCCTCAACTATCTCTGTTAGTTTTAAAAGTGGTATCGCAATGTATAGATTTTGATATATTTTTTTTTTATCAGTAAGCTAGTGCTATAAGTGTAAAGTTGGTTAAAGCTCTTTATTTTTAATTACTATTTTTAATGACGGTTGTTAAAATTAACTCTTCTTTTTTTTTTCCAGAACTACAAGTACAAGAGACTACGCACCGATACGAAAAGACTTCGACCTTCTGCTTTAGAACAATAATAAATGACTATGAACTAATTACTACCCGTATATACAAACCTATTTCTCGCGGCAACAAAATTGTCGCTGTAATCGATTGTCACGTGGCAAACGCTTACAACGACATTTTGACCGAAACAAGGCAAAACAACTTCTTTATACTATTCCTACACGAATGAATTTGACTAAGTAACAAAGATGCTATGGTTATTTTTTGGACTTAATGAAATAAGATTAAGAATTATTTAAGCATAGTAAAGTAAATAGTAATAATTATCCTGGTCTATTCGGCATCAGAATTGTACCGCCCCCCCCCCTCACTCTACCTACCCCCTCTTCGATACTAAACTATGCTATATGCTACCTACCTATATAGACCTACCTCCTATATATTTCTACCTATATTTCTACCTACATCCCTACATTACTTTATCTATATCTACCTATATAACTACCTATAGAAGACCTACCTAGGGAACCCTACCTATATAAGCGAACCTATCGCACCTAATTTTTTCTAAAATAGTCTCTAAAATACCTAGCTCCTAACTCAAGCTGATTTACCTTGTTTAAGTCACAAAATTGGCCAGTGATCGTTAGCGGTCTACGTAATAAGGAACCTACATTGAGTCCGAAGAATAACCCGACAGTTCTTTTTTGTATGTATGGGTAGTAGTTAACTGCTATATAATTCAAGTTTATAATGAAGATATGGTTAGGATGGATATTTTTAAAGAAAGTAATTGCCTATAGTTAATAAAAGTTATTGAGAAAGATGAATAGTTGAAGTAGGATAATTAAGCTGTTTGTAGTTTCAAGTAATTGTATATAGTTTTAAGTAATTGTATATAGTTTTAAGTGATCGCATATAGATAATAAAACCTGTAGAGATGTCAAAAGAAGAATGGTCGGAGAAAGATAATTGTCTGTAGTTTTATTAATGTCATATGTCCATAGTCTGCGTCATATTCGTGAGGAAAGGGTATTATTTATGTGGCAGAGTCCTAGGGCTCCGCCTCCGCCCTAGGAAATGACCATGCGTCCCTGACTTGGAGAGGTCCCTTCCACTGCTTTGAAGAAGCATATACCTTTTCCTTGTTTAGGTAATGAATGCATTACCTTAAGTAAATGAGAGGACATTTCAAAGGGATATTAGTTACAGTCTGTGGCCGTTCTTGGGTCCAACCTGTGATCATATTGCCTCTGCAATAGCTAGCCGAAACTTCGGTAGTAATTGTAGACTTCGAAGAATGATCATAATGACTATTGAGTAGCTACCAGATCCTTTGGTACCAGTAAGCCACTAACTTGCATCTGCCTCAGTTATAGTCAGAATGACGGATTGTAAAACAAGTATTTGGTAAGCTTTTACCATCTAGGTACAGTAAGTATAACTAGCCACCACAGGACCAGATAATCCAAGGTTATTTCACCAGGGACGACCGCCGACTTCAAAGGAGATTCTACTTTTCAGCAAATAAATATTCATAGTGAGTTTGTTGAGTTTTATTTTTACTCACTTAATTGAGTCTACTAGGGTTTACTAGATAGGACATATGGATGAAAGGGAAACCCTGAAATCTTTCATCCGTCGGAAGTCTAGAGCGTCATAGTCAAAGTCAGTCAATGCCTCAGGCATTAGTAGTTATGTCATCAAATGTAGCACTTTCCCACAACACAAAATAGCTCAATGAAGAACTGTCTTGTTTAGGTAGTAGTATTAAGTAAGTCAGGAGGCATAGTAATGCCCTCTTACATCAATTAGTATAATGACGAACAGCAGGAAGTATTTAGTTAATGGTAATAGTATTAAGTATGTCAGATGGCATATCTCAGCCCTCCAACACACTACAGTATAATGAAGAACTGAAGATAGTTAATGATAATAACATCAAGTATGTCAGGTGGTATATTTCAACCCTCCGACACACTACAGTATAATGAAGAACTGAAGATAGTTAATGGTAATAACACCTATCCCCGAAGAACCTATCCTACCAGCTAAACTATCCATCTATTCTACACGAAATTGAAAAGCTAGGAATCCGGATTCCACATTTACAACTACCGCGGGGCCCCTCTCCAACTGATAAGAGAGGGCCTATCCTGAGCTAATGCCTACGTTGAGTGGGTTGGCTCAAGTCCTACTTTCTATACCCGTGTGCTTACTGGTACCCTTCTGAGGGGATTGGGATAGAAGAATACCAGTGTGTAATATATATATAAATAGATAAGCGGACTAGGTAGATGATGAGTTTGAAACACCGGTTATGGCGCTCCAAACCCTTCAACACCCAGGGAGAACTTAGGTCCGACTCTTGAGTTATAATACAGACCCCCACCCATCTCCAAGAGGTGGTAAATTTACACTAATACGCCTCCGAGATGGGCTAATCGTTACGTTAACACCGCAAGGTTTCGGGACTATCCCTTCTCAGAGTCCAGCTATTACTTCAGCTGATGCTCGAATAGGTTCTCCAACACTAACACAACCTAGCCCCTACACTGACCCCACAAAATCCACTAAACCCCAATTTAACTATCTCACAGCTATGTAGTTATCCAAACGATGAGCATTCCATCGCCATGTTCTGGCAATAAATACGCAAAGCCAGATAACCAAACTAAACCCCTCCCCATTAACTATCACAAGAAACTAACAAATAAACTCCTATACGAAATTCCCGCAAAATCCCGCTACCCCATCTTAACTAACAGCAACTATGTAATTATCCGACAATGAATATTCCATCACCATATTTGGCAATAAATACACAAAGCCGGGCAATCACACTAAACCCCTCCCCATTAACTATCACAAGAAACTAACAAATAAACTCCCATACGAAATTCCCGCAAAATCCCGCTACCCCATCTTAACTAACAGCAACTATGTAATTATCCGACAATGAATATTCCATCACCATATTTGGCAATAAATACACAAAGCCGGGCAATCACACTAAACCCCTCCCCATTAACTAACACAAGAAACATTTAAACACCCAATAAAAGAAACACGATAAAAGAAAACACAAGAGAAAACACAATAAAGTAAGAGAAAATACGGTAAAAGTCACGATAAAAATGATACCTCTAACACACTGGGAGAACCGTTTCCGAGCCCGTGGCAAAGACGAAGAACCCGTTCTCTGTCCGCGCGTCGCTTTTTATACGCCATCTAACGTTCCAATAGCGAACTAAGCGCACTTAGCCCAAGCAATCCCATTGGAGCATTTGGAGCACTTGGTACATTCAAACCATATGGTACACACGGAGCACTAGGTGCAAAAGGGGCCCGAATAACTGTGGAAAGGTCGTATCTCGAGCGCGTGCCTCCAGTCTACCCGACAATTCTCATTCCGAACTCGATACTGAAATAGCTTCTAAGCTTTTCACTTAAGGTGCAGATTTGCCTGTTTTACCTCTAAATTGGGTCAGCCAGTTTGTTGGCAAAATTACAGGTATGCCGTCTAGTAAGCGAAAGTGTTGCATCATCTTCATCATCATCATCATCATCTCAGGCCTTTCCTCAAGTAAAAAGGTTACAAATGAGGATTTTCCGAATGTAATTGTTAATTAGCCTTATTAACATTGTTGTCGTCAGTCCCACATTCCCAAATAAGCTCCATACAGGCCTATTCTTACAATAAAAGGTTCAGTATGCAAATAGGTAGTTTGTGATCAATGAATTAAAAATAACATCGCCCTATTGGCGTATGAAACAATTTTATTAGCTATTTTGATTATATATTATTATCTAATATACCTAAAACTATGTTTATATAAGATGGAACATTACAGATGGATGTCTGTACTGTTACACGGGGGAGATCATTTGCAATCATTTTTGCCCCATAATGCCCTATGCAAAATGAACCATTTCTGAGATAATTGAAATTTAATTTTTTTGGAAAAAAAGTCGGAAACGCATCTTCAAAAATTTATTAAAAAAAAAATTTGGCCATTTAAGTCAACTTTTTTTATTTTCTTATGTGCAAGATAAAAAATTTGTTCTTATGCAATATTAAAAAAATGATTATCTGTTTACGTTTAAGAATTCAAGACCAAAAAGTAAAAAAAATATGATTTTTTATCAGGTTGTTCAAAATGAATAGCACAAGAACAGAAAATTTTACTACTACCTTTGGCGTGCAGATTGTACGAAAAACATGTACGTATTTCTAGCTTTCTAACAAGCTACTAATACTATCATTTTTGTGAATGGTTGCCGGAAAAAAATAATTACAAAGACGTAGGAAGAAAATCACGTCCGAACATTTCTCAAAATCAAATCATCAATCAAAAATTTATTTGTTCGGGATCAAAGGTCATCGCAAAACGTTAGATGGAAGCGCCCCCTGTGGATAGATCCTGAACTAACAAGCTTTCTTCAACCAATAAAAATGAAGTGATCTGTTTCGTGCTCTTCGCGGATTGGTCAATTGTTCCTTTCCCTTTTTTATTGTATCAATTTTTATATAGATCATTACATGCACTTTTTCGCTAAATGATTTTTAACGAACATCTTTTTCCATTTATCGCAACCCTATCAGCTTTGCCAAAATTTATAAAATCTACAGTAGCTAGATCGCGCCGCTACATATTGGCCCTTCAGAACCAAATATTTGAACCGGAAAGCTATAAATTGGAAAAGCTGTGTAAAGTGCATACGTTTTTCCAGTGAGTTGGGTGAGTGTTGCTTATTACGCATATATAAAGTACAGCCGAGTGCCGCTGCAAGCATAAACTGTGCTTTATTAGCAGCTATTTACACATAAGTAACTACCTACGCCTTTTATACAAGCCATCAAAATGCCTTTAGCGCTACAAGATGATGATGCAAGTAGCTCTAAAACTCGCGGTAAGTCTCCACACAATAGGTTTGTGGATGCAAAAACTGAGCCTGTTATTCTAGACCTAGTTAGGAAGAGAGGGATAATTAAGGGTAGATTAACTAAATTCGCCAGCCACTTAAGTACTATTAGTAGTATTAGCCGAAAACCCCCTACGAGTCAATCTAAAATAGATTTAAAATTACGCATTTAAGGTGCTGGTACTTTACTGTTGGAATTTAATGAAATTCAGTGTAGAATAGAAGAACTTGTTTCTGATCAGGAAATAGATGAACAGTTGGATCATCGTCAATAATTTGAAGACAGCTACTATAGCACTCTAGCTCAAGCTGAGTCAATTCTTGGTGATGATAGAGAGGTTTCCAACAGTTCTAATAATTGCCAACATGGTAGTAAAATGTCTTCAGTTAAGCTACCTACCATTTCATTGCCTTCGTTTGACGGTCAATATGAACGCTGGCTCGAGTATAGAGATACATTTGTATCATTAGTACACAATTCTAATGAAATAAGTGATATTCAGAAATTTCATTACCTTAAATCATCGCTCAAAGGAAACGCTGAATTGGTTATCACTTCACTCGAGATGTCTGCTTCTAACTACTCTGTTGCATGGAAATTACTGCTTAATCGTTACGATAATACTAGATTACTGATCCAAAGCCACGTTAAAGCACTATTTTTACTGCAAACACTATCTAAAGAGTCATCTTCACACTTGAAAAAACTCATTGATGCAATAATTAATAATTTACGCGCTTTAAAAACCCTCGGCGAGTCTACCGACTCATGGGACACACTAATTATTTACATTGTTGTGTCTAAGCTAGATAAAACGACTGAGCGCGAATGGGAGCAGCACAAAGGTATATTACTGTCTAACACTGATACTAAATTCACGTTAAAAATCGATCATCTTCTTAGGTTCCTTAAGGACAGAGCTGACTTGTTGGAAACATTGGTTTTGTCACATAGTAAAGGTAACAATAACATAGAACATAAAAAAACATATAATTCAAACAAAAATAACTCATTACATTGCAACGTTTCCACCAATAAGCCATCACAGCGCCCTTCATTTAAACAATGTTCTATGTGCAAAGGTAAACATCCAGTATACGCCTGCCATGAGTTTATTAATAGTGATTTGCAAAACAAATTAAAATTAGTTATTGATCACAAATTGTGTGAAAATTGTTTGCGTTCAGGGCACACACTAGATAACTGTCGTTTTGGACCGTGCAGACAATGCAACAAAAAACACAATACACTTATTCATCCTAATGAATTGAATCCTAGTACTAATGCGCACTCCGTCACGTTATCATGTTTAACTAAATCATTGCATTCATCTAGCGCTGGCGGCGCTTCGCCCCCCCCGGCGCCCGCGGCTGCTATTCTTCACAATAACAGCGAAAACCAGTCCTTGCAAGATGTTTAAACTTATAATTCGTGTTATTCAAGTGATGAATATGCGAGTATGCAGCCAGTACTTCTTTCTACTGCGTTAGTCGAGATATTGGATATTCATAATAATTATCACACGGCGTGCGCACTACTCGACAGCGTTAGTCAAAGTTGTTTTATATCGCAATCGTTTTGCGAATTATTAAATATTAATTTGTTACAGTCCACACACGAGATACGGGGAGTGGGCAACTCAGTATCACAGTCGATGCAAACTTGTGATATTGAAATAAAATCACGCGTTAATACCTACTCCACACGCATTAAGTGTTTCGTCTTACCAAAAATTACATCTACGCTGCCGGCTGTACCAGTACATAGCGCGCAGTTCAGAATTCCGAACCACGTACAGCTGGCAAATACGCAATTTTTACGTTCACAAAATATTGATATTTTAATAGGTGCGGATCACTTTTGGGACTTGCTTATCGAAGGCAAGATGCGCTTACCAAACGGTCCGTTCCTACAAAATACTAAACTCGGTTGGATAATTTCGGGTCCCATTAATTTACCGCGTCATAATGGGCCGATCTTATGTAACTTCAGTCAGTCTATAGACATGCAGTTACGTAAGTTTTGGGAGTTAGAAGAGTTACCTAAAGTTCTGGACACGCACACAGACGACGAGCGGGCATGTGAGCATTCTTTCGTCAATACTACTACGCGCAATAGTGATGGGAGATTTATTGTAAACATGCCTTTAAAAGAATCACCCGACATATTAGGTGAATCTTTTACTCAAGCAAAACGTCGTTTCTTATATTTAGAAAAAAGATTATCGTGCGCGCCTACCAGTTATAAAAAATTATATACTGAATTTATGCGAGAGTATATTGACTTAGGTCATATGTCGTTAGTCAATGACTACGCACAGCCACACTATTTTGTACCACATCATGCTGTGTTACGCGAACACAGTACGACTACAAAACTTCATGTCGTATTTGATGCCAGTGCGGTTACAAGTAGTGGCAAATCATTAAATGACATACAACGCGTAGGTCCTCCTATTCAGGGAGATCTTTTAGCTATATTATTGCGATTTAGGCAATTTAAATATACGGCTATAGCCGACTGTGAAAAAATGTACAGGCAAGTACTAGTGTCCCCTTCCCAACGTGACTTGCAACTCATCCTTTGGCGAGACGATCCGTCATTACCGTTACAGGTCTATCAGTTGAACACCGTGACATATGGGCAAGCTTGTGCTCCTTTTCTCAGTGTACGCTGCTTAAAACAATTGTCGGACGACTGCACGGATCTTCATGTTAAAAGGGTCATTAGGGATGACTTCTATGTGGATGACCTTCTGACGTCATGCGACGACAAGCATGAATTATTAAATATTTGTCAAGGTACCGCAGACGTTTTGAAGTCAGGTTGCTTTCCACTTCGAAAGTGGATTTTTAATTTTCAACTCGAAAAAACTGATTTTAATAATGAGTCTTCATTCAAAGATCTAAATCTAGGCGAATATAATCAGTGCAGAACCTTAGGTTTAGGATAGAATAACGACACTGACGAGTTTAATTTTAACACTCGACTTCAAACTATTAACCAATCTATTACCAAGAGATCATTATTATCAATAGTTTCGCAAATATATGATCCTTTGGGATTATTAAGTCCTACTGTTATAATTGGTAAAGTTTTGTTGCAAAAGTTGTGGTTACTGAAATTGGGATGGGACGATCCATTAGCTGCTGATGTTGAGCGGGCTTGGAACCGTTTCCTAAATAACTTAAGTTTACTTAAAACAATAACGGTGCCACGACATGTTTTTCAGAATAGACCAATGCGTACTGAATTACACATATTCACAGACGCTTCTCAGACCGCATATGGGGCCTGTGTCTATGTGCGTACAATGGGCAACGATAAAATAACAGTTCGACTACTCATATCTAAAGGCAAAGTCACGCCTTTAAAGCACGTTAGCATACCCCGCTTAGAGTTATGCGGCGCGCTGTTAGGTGCTAAACTTTATGATAAGGTTCAAAGTTCACTCACACGCACTGCCGACGACGTCACATTTTGGACCGACTCCACGATCGTTTTAGGCTGGCTGCGCATGGCTCCTTCTTTACTTAAAACTTTCGTACAAAACAGAGTCGCGGAGATACACGATTTAACCAGTAAGTTTACTTGGAGGCATGTTAGTGGTAAGGACAACCCGGCTGACCTGGTTTCGCGTGGTGTCGGTTTAAATGAGTTGTCTTGCTCGGATCTTTGGTGGGAAGGTCCTAGGCTTTTACACGAAAATGAGATAAGTCATAATTTACAGTCGCGTTCAATAACAAATATCAATGATATTTCAAATAACAAACTACCGGAAATTAAATAAACTGTTATCAATTCATTATTAATAACTCAAGAGGCTAAACTGTTTCCATTTGAAAGGTTTTCTCAATTCACTCGCATTTCTCGCACCGTTGCTTATGTACTCCGTTTTATTTACAATACGCGTCACAAAACAAATCAGCTGACGGGTGCGATTACTACAGGTGAGTTGAAGACTGCCGTTAATACTTTGGCTCGATTATCTCAATTAGAATCGTTCTCGGATATATATAAACTACTTATGAATGGAAAACCTGTAAAATCCAAAGATAAACTTTCTAGTTTAAATTTATTTATGGATGAACAGCATTTAATACGAGTTGGAGGCCGCTTAAAGAATTCATCAGATTTTTATTACGATAAGAAACATCCCATACTCTTATCAAGTAAACACCATTTTACTGTCCTATTATTTAGGTACGAGCATGTTCAGGCGCTGCACTCAGCTCCGCAGGCGTTGCTATATAGAGTGCGCGAGACTTGGTGGCTGCTGAGGGGCAGGGATCTAGCTCGAAAAGTAACTCATCAACGCGTTACTTGCTCACGCGTCAAAGGTAAAACTCTAACCCCGCTTATGGGAAATTTACCTAAAGAACGCATAAGCATGTGTTACCCTTTCTTTCGTGTAGGAGTAGATTATGCGGGGCCAGTGTCAATTCTTAACCGTACGGGCAGAGGCAGTAAAGTGGTAAAGGGTTATATCTGTTTATATATTTGTTTTGTTACACGAGCGATACATTTAGAACTCGTTGGTGACCTCTCTACTAGCGCTTATTTACTTAGTTTAAAACGTTTTATTTCTCGACGAGGAAAACCGTCAGAAATATATTCCGATAATGGTCGAAATTTTGTGGGACTTAAGAATGACTTCGCTCAGTTTTTATTGAAATGTAGTTCGGATATAATTAATTACGCAAATAGTCAAGCAATCAAATTTAAGTTCATACCTCCATATTCTCCTCATTTTGGTGGCTTGTGGGAGGCTGGGGTGAAAACGTGTAAGTATCATTTGCGTCGCGTGGTCGGCAATGCCCACCTCACTTTCGAGGAATTTACGACGGTACTAGCGCAGATCGAAGCCGTTCTGAATTCACGGCCACTGGCACCGCTTTCATCGGACCCCAATGACTACCTTCCACTTAGCCCTGGCCATTTCCTGATTGGCCGGGCTCTCACCGCTCCTTTCTGTGACGGTGACCTGCGTGATACACCCGTCCATCGACTATCTCGCTACCAAAAGACGGAACAGATCCGGCAGCAGTTCTGGTCACGATGGGCTAAAGAATTCATCAGCGAACTCCAGATCAGGACTAAATGGAGGGAGAATACAACTGACTTGAAGCCAGACACTCTCGTCATAATCAAAGACAGTAACCTGCCACCACTCAAGTGGCAACTCGGTCGTGTCCTAAAGACTATACCTGGCAATGATGGAGTATCAAGAGTGGCCGACATCAAGACAGCGTCAGGCATTGCAAGACGTGCATACACCAAAATCTGTCCTCTTGTAAATGATCAATTGTGAGCAATACTGTTGCAAGCTGATGCTTTCAAGGCCGCGGGCATGTTCGGGATCAAAAGTCATCGCAAAACGTTAGATGGAAGCGCCTCCTGTGGATAGATCCTGAACTAACAAGCTTTCTTCAACCAATAAAAATGAAGTGATCTGTGTCGTGCTCTTCGCGGATTGGTCAATTGTTCCTTTACCCCCTTTCCCTTTTTTATTGTATTAATTTTTATATAGATCATTACATGCACTTTTTCGCTAACTGCTTGCTAACGAACATCTTGTTTCATTTATCGCAACCCTATCAGCTTTGCCAAAATTTATAAAATCTACAGTAGCTAGATCGCCCCGCTACATTATTTAAAAAAAAGTTGGCCATTTATTTAATTTTTTTTATTTGCTCGTATACAAGATAAAATAGCTAATCTTATGATATATTAAAAGTACAATTATCTGTACACGTTTAAGAATGCAAGACCAAAAAGTAAAAAAATATGATTTTATATCAGGCTGTTCAACATTAATGGTACAAAAACAGAAAATTTTACTTATACATTTGGCCTGCAGATTATATGTAAAACATGTACGTATTTCTAGTTTTCTAACAAGCTATTAATAGGTACTAGTTAAACCACACCGTTCTAAAAACAAACTTGATTTATTTTAACTTAAACAATTTACGAGAAATACATGAAATGCTAAAAAGAGACAGATTTGAGAATCAAAGAGAAAAAAAATATAAAAATCCTTTCACCTTATATAGCTCTCAGGGGAACATACCGTTCACTAAGTTAAACGCTTGATAGTGACATCTAGCGGCGCGCTGAGGAAACTTACGCTAAATAGATATTAAACATCCCGCGGCCCAAGGACTACCATAGTCCTTTAAATTAATTGCCGGTATTAGATCAAAGTGTGAACGCAAAGATACATATACAAGGTGAGAAACTTAACATTAAGATGTGGGAGCATCGAAGGGCAGGGGACAAATTTTTGTAACTGGTCTTTTAAAGACCTTATTTTTGAATCGTAATGAGACAACGCGAGTTATGCCATCTGCTCCAGGGTGCTTCGCCACGATTCGACCCAAAAGCCATTTACCCGGAGGCAAGCGATCATCTTTGACTAAAACGACTGTGCCAACCTCAAGATCAGGTTGATTTTGGGACCATTTGTAACGGTGTTGCAACGTGGTTAGGTACTCTGATTGCCAACGTTGCCATAGACTCTGCACCATCCTTTGGACTTTTTGCCAACGGTTCAAATAAGGAAGTTGCTGATCGAGCACACTTTCTTCTGGAATTGCGATAGGGGCTTCACCTATCAAAAAGTGACCTGGGGTTAGTGGCAACTCATCGCTAGAAGGATCGATCAACGTAATGGGACGAGAATTTACACAAGCTTCCACTTGAGTGAGAAGCGTATTGAACTCTTCAAAAGTCAAGCAAGACTCTCCAATAACCCGTTTTAAGTGACCCTTAATTGTTTTGACCCCGGATTCCCACAATCCCCCGAAATGAGGGGCACCTGGTGGGTTAAAATGCCACGTGGTATTATCGTTTGCCAGCAGTTGGGCGATTTCTTCAACTACTGAGGATTTACTGTTCCTAAACATTAAGTCTAGTTCTTTGGATGCGCCTACGAAATTGGTCCCGCAATCACTCCAGATTTCCTTACAGTGCCCTCGTCGGGCAGTAAAACGCTTAAATGCAGCTAAAAACGCTTCACTTGATAAAGAACTCACTAACTCAAGATGAATGGCCTTTGTAACCATACATAAAAATACACTAATATAAGCTTTAGAGGTTCTGGTGCATTTACCAGAGTATAATTTTAGGGTAAACGGACCAGCGTAGTCAACAGCAGAAGACAAAAAGGTCGTGATGGCTTTACTCTACACTGTGGTAGGTTCCCCATTAATGGAGATGTTGGTTTTGCTTTATAACTAAAACATGGTTTACATAATCGTATAATCTTCTTTACTAGATTTTTGACACTAATAATCCAGTAATTTTGGCGTATTAAATTTAAAGTAAGAGCATTTCCACCGTGTAAAGTTCTTAAATGACAATCAAGAACAATCAATTTTGCCAAATTACAAGAGGGCATAAGAAGGACTGGTGACTTCATATTATACGGGATTAGCGCGTTAACCAGACGTCCACCAACCCTTAATATTTGTTCCTTATCTAAAATTGGATTCAAAGTGTGAATACGGCTCTTCTTAGGAATCGGTTTAGCCTGTTTCAACAAATCTATTTCCTTTTCGAAAACCAACGATTGTGACAGTCGAATACACACCCTGAGAGCGTTCTGAATTTCAGACGTTGTTAAATAAGTCCTTCCTATGTCATCCTGCTTACCTTGTATTTTATTTCTACATAATGTGACAAATCGGAAACAATAGGCAGTCACTCGAACAAGTCTAAACAGACTGGAGTATCGGTTCAGATAGGCAGTAGCCTCAGGCTGCTCAGTAGTACAAGCGCAACTGACCTTTGCTTTCGGTTTGATTTCTAGAGTAGTTTTAGGTACATTAAAATTCGGATAGTTAATCTCTTCACTTTCACATAAAAATGGAGGGCCTCTCCACCACAGCTGTGACCGCTCAAGATCAGCTGGACTAACACCTCGCGAGGCGTCATCCGCTGGGTTGTCCGCAGATTTAATATGATGCCATTGATTACTGTTTGTGACATTAAGAATTTCTGTGGTACGATTACCAACGAATGGTTTCCAGGTGCTGGGACTCTTTCGCAGCCAAGACAAAACTATGGTGGAATCAGTCCAGGCAAAAATACAATTGGTATCAATGTTTATACTTGTCTTAAAAGTCTGTATCAATTTGGCTAACAAGACTGCCCCACAGAGTTCAAGACGCGGCAATGAGATTTGTTTAACAGGAGCTACTTTAGTCTTAGCTGCGACTAAGTTGACTTGAACCTCACTGCCCGTGATGACTCTGACGTAAATAACCGCAGCGTAGGCGGCACAAGAGGCGTCGCAAAAGCCGTGTAACTCAACCTTCACATTAGTGTCACACGTCCCTAACCAGCGTGGAAACTGAATGGGTGCCATATGTGAAAAGTTATCCAAATACGAAATCCATTCAGCTCTCAACTCTGGATCGAGTTCGTCGTCCCATCCTAAGCCGGCCAGCCACAACTTTTGCATAAAGATTTTTAAGACAATCACGAGTGGAGCTAGCCAACCCAAGGGGTCGAACGTTTTGGCAATAGCTGAAAGTACAGTTCGTTTTGTAATGACAGTGCGATAACATGGTAAGTTGACTACAAGTTCAAAGGTATCACTTTGTGGCTTCCATGAAATACCTAGAGCTTTCACGGAATCATCCATTTTTATATTGACGGAACTTTGCAATGCCTTATAGCAGTCGGGAATTTCACTTAACACTTTTTCACTATTGGACGAACATTTATGTAAAAGAAAGCCGCCGCGTTGCAATAGTTCACTTAAACGACGTTGTAGTGTAACGGCGCTGTCCTCTGTGGACGAGCCCGTCATCAAATCATTTTTTTTTTTTTTTTTTTTTTTTTTTATACAATATAGGCTTGCGTTTGGCCACAATCACGCCTGATGGAAAGCGAAGATGAGGCCTACGATGGAGCACGCTTGCCTAGTAAATGCTCATTCACCCTAGACTTGAAAGCGGCCAAATTGTAGTGTTCAGGGAACACAGTCGCAGGCAGGGAATTCCACTCCATAGCTGTGCGATTGATGAAGGAAGAGCGAAAACGCTTTGTGCGGAATTTGGGAATACTGACAACGTAAGGGTGGAGACCCCGCCTACTTCTGGTCGACCTGTGGAAGAAAGGAGCAGGCGGAATAAGGTCGTGCAGTACCGAAGCACATTCACCGAAATGCAGCCTGTAGAATACCGACAGAGAAGCCACTCTTCTGCGATGACGAAGGCTCTGGCGACAAAAATCCGCATCACAAGCGATGCCGATGAGCCTCTTCGCTCGCTGTTCTACCGAATCCAAAGCAGCTAGCTGATATTCAGCAGAACCGTCCCAAAGGTGGCAGCAATACTCCATGCAGGATCGGACTTGGGCTCGGTAAAGACTAATGAGCTGGTCCGCAGTGAAGTATCGCCTAACCTTGGATAGGATACCAAGCTTTTTCGCAGCGGTTTTTGCCAAGGATTCAATGTAACTCCCGAAGTTCAGTTTAGCCGAGAGGTCTAAACCAAGGAGCTGAAGGCGGTCAGATATTGGTACAGGCACATTTCGGAAGGTTGGAGTTAGATTAAAGGAACTCCGTTTTGCGGAAAATAAACACGCCTGGGTTTTAGAGGCATTAAAACCGACTAAATTGGCTACGCCCCAATCGGACACTGCCTGAAGGGTTCGGTTCAAATTACCTATCATAGTCTCTCTGAGAGTGTTGGTATCTGAACTACTCGCTCGAGCATCGGACAAATATCTTTCAGACACTGTGCTGTCATCGGCATATCCAAAAGTACCGGGATATACCAACAGGTCGTTTATATGCAGCAAGAATAGAGTGGCAGAAAGCACTGAACCCTGAGGAACACCGGCATTAATGTCCATAGGATCGGACGAACAGCCATCGATCACAACCCTAAAAGACCTACCCCGCAGGAAGTCAGCTATCCAGGTGCACAAGCCAGCAGGAATCCCATAAGAAGGGAGTTTACTCACAAGTCCATCGTGCCAAACCCTGTCGAAAGCCTTCGAGACGTCCAAAGAAACAGCAAGTGCCTCTCCGTGCCTCTCGATGGCCTCACCCCACAAATGTGTTGCGTAAATTAGAAGGTCACCAGTGGATCTACCTCGACGAAAACCATATTGATGGTCGCTAAGGAGATCACTGGCTTCCAGATACGCAAGGAGGCGGTTGTTTAATACACGCTCCATAGTCTTGCAGAGAATAGAGGTGATAGCAATTGGCCTATAATCAGCAGGGTTGGCACGACTTCCCTTTTTTGGTACAGGCTGGACATTCGCAACCTTCCAGGACTCGGGGACTCTACCTTGGTTCAGAGAGAGGCGATACAGGCGCGTTAGGACAGGAGACAGCTCAGGAGCGCAGGTCCGCAAAACAATGGCTGGAATGCCGTCAGGACCACTCGCTTTGTTCACGTCCAGTGTGCGAAGCACTTTAAGGACCTCATTCTGGCGAATACAAACTTTACCCATTGTATGTTCGCAACGAGGTACGCTTGGAAGTGACTGGTGTGTCGCATCTAGACGCGAATTCTCTGCAAAAAGAGAGGCAAACAAATCGGCCTTCTCCTTAGCAGAGTGCGCGAGTGACCCATCAGGTTTCAGCAGTGGCGGAAGCGACGGGCGGCAAAAGTTCGCCTCGACTGACTTGGCTAGCGACCAGAATGCTTTGCTCCCAGAGGGAAAAGAAGCAAGTCTGGCGCCAATACGGCCAACGTGGTCAAAGCGAGCCTTTCGCAATACCTTTTTGCAGGACTTGGCGGCTTTGTTAAAGGCTTTCTTCAAGGCTTGACATTCCGGAGCTTTGCGTCTACGAGCGTCAGCCCAGGCCTGGAATGCAGTGCGTTTAAGTGACTCAGCACTAGCGCATCCTGCATTGTACCAAGGGCGCGCTTTGCTATTGTGAGAAGTGTCAAAGTAGGGTATGAAATACTCCATAGCCTGACGTATTACCTCAACAATCGCGTTCTCGCAGCTCGACGGATTTTCCGAAGAAAAGCACATTTTACGCCATGGATAAGATGCAAAGAAGTGCCGCATCTCATCCCAATCTGCTGACTTATATCGCCACACCCGCCTGACGCCCCGAGGGCCAGAATCAGTCGGAGAGTAGACAGATACAGACTTCACCAGACAGTGGTCGGAAGTTCCTAAAGGGGCACAAACCGACACTTGGTAGCGGTCCGGTTCAGTAGTCAGCAGAAGGTCCAAACAATTGGCAGTCTGGCCATCAGCATCAGGGACCCGGGTAGCACAGTTCACCAACTGCGAGAGATTTAGTGATAGTGCGAAAGCATGTGCCTCTCTCCCAGCATGGTCAGTCTTCTGGTAAGGGAATAACCATTCCTGGTGATGGGCGTTAAAATCCCCCAGAAGCACAAGCTGCGCCGTAGGGAACCGCTGTTGGGCCACCTCAGCTGAGTCACTGAGATAAGAGAACAGCCGAGTTGTCTCCACATCACCGCTGTGCGATCGGTATAGGCAGGCATAAATAATTTTCTCCATACTTGTGTCAACCATAATCCACAGAACTGAGAAACCGGCGACTTCAAGATTACGGAGGCGTCGGCAACAGATGTCATCGCGAGCATAGAGACAGACACCAGCACGAGGTTTGAAATTGTGCTCCAGGATATAACCCGGGTAGTTAAGGTATGCAGCGTCAGCCGGACATCGAATTTGCGTCTCCGTAAGCACCAGCAAATGAGGCTTCTCGGTCTCTAGGTGGTGGTGGACCGCGTCGAGATTGGAGTGCAGTCCTCGAATATTGGAGAGGTGCACTTTCAGTGAAAGGACGTGCATCCGCTGTTTAACAATTCTTTTCTTTGGCCTCATTTTTCATACAATTGATTAAGGGGAAATAAGCAGAAAGAAGGCAGTTGAGCGAGGTGTTGCGCTCACCCCCAAGCAGTGCGAACCGTACTGCAACGCTAATGGGTGGCTGAGCTGGAGCGCGCGGGGACGCCCGAGCCCCCCCGAAGATGGCCATCGGGTCCTTTCATCCGGTCGCCAACCGGCACGATGGAGCATCCCGGGATTTTTCGCGAGGTGGCGAGGCAGCCTTTCACAGGTGGCTAACCCATTACTTGGGCCCCCTACTACCTGCGGTCGGCCAGCGGAGAACCGTGCCTCGGATCCCGCTACCCTCCATGACCAGCCAGATCCAGCGCAACAAATACGGGGCACTGTAACTGGTACGCGCGCGCAGCACAACTGCTCAGACCCTTCCTCCAGAATGGCTACTATAGGCAACAGGCCGGAACACAACGAGTCGCTTGGCGGCCTGGCTCAACCTATAGGGTGGTGACCAGCCGCGGCCGAAGCCTACCACCGGAGTTGTATCGCTCGTTTAGCACCACCCAGGGGTCACGTGTAGGGTCTCGAGGGTAAACCTACGGACGCGAGCGATTTCGACCCCCAAATCCATGTATAAATCGGTTTTCAAGATATCGGCTTCAGGGAAACTCACGCGTTCATCGTCAGAGAGCTGATGCAACGTTCTGATAGCAAGATACGGTGCACACGAAGTGCCATATGTGACTGTCAGTAAGCGATACTCTTGAATGGGTTCTGTTGGAGTTTCTCGCCACACTATTCTTTGGTAGTCGACGTCATGCCTTGCGATAAGTATCTGTCTATACATTTGCTGTATGTCTGCTACCAAACAGAATCTGTGCACTCTCCACCTAGTAACTAAGTCTCTAATTTCTTGTTGCAGGGGCGGACCAACAAGCAGCTCATCGTTTAGTGAATTTCCATTTACAGGTTTGGCGGTTCCGTCGAAGACCACGCGTAATTTCGTGCTGAGGCTAGATTCTCGTATAACAGCATGGTGAGGTAAGTAGTAAAGGTTTTCTTTTCTGTTTTCTTTTTCAGGTACAGCCTCCATGTGACCCCGTGACTCATACTGCTTCATAAACTTACAGTATTCGTCTTTGAACTCGGGTTTGTGTTTAAATATCTTCTCCATCTGAAGCAACCGATTGACGGCTAGAGATTTAGAGTTGCCTAAGTTTTGGGTGTCTTCATTTTTAAAAGGTAAACGAACCTCGTATCGACCATCAGTGTTCCGAGTGTGAGTGTTCTTGAAATGTTCTTCACACTGAGTTTCTAGTTGTGAGAGGGGTTTATCCGTTGGTGAGTACTCGTCTATCTCCCAAAACTGCCTGAGCAACTGATCCACTTCAACTTGTGTGTGCATGACGACAACTTTTGGTGATTGTGAATCAGTCTGTGTAACCCGTCCGGATATAAGCCAGCCCAAGCGTGAGTTCAGAGCGATAAGTGATTTGTGTCTTCTCAATCCAGCAAGAATTATGTGAGCGTGCACGTCGGCACCCAGCAGGACATCAATTGACCCTGGCTTGTGAAAGTGTGGATCCGCAAGTTCGGATACATCAAATGAAGGCCAGGCATCAGAAGAGAATTCTTGCGATGGTAGTAACGAAGTGAGTCGCTTAAGGACGTACGCCTCAGTGGTGACAATTTGTGATTGATCTCGTAAAGCATGAAATTTCAATTGTACCATAGATTTGGTTGTGAGTGTCGTACTAGATATGCCTGTGATTTTACCACTAACGGAAATGCGTTCTAAGTTAAACAGTTGAGCAGCAGCTTCAGTGATAAAAGACGCCTGAGAGCCTTGGTCAATCAATGCTCTCAAAATAATGGTGTTACTGTTCTTAGACTTAGCTGCAATCTGAGCGGTAGCTAAAATAACTTGTTCGCTGAGTAACTCTGCCTTGGCTGTTACACTAAATGTCGAGGCCTGGTGAGTGTCAAGAACAGGCTCATGAACTTTCGGCTCCGATGTACACTTGTTGGGGTTTGTGTTGTGCAACAGAGTGTGATGACGTCGATTACATTTTTTACATGTGGTGCTCTGTCGACACGCGTTCACGGAGTGACCCTTAACAAGGCAGTTAAAACAGATGCCATTGGTTTTAATAAAATCCTGTCTCTTTGGCACGCTTAACTCAGCGAACTCCTTACAGTGACATATGTAATGGTTTTGTGAACAATAAGTGCATACGCTGTTTACTTCTGTGGGAAATGATTTCATATGTGTGAGTTTGTTTGGTGTGGTGCCTTTGACTAAGTCTTTTTTCTGCAGTAGGTCTTTTTTATGTGTAGCATTTATCATTTCCATAGAACGGAAACGCTCTTCCAAAAATTTAGATAAAAGGTCAAAAGTAGGTATGCTCGTAGACGATCCCAGTGACAATTCCCATTGTTTATGTGTATCTATATCCAACTTCAAGACGACTAGGTAAACAACAATCGCGTCCCAAGACGAAGTATCTATGCCGAGATTGTCTAAAGAATTTAAACATTCCTTCGTGGTATCTAGAATTTCCTTTAAACTTCTAGAACATTCTGTGTTCATCTTCTTTTGGTTTACTAAACGGTTAAGTATTGTAGTGACGATCATACGTTTATTATTGTATCGATTTTCAAGTGTAGACCAAGCTTTACTGTAATTAGCTTCAGTAAGTGCAAAATGTTTGAGTAGTTGCTCAGCTTCTCCTGTTAAACTCGATTTTAAATAATGATGTTTTTCAATATTCGAAATATGTTCATTATTGTGCACAAGAGAAGTAAACAAGTCTTTGAAGCTCATCCAGTCATTATAATTACCCGAAAATTTCGGAATCGAAATTGGGGGTAGTTTGGTTTTTATCGAAGTATGTTCTATTTCTAAAGATTGATTTGAATCTTTCACTACAGGTTTTGAATTCCGTTCGAGTAATGAATCTTTTAATAGTGACATAAAATCTAGGTACACTTCTTGAGTTGCATCAAATATTTCATTAGCATTAAATTGCAACTGTGTTAACTCGCTAGGCGGAACCTTAGTGATAACTTCTTGGTGTCGCTTCTGAAATTGAATCCAATATTGTTCTAATGTTTGTACTCGCGTTTCCAAATATCCTTGTGTGTATCGTGATTTCGATGTCTTTTTCGTATTAGTATATAACGTTACGATTCGTTCGTACAAAGATTTAACCAAGTCACATAACTCAGCCATTGTAACGTAAAATGTCTATTAACCACAAGTAAACTAGTCCAATAATAACTTTATATTAAATTATAACAGTTCTAAATATAACTTAGTAAAAATATTGTGGGTACGTCGTATTCGTAATATTATAACTTGCAGTTATAATGTTCAAGCAGCGAGAATAATACGAGTATCACGAATAATCAAGTCCAGCAATAAAAACAATGTAGAACTATGTAAAAGTTTTTTCCATAAGTAAAATGTTCGCAATCGCGTAATTAATTTCACAAATAATGTTCACCAAATGTTTTTAAGATGCTCAGCACAATAGTTATTTTTACAGTCTAGCCTTACCCACTCGCAGTTTTTATAACTTAGTCACTTTAATTTGTTTATTTAATTCACTGTTCACTCACTGTAATTTACTTACAATCCAGTTCGAAAAGGACCACTAAATAGTTAAACCACACCGTTCTAAAAACAAACTTGATTTATTTTAACTTAAACAATTTACGAGAAATACATGAAATGCTAAAAAGAGACAGATTTGAGAATCAAAGAGAAAAAAAATATAAAAATCCTTTCACCTTATATAGCTCTCAGGGGAACATACCGTTCACTAAGTTAAACGCTTGATAGTGACATCTAGCGGCGCGCTGAGGAAACTTACGCTAAATAGATATTAAACAGGTACTTTTTTTTTAAAAACATTATCAAAGTAAGAAATTCCATTTTCAAATAGGTACTTTGTTTTTCATGATTTGAAAATAAAAGTGCTTACAAATTTCTTAATCCGCCACTGCAGCAATTAAGGAACATTTATCAATAGGTATTAATGAAAATAAAATAAAAACATCGTAGAATTTAAAAATTAATTGTTTTTTAGTTTCAATTTGTTATTTTTACATAAGTCATTGTTGTTAGTTGCGCTTATAACAGTTATTTTTGATAAATTTAATGAGTTAGTTTTAAGTTATGTTCGGACGTGATTTTCTTCCTACGTGCTTTGTGATCATTTTTTTCGAGCAATCATTTACAAAAATCATATTATGAATAACTTGTTAGAAAGCTAGAAATACGTACATGTTTTTCGTACAATCTGCAAGCCAAATGTAGTAGTAAAATTTTCTGTTCTTGTGCTATTCATTTTGAACAACCTAATAAAAAAACATTTTTTTTTTTACTTTTTGGTCTTGCATTCTTAAACGTGTACAGATAATTATACTTTTAATATTCCATAAGAACAGCTGTTTTATCTTGTACATAAGAAAATAAAAAAAGTTGATTTAAAAGGCCAACTTTCTTTTAAATTAATTTTTGAAGATGCGTTTCCGACTTTTTTTGCAAATTAAAAAAACTAAAAAACACGCTTTAAAAAAAAATAAAAATAAAAAAAAAAAAAAATTTCAATTCACTATTCTTATAGTGCAGTAAAAAATCTTAATAAACAATTATTATATTGTTCAGATCAAAATTTGTAAACAATTCTAAATATTGATAAAACAAATAATAATAGTTTAAAATATTTTATTGTAAAAAAAGCGTGGGGTGCATGGTGTCAATTGTCAAGGATTATTATTTTGATAACATCTTAAAAAGTACCCCACGCTTTTTTTACAATAAAATATTTTTAACTATTATTATTTATTTTATCAATATTTAGAATTGTTTACAAATTTTGATCTGGATATAACAATATAATAATTGCTTATTAAGATTTTTTACTGCA
Source organism: Archips xylosteana (assembly GCA_947563465.1). Lineage (NCBI taxonomy): Eukaryota > Metazoa > Arthropoda > Insecta > Lepidoptera > Tortricidae > Archips > Archips xylosteana. The sequence goes on from CANOAX010000012.1 coordinate 359,804, forward strand.
CTATAAGAATAGTGAATTGAAATTTATTATTATTTTTTTTTTTTAAAGCGTGTTTTTTAGTTTTTTTTTAACTATTATTTATTTTCTGTTTTTTAGTTGCATTTTTTCACAGTGAGAGTTTATGGAAACTCTCACTGTGAAAAAATGCAACTAACAAAAAACCGTTTTGTTTTGTGTCTCTTTTTAGCACCCATGTGCTAAAAAGAGACACAAAACGGTTTTTTGCTCGTCTTAAATAGAATCAGTCTATCTTATACTTGGTCTTTGGTGCGCGCGCACTGCTCTACACTACTAAACGTAAACCCCTTTCTTTCTAATTTACCCCCCTCACCTTTTTTTTTTTTTTTTTTTTTTTTTTTTGTTCACGGAGTGGAAACACATTACGTGTACCCCCGGGCCCGGGGAGACCCGGTTTAGGTTATGTGGGGCTCTCTCTCCGGTCCTCTTCTCCTAATGAGAAGGGGACAGGAGAGCATACCCACTAAAACCACTCCGATGCTGACCCTCTTGCCGAGGTTGTTAGGCGCCATGGGATCCAAGGATTTCACCATGACACCTCCCGGCTGCCCCAGCTTTCGCCGAGGCTACCCGCGCCAGGGGGGGAAGAGTTGCAGCACTTCAACCCTTCCCCCAGACTCGTAGGACCGTGCAATGCGGACGAGGGATCCCCGTCCCTCGCCCGCTGGTCCTACTGGGGAATGAGACGGGCGGCAAATCGCCTCCGTCCCACCCCCCTCCGTCTGCGCCGGAACAGGGGTGCGAGGGCATCGTCCTCGCGCTCCCGTTCCGCGGCCTCCTTTTGCGAGATTACTGTCTCGCAAAAGGAGGCGACCGCCTGCCAGGCCTCCTCGCTCCCCAGCATGGCTTGCACAACGCTGGAGAGCGAGAAGTCGCTCGTCCCTAACTCTGCCTCAAGAGTTTGCCGCTCTGGGGCCCAGCTGCTACACTCTGCCAGAGTGTGCTGGGCCGTGTCGTCCGGGTCACCGCAGTGGTGGCACGTCGGATCATTTTCCCGCCCTATTCGGTGCAAATAATGGCCGAAGCACCCATGCCCGGTCATTACTTGCACCATCCGGAATGTGAGGGCTCCGAACGCCCTCTCGACCCACTGGTCGAGTGACGGGAAGAGGGCCGCTATGGTGCGCGTTCCATAGCGGCTGTTCTCCAGGTCACTCTTCCAGCGGTCCCTCATCCGACGCTCCACCATGCGGCGGGCAAACTCGAGCTCCCTGGGGGCAGGCCTTTCCCCCCTTCTCAGCGCTTCTTTGCGCTCCTCATACACCTCCGCGGCCGTCTGGGCGTCAATGTCCCAGGGCGGTGTTCCGGCTAGGGCGCAAGCGGCCATGTGGGCGACAGTTACGTACGCCCGTACCGCCCTGATGGCGCACATCCTTTGCGGACGTCGGAGCAAGGCCTTATTACGCTCCGACAGCCGACTCGCCCAGATCGGCGCCCCATATAGCGCCATACTGCGCACTACACCCGTGTAGAGCCTGCGCACAGCTCCCCTCGGGCCCCCTATATTTGGCAAAAGTTGCCCCAGCGCCGACGCAGCACCCACCAGTCTCGGAGCGAGTCTGGTGAAGTGCTCCGTGAATTCCCACTTTCTGTCCAGGACGAGGCCAAGATATTTGATGCTGGCCTTGACCTGGACAGATTCCCCCCCAATTGGAAGCGTGGCGTTCGCGGGTATCCGCCAACCCCGCCCGCCGAAGACCATCGCTTCGGTTTTAGTGACTGACACCTCCAGTCCCAACATGCGGATTCGGTTAACCGTGAGGTCGGCTGCAACCGCTGCCCTTCGGAGGGCCTCCCGCATTTCACTTCCTCGCACGACCACCAGTGTGTCATCGGCGTAACAAATGGTGGCCATGCGAGGAAGCTGTACCCCCCTTATCGCCCAGTCATATCCCAGGTTCCACAATAGTGGTCCCAGGACCGACCCTTGCGGAACCCCACAGCCCATAGGCCTGGCCTTCCGCTCCCCTTCATGATCGTAGAGCACTACCCTGTCCTCAAGGTAGTGCCCCACGATCTTCTGCAGGTACATTGGTACCTGGTGGTACCTTAGCGCCTCCAAAATTACAGAGTAGGGGAGGGTGCCGAACGCGTTGGCGATGTCCAAGGACACCGCCACCACTCCCTCCCCTCTACCCGCTGCGACGTCTATAAAGGCTTTCAATTCCTTTATAGCGTCCAGCGTCCCCCTGCCCTCTCGGAATCCGAACTGCCGGTCCGAGACGTTCGGGCCCACGTCCCCCAGGTGCTTGACGATCCGGGAAGCAACCACCCTCTCAAACATCTTCCCAGATACGTCAAGCAGGACCAGCGGCCTGTGGCCAGATGGGGAATCCGCCGGGCGACCCTCCTTCCGCAGCAAGACCAGCCGTCCCTCCTTCCACACCTTGGGGAAGCGTCCCGTCTCCAGGCACTCGTTCAGGAGGTCTTCGAGTCGCTCCCCCAGGTGTTCCAGGGCTAACGGGACGACCCTTGCCGGGACACCGTCGGGTCCAGGTGCCTTCTTGTTGGCCCGCATCCGGTCCACCATCCCCATCATCTCGTCCTCAGTGATCCTGGGGACAGGAGGGAGCGTCTCATTTCGCTCCTCCGAGGGGCCGACATCCTCGGGGGAGTGAAATCTGGCGCCACCGGGAACAGGGCCCCCACCACCCTACTGAGGAGCTCTGGCTCCATGGTGTCCATGGGGGGGCTGCGCTTCATTTTATTGCGGACCATTTTATAAGGCCGCCCCCATGGATCCCTATTCAGGGTCGCCAGGAACTCCTCGTGCGCGGAGTCCTTCGCCCTCGCTATGGCGATTTGGAGCGCCTCCTTGGCGCTCCTAAGCGCCGCGTACAGCCGCTCTTCTTCCCCATCGGTGTGGGTCCGTCGCCTCCTACAGCGGGTGTACTTTCGGCGGGCGGCGTTGCTGGCCACTCTGAGGGCCGCGATCTCCTCAGACCACCAATACACAGACCGCTTGTTGGGCACCTGCCTCACTCGCGGCATCGCGGCATCGCAGATGCGTGTCAGCGAGGCCCGAAACCGGGCCGCCTTCTCGTCAACAGTTCCCTGTAGGGGGGGACGACTCCACGCCTCGGCAATGGCGGCTTCCTCGGCCATTGCGGGGTCGAAGTGGGTTATCGCCCACCGCGGGAACCCACCTCCAGCCCTCCCTGGTCGCGGTTGTCGCGACTGCCGCAACGAAGCAGAGACCCTCATCCGAATATATAAATGGTCGGAGAGGGTCTCCACCTCCTCCAGGAAGCGCCAGTCCTCAACACGTGCTGCGAGGGGGGGGGGGGTGGCGAACGTAACGTCGACTATTGATCCCCCCTGTCTGCGCACGCACGTGTTGGCGCTGCCCTGGTTGACAACCACAAGCCCCGTGGCCAGCACCCAGTCCCGGAGCACTGCTCCCTTCAGGTCAGTGACGGGGGAACCCCATGCCGCGCTTTTAGCATTTAGGTCCCCCATCACCAAGACTTGGGCAGGGGAACACCTCCCCACCACTCTTCCCAACCCCTCCAGGAAGGATTCGAAGGCGGACAGTGGTCGGTTGGGAGAGAAGTACACCCCGATGACCACCGTCTTCCCCCATTTTGCCGCCACGTATCCCGGTCCGTCCTCGAGCCTGGAGAGGGATGGGAAGAACCCTGTCGCCGGAACCACCATCGCCACGGATTCGTCTGTGGCCCCTACCCAGTGTGCCTGAGCAGGGACCATGTATGGCTCGGCCACCACCGACAATGCCAGTCCCCACTCCGCCATGACCTGCATCATGAGGTCTTGTGCGCGGGCGGAGTGGTTCAGGTTGCCCTGCAGGATCTCTAAATGTCGGTGTTCTGACATTTAGAGATCGGTGTTCTGACATTTAGAGATCGGTGTTCTGACATTTAGAGAGACCCCCCCCCCCCCCCCCAACCCCCTAAACACAACCCCCCAACATCCCCCAACCCATTTCCCCAACCCCCCAAACACCTAACCCCAACCCCCACAACCTTACCCCCAACCCTCTAAACCCCATGCATGCTTGCTTGCATCTTGCTTGCATGCTTGCTTACATGCTTGCGTGCTTGCTTGCTTGCCTGTGCTTGCTTGCTTGATATCTTGGTTCTTTGGAACACTCATGGTACACGCGAGCGAAGCCGCGGGCAAAAGCTAGTTACTATATAACGCTCTTATAACTCTCCTTATAACTCTTAAGTATCTAAGCAGAACCTAAAAACAGGCCCACTACAGCTTGTTTTAGCGCTTAAATGTTTGTTGGGTTGAGATAATGATTGTGATGCGTAGCAGAACTGACCTGACATCCTGATGGTCTTTCGGGACTGCGCTTGTCTCGCTTCGCCGTGGACCCTTCCGCTCACTCCAATAAGGGCCCCAGGACTACCTGAGTTGGTGCACGAAGACCTGGAAGTAAAGACATAGGTTAAACACCAGAAAAAAGGGAATCATCATTATCATCTCAGCCGAAAGACGTCCGCTGCTGAACGTAGGCCTCCAACAAGGCTCGCCACCTTATCCAGGTCATTGCTCCATCTTGCTGGAGGCCTGCCTACACTGCATCTACCGGCCCGTTGACGCCATCTCACGTCTCTTCTACATTTTATAAAAATCGGCCAAGTGCGAGTCGGACTCGCGGACGAAGGGTTCCGTACCATTATCTATAAAAACGGCAAAAAAATCACGTTTGTTGTTTGGGAGCCCCCCTTAAATATTTGTTTTATTTTAATTTAATAATTTATTTCTAAAGTGAAATATAATAACTAAATATTTTGCAAATATTTCAAGCGTCTACCTGTTGCCGTTATCAATATCGATCAAAAACGAGCAAAAAAAATCACGTTTGTTGTATGGAAGCTCCGTTAAATATTTATTTTATTCTGCTTTTTAGTATTTGTTTTTATAGTGGCAACCAAAATACATCATCTGTGAAAATTTCAACTGTCTAGCTATTACGGTTCATGAGATACAGCCTGGTGACAGTCGGTCGGACAAATGGACAGACTGACGGACAGCGAAGTCTTAGTAATAGGGTCCCGTTTTTACCCTTTGGGCACGGAACCCTAAAAAACGAGTTCCATGACACATCTCCAGATCATCGAAAATAACAAAAATAGCTGATAAAATGTGTGAGTTCATCTTACTAGAATAATAAACGTGAAACATTGTAAGGGTGGATGTATGGTTGTTATTCTTTTACGCTAAAAAAAACGGTTTGACGGATTCAAGTACAATTTGGCACCAGTTTATGACCTGGATTAACATAAGTATAGGATCTTTTATATTCCAGTATTTCAAAATGTCAACTGCTATGACTAGATACGTTAAATTTTGCATGAATGTTCTTCAGGCAATGTAAATGTAGTTTTGAGGAATTTCCATGGCAGTAAAAACACGGAATTTCAATGCAACTGTCAGAGTTAAATGGAGTAGTGTAGAATTGGGGCTGCTGGATCACAGGAGAATCCAACAGCCCCAATCTATTCTAGATCTATTCAAGAAGTAATTTTTACTTGTATTTGAAAACAACATTACTGTACAAGATAATGCCACAATTTCAGTTCAAGAAGTAATTAGAAAACGATCCTAACTTATGTTGGTTTGGGCCATAGAATTGTACATATTTCCCATACATATTTTGTTATTGGAAGTAATATACGTTCCGGTTCTGTTTAAAACGTAAGATAAAACGTTTGAAATGTACTTTGATGTATCATGATTATTTAAATATGTGTATGTACCATACATACATACATAGAAAACATTATTAATTAATTTTTGAGGGGGCGTGTTGGTTTATTCTACTTTACTATGGTGCAAAAATTAATAATTAAATAATGTGGGTAAATCAAAGTTTGTCTATTACAAGAACTGTCATAATTATGTTTCAAATAAGATGGTCTCACTCTTGATGTTTGAATCAAGTAAGGCGGACGTATCATTGCTTCCCAGTAACAAATAATAAAGTACAATAAAAGTATTGCTCATATCAAGTAAAATTTCTTCTTTTTAAACCCTAACCTATATGACAATTTATTGAATCAGGCGTTACTTTGCGGAGGTCCATATTAATGAACTAAAACAATTACTTTGCTCACCCGCGACCTTACAATAGTTACGTTTATGCAAGAAATGTGTGTTAATGCAGTTCCTCCACCTCCACACTGTACGAACACACACAAATCACATAAACACAACTATCACCACCACCAAGCTACACTGACGCGTTTCGAACTCAACCAGAGCTCATCCTCGGAGTTACCACAACCGTATGCTATGCTACCAAATGTTAAACTGGTTGTGGTAACTCCGAGGATGAGCTCTGGTTGAGTTCGAAACGCGTCAGTGTAGCTTGGTGGTGGTGATAGTTGTGTTTATGTGATTTGTGTGTGTTCGTACAGTGTGGAGGTGGAGGAACTGCATGAACACACATTTCTTGCATAAACGTAACTATTGTAAGGTCGCGGGTGAGCAAAGTAGTTGTTTTAGTTCATTAATATATTAGTTTAACATTTGGTAGCATAGCATACGGTTGTGGTAACTCCGAGGATGAGCTCTGGTTGAGTTCGAAACGCGTCAGTGTAGCTTGGTGGTGGTGATAGTTGTGTTTATGTGATTTGTGTGTGTTCGTACAGTGTGGAGGTGGAGGAACTGCATGAACACACATTTCTTGCATAAACGTAACTATTGTAAGGTCGCGGGTGAGCAAAGTAATTGTTTTAGTTCATTTTTACTATATGACAATGTGTAGGGGATGAGAGAAAGGAAAGGAGTGGTACTCTCAGCTCGTACTTTGTATAGTCCAAATTACAGTGCACTACTCCTTTCACTCGCGTTTGAGAGGCTTTGGTGTCGGAAGCCACACGCGACACGGAGGCTGTAGCAATTCCCCCTTTTTAGTTCGTTTTCAAGAATTCGGTACACACACGCGCGATATGTGTCAAGCTCGGAGGCAGATCGTATTCTACCGAGCGTTCAAGAGCAATCACCGTGAGTTATGATTTTGGGAAGGGGAGGGTGGTTGGAAGCTGCACATTGTCACCCCCCCCCCCCCCCCACACTTAATCTCGAAGAGTATGGCTTCAGTTGAGATATATTTACTCTTCGGCTTAGTTATCTTGGCTTGGCCGTTTGTTATATCTTTAATTACATATGGCCCTGACCACCGCGGACAAAAAGCGGCGCATACTCCTCGATCGGCGTTTGTAAGCGGAAAACATTTCGCGAGTACTTGTTGCCCTACGTTAAAAATATTAGCTCTCCGACGATTATTATTGTAATACACCTGTCTCTCATTTGCAGTGTTTAAATTTCGAGCCACTGTACTTTGCTCGTGGTTATGAATCGATTCGACAGAAATTGTTTTATCTAATTCCCATTTATTTTCTAAAGGACTTCCAATTTCCCGTCCGAGAAAAATGGATGACGGTGTACAGTCACGAGCATTAATATACAGGGTGGAAAAAATCTATGGGCCCTGGAGGGGAACTACCTTAAATCCTTTAGTTAGCTCATTTCACTGAAAGGAAACATTCCTTTATTTTTAAAAAGAAACAAAACTGCAATTAAAGATTTTTTAAATTTTGCTTGTTCCATCCGGGAATCGAACCAACTAAAAATAAAAAAATAAACCCTCGCTATTTTATTATACGAATCGGTAGGATTGTTGTTCAGGATAAAATTTGTCTAATAAACATATTTATTTGGTGATTGAAATAAAAAAGTGAAAACTAAAATTAATTTTTATTTTATCATCAAGAAGAATAACGTAAACATGAATCATTTTTATAACGTAGACGGACATTAAGAAGAGAAAAGAATCTTAATAATTCAACTGATAAGTTGCTCGAAGTGACCCCCATCGTTCCGGATACACAAATTTAGTCTACGTTGAAATTCATTTCGTGTAGCCCTCTGGAAAGTGTTGTGGTGTATGCTCCTAATAACATTTTCTACCGCAACCCTTAATTCTTGTACAGTATTATAACACGTTTTGTAAACTTCATTTTTTACATGACCCCATAAAAAGTAGTCCAGAGGCGTCAGGTCTGGACTTCTCGCTGGCCATCTAATCGTCCCGTTTGTACCTATCCAGACATTGAAATTTTCATTAAGGTAAGCCCTGGAAATTCTGCTATTGTGGGCAGGTGCACCGTCTTGTTGAAAAATGATATTATTTCGTTCCTCCTCCGGTAGAAGGTTGAACTGATTCCATATATTTTGCCGTATTTAGATGTCCTTCATAAATGTGCACCAAAACAACCATATTGCTTCTGATTCTGCACCAAACATTAAAGGAAAATCTGACCTGATTGTTTGTTTCGCGAACACGGAATGGATTCTGACGGGACCAATAATGATTGTTATGTCTGTTATACATTCCATTATTGCTGAAATTTGTTTCATCAGACCATACAATGTAGTCTAAAAAATTTGGGTTGCGGTCTATTTCTGTTGGAATATTCTGACAGAACTCTAATCTCCTTTGACTATCTCCCGGATGTAGTTTCTGCACCAATCGCCCATTACGGATTATCTATGACGGATAAATGATTATGGATTATCTAAAATGACTAACCTTTGCGCTGCTTGCCGCAAAGAAATTAAATCATCACAATACTTTGATTGCACTAAATGCAAGGACAAATATCACGCTGTATGCCTGAACATCTCTGATTTTAAGAAAGTCTCGGAAAGCACGAAACTAAGCTGGGTATGCCCGGCATGCCAGAGTAGGGAACCAAAAACAGGCAACTCAAACACACCAGTTAGGACAACCGCAACCGTCAGTTCCGACGAGACTAACTCACATGTGACTTTTCGTCCACAAAACCGCAAGTCGCCCCTACTACTACCGACCCCGCAGCCGCTTACGGCCGCGGCTAACCCGTCGCCGCCCGCGGCCACCGTGCCTGCTGACCTGGGGCAGGATACTATTTCATTGCGTGAGCTTACTTCTGAAATCAGACTACTGCGCGCCAGTGTATTTGAGATGAAAGAGGAATGCTCCGAGATGAAGGAGCAATTGAAGACCCTTACTGTGAGTGTAACTCAGTGTTCAATGCGCCTTAACGATTTTGATGACAGGCTCATGCAGTGCAACTCAAGAATCCAATTGCTGGAGCAACAGGCAGTCGAAAATGTCTTTCTTAAGGATCAGGTGTCACTCTTGGAAAACCAATTGCTCAGCCAAGCTCAATCTTCACTGCGCAACGACATAGAAATCCTAGGTGTAACTGAACATCTTGAACTGAGTAAGTAGCCCCGCCGTGCTGGTCACACGGCCTGGGCTACCGAAAGGTTCTCCGCTCTGCAACAGGCCTCGATGCGACTTACGCCCTATATAGGGAGGGATAGCATAGGAGGGACAGGCGTTCGGTTGCCAATAGTGCACGCTCTGCAACCTTGGACCTAGTAAGTAGCCCCGCCGTACTCGCCACACGGCCTGGGCTACCGAAAACTCCACCGCTCTGCAACCTGCTGAGGCGCCAAACGCCTTATGGGGAGGGTTAGCTTTTGGGGTTTTTAGAGGGATCGAGTGATGGAGGTGAGCCTAAGCCTAGTACCTGCTCTGTGGCCCGAGCAGGGAAAGGTGAGGGGGAGCCTCAGGGCGGAAGCAACCGTGCCCTCGGTACCACTCTGCTTTCAGAGTAGGACATGAGGGCGCGGGAGCTAACGTGAGGGCACGTAAACCCGGCTTGCCCGGGAACGTGGGCGTCTGCGGAAGCCACGAGGAGTAAACCTCTTTAAACAATCCTTCACCAGTGGGGGAGGCCGGGGAGTGCCGAGCCCGCATTGCACGGTGTCGACAGAGGAGCCCCATCCCGGGGCGGCCAGTGGGCGTTGCGGTGACACATTTTGCTCCCGTGGCGTTCACAATGGCAAACGAGGGAATCCGTGTGGTTTTTAGTGGGTAGGCCCCCCTTGGGGAGAGCCCCACATACCTCCGTTTCCCCGAACGGTGACGATGCATAAGGTGCATTTTCCACACCAAAAAAAAAAAAAAAAAAAAAAAAAAAAAAAAAAAAAAAAAGGTGTAACTGAACATCCCAATGAAAATCCACATCACATCGTCTTGACGACAGCCGCAAAAATTGGTGTCAAGCTCTGCGAGGAAGACATTGACTACGTCAGTCGAATGGGTCCACGGTCTGGTGGGAACAAGCTGGCGGGAGCGGAGGAGGCAAATAGGCCCCGGGCCATAGCCGTGCGTTTTGTGCGTAAAAATAAACGCAAGGAGTTCCTCAAAGCTGCTACTGCTAGGCGTAATCTGAATACAAAAGATATTGAAGTGGATGGAGTCGCGCGTAAATTATTCTTTAATGAGCGGCTTACCAAGGCGAACAGGAATTTATTTCGTCAAGCTAGGGAGAAAAAGAAGTCTGCGGGATACAAATATTGCTGGACCAGAGGAGGGAATATTTATATTCGAAAACGAGAAGGTGGGCCGGCCATCGCGATTCAATGCACCGCGGATCTCGAGGGACTTGGAGGAGAAGAACACCGGAATGATCTGTGACCGAAAACTTCCAGCGCCACCTCGTCAATATCCTCCGCCGCTATCACCCCTCTGGGATAAGTCTAACGACAACTGTCAGTCATTGGAAATATTTCTCAGTGTTCCACCTCTGACCCATTTTTCTAACTACAATATGCTTCGTTATTTGTCTAACTCTGACTCACAATTCTCCTTACATCAACCAAATACACTATTCACAAGCCCACAGGGACATAAACTCCTTCACATATATATAGATACCTATTTCAATATAAACATAATCAATAAGTCTAGTAAACAATTTAAGGTGAGCTACCTGTTCTTTCAGTTCATAACTACAATACATATAACATGTTTGTTTTCTGTACATTACCGTATATCCTTCTTTCAATATGGCGAATGTAGCTAGTGTACTTGAGGAAATCGACGATTCATTTGCTATAAAGTGTCATAGAGTGAATGCGCCGGAGGAGTGTAGTGATCTATTATCAAAGTCCAATGCCAGAGTTCTAACGCTTAACGTAACTGCCGTGCTCAAGCTAAAAGGCGGCTAAGTGACAAAACCAACTTTTGAGTAAACGGCGAAAAACGTCACAAAAATTTCAAATCGATGCTGGTCAATTTCTTTAAATCTTTAGTTATGTTGTCATATACCAAACGGTAGATCTTTTTTTAATTTATGATTTGATTTTAGTCACTCTTGTTATATTATAGTTTTTGTGCCATTAAAAGTCATTTTTTCCTTTATAGCTATGAAAATAAAATAAAATCCTTTTTACATTGCAGTACAAAAAGGCGGTTATCGGATCTTAACTGCTTTATAGACATGTATTTTTTGTTAATGATATAGGAATTGTTTTGAAATAGATAGTTAACTACAATTACATAACTAGAAAGCAGTTATCTGTTTTAGTGGCAGTTTAATCTAGGTTAGTGAGTATTATTGTTAACCCAGTCCATAACTATAAAGCGGCAAAGGGCACATTGCCGCCTTATAAACTAATTCACTGTTTCTTGTTTACTTTCCGATATACTGGAACATAGCTAAAAAGCGGTTATCTTACAAACCTTTTAGCGTCACTGCTTTTTAGTCTTGTAGGAGTCCCAATATTTTTTTAAGAATCCTGCAAAATTGGCCGTAACTACAAATTCAAATAAACATTTTACTGTGAATTATTCGTTTATTCGATGTAAAATGGACATTCAAATAGCTCGTCATTGCTACCATAGTTAATAAATACTTCATTGTGATATTAAAATAGAACAAAAATGGCACTCTGCGCAAAAATCAAAAGGATAGTTACAATCTCAAAAAAAAACAACTTAGTCGCAGTAATTTAGAATTATGTCCATTTGAATAATAATATGGTATTGAAAAAAAAAGGTCATAGGGGTGTAAGGGAGAACCCAGAATCTCAATCTCCAAATGTCAACCTCACCTGCTCGTGGTGCACCCTGCTAGCAACTGACGAGGCTCTGGCGACCGACAGATGGCGGAATAACCATCCAAAAGCAAGTAGGCAAAATTAAGCAGGCCAGGAACGGGCAGCAGCGTTGCTGGTGCAAGTGGCCTAGTTCTGCGATCACCAACCCGCCTGCCCAGCGTGGTGATTATGGGCAAAACCTTTTTTGGTAGCACAAACAGCAGTCCCAAGGTGGAGTCGGCTTCCTTATCAATAAAGCTCTCTGTAACAACGTTGTGGAGATCGGTAGCGTGTCGGCAAGGGTAGCATACCTTGTACTCAAGTTGACTGATAAGTACTCCTTGAAATTTATACAAGTGTACGCGCCGACCTCGGCATACTCCGACGACGAAGTGGAAGCTATGTATGAGGACATAAGTAAAGCCATGCATAGCACCACTAGAACACATTACACCGTTGTTATGGGAGACCTCAACGCAAAGGTGGGGGTACAGGCATGCGACGATTATCGAATCGTCGCATGCCTGTACCCCCACCTTTGCGTTGAGGTCTCCCATAACAACGGTGTAATGTGTTCTAGTGGTGCTATGCATGGCTTTACTTATCGGACCGCACGGATTTGGAGTTAGAAACCACAGGGGCACATGTTGGTCAGCTTCCTGGAAAGCCAAAAGCTTTTTCTAATGAATTCTTTCTTTAAGAAGGGGCCTCACAGGAAGTGGACTTGGAGAAGCCCCGACGGTAAGACGCGAAATGAGATCGATTTTATCATGACGGATACAAAGCATATATTCAGGGATGGCTCAGTGATCAACAGGTTTTACACAGGCTGTGATCACCGACTTGTTCGAGGCACTCTGAATATATGTCATAAGCTGGAAAGAGTCCGCATGGTGAGATATGTTTTGCGTCCAACACAACTCTTGTTGATTTGTTGGAAACCACCGACGATGTTGATAAGGAGGCGGACCAGTTAGTGTGGACGATTTGGGATGTGGGAACAACGTGTTTCTTAAAGCAGCGAAGTGTACAGCAGTCTAAACTCTCTCGCGAGACTTTGGAACTCATGAGGCGGCGACGAGAAATGGCAGCTCAGACTGTTTCGTTAGGTGAGAAAGAGCTCTCCAAGCATATTAGAAAGCTGATAAGGCGAGGTCTACGTGGCTCCAATACTCACTCTATTATGGAGGCAATAGAGCGCAACCGGGGATCGAAAGTCTTTATGCGGCAACTTGGAAAGAGCAACCTAATGAAACTAAAAACTGCAAACCATCCAAACCGTCTCCTCTAAGCCGGAAATCCTCGCCGAGATTGAGAGCTTTTATGGACAGCTGTATGCTTCCCATGCTGCACAGCCTCTTCCCGATCTAAATCACATCAGAGTCTCACAAACACGCCACTACACTGAAGATAATTATCCCGGACGTCGAAATGAGTGAGATTAGGATTGCCCTGGGGCAGCTTAAAAACAACAAAGATCCGGGTGAAGACGGAATTAGAAGACGGAAGACGGAATATTAAGTATGCGTATTGTTGATCGAAGTTGCAAAATGTCAGCTCAATCGGTAACCAGAAAGTGGTTCAAATTTAACGTACAAGATACATACCTACATAGGCAATCACATGCTTTGTGCAACCACGGTTGCCAATTTATTTATTTATTTCAATCATAATTATTTATTCCTTAAGTCAATAATGACCTTGTTTGAAATCACATGTCAATAAATGATAGTAATTGGAGAAAAAGGCACGTGAGTGCTAATTGTAATATATGTACATACTCTACTGTCAACCGAGTACATTACAAATCTTGTAAAACTAATTCTAATTCTGCGATTACACAAAAAGAAAATATGTAACTTACAGGCCTCATAATATGTTTATCGGCCATAATGTTATTTGGTGGGAATGAGACGCCGACCGCCCGCGAAACGTCTTCCTAGACTAAGAGCATGCTGCACATTGACACATCTGCTACTTTATTATGGTAAGTTTTCTGGTTTAGCGAGGGTACAGAAGAAAGAGGCAGGCGTAGTTAGCTGCGTTTTAGTCATGTATTGTAGAATAGCCCCCTTTTAGTTATGCAAACAATTAAATAAAATATGTCGTTTACTTTGCGCACGGACCAATGCCGCTTTCAACCATAGGTTTTTTACTGGAATTGTGGCATGAATACAGGACTAAAAGGCGGCAATATGATTTTAACTGCTTTTTAGTGATGCATTGTCGTATAATCGCCTTGTAGCCAGGTATCAGCGAAGTATTTTATTCAATGAAACCTAGTTAAATAGCGGTTAAAGACGTTTAGCCGCCTTTTAGTGTACCCAAAAATAATAACCGCTTTTAAGCTTGGCATTTATAATAAAAAAGGAAAAACAATCCAAACGTTAAAGTACTTTAGTAGCTTTTTAGTTAAGTAATGTGGTTTAGTCGCCTTTAAGCATAGGAAAGTCCATTTTTTATGTATTTAACCGCTTTTTTTGAAATATTATTTTCGAAACGGTATAAGATAGAAAAACCGTTCCTAGACAGATCGATAGAGATTTTTTTTCTAAGCAGAATGGTATTGAAAAGTCGAAATTGACCAAATGTCACTTAGCCGCCTTTTAGCTTGAGCACGGCAGATAAGAAGTCTTCAATGCCACTTTACCGATTTACTGGTGACCTTGAGGAGATTATCTGCTGACCTTGACGCAATCATTTTAACAGAGTGCTGGCTGAAAGAGGATGGTGTTATCCCCCAAATTGAAGGTTATGTTTCTTTTGCTACAAACGAGTTGATTAATTAGGCAAGTGGTGTGGTTATATACGTCAGAGATCGCTGGGTCTCCTCGGTAGTTGAAACAAGCTTTCAAGACGCGGATTGCTTAGTAGTACGTATATCGCAGCTTTTTACAATAATCGGTATTTATCGGTCCCCTTCGTTTAGGACGATTACAAATTTCATGGCATCACTTAAGTCAGTATTAACAGCCGTAGCTAATGATCCATGCATAATTATGTGTGGTGATATAAACATCGATCTAATGCTGGATAGCGTGTCTTCCTCTGAATACCAGTGTCTCCTCGCCGAGTTCGGCTACTTATCAGCCGTAAATAAGCCAACTCGTGGCAGTGTGTGTCTCGATCATTTTTTCGTATCCTCTAAAACCAAGATTATTGTGGAATCAATAGTATGTACATCTACAATTACTGACCATGATCTGGTTCTCACAGGCCTTGCTGCTACAGCTCCTCCGTGCAAAGATCCTGTTAAATTTCGTGTCATCATTAATCACGATGCTATCGAAGGTGATCTGGTTAGGCAGGATTGGTCCGCTTAAATGAACAAGATGCCTCCAAATCTGCCAATGCATTTGTGGAGACGATTGGTACCATAATGAACAAGCATAGTCGTAAAGTTAAGCTAAAAAATCTAAAGTCTCCAATTAAGCCGTGGATGACCCATGGTCTTGTGAAATGCTCCTTTCACAGAGAAAAGCTCCACGCAGATTCTAGAAAAAATCCTAACGACCCTGTAAAAAGGTTAATCTACACGAGGTATAGAAACTTCTATATCTCTTTGCTCAGAAAGCTTAAAAATGAACATGATGGGAACAAAATTATTACGAATAAGAATAATCCAAAAAAGCTCTGGGAAACTATAAAGGATATTACACACTCCAACCCTACGAGAAGTAAATCTGACACTTTGTGTTCGACTAGCAGCTCCATCAAGGAGTCTCTAAATTTCTGCAACAACTACTTTGCAACGATTGGACAAGCACTTTCTGAGCAAATACTAAAAAACCTTGGTGTTTCACGTGGCCATCTCGCCTCAATGGCTAAAAGCGGTAGTTCCCCTGCTAATTCCTTTTTCTTGCACCCAATAACTAACGCTGAATTGGAGAAGCTAATTTACGATTTAAAAGACAACAGTTCCCCGGGTTTAGATGGAATCACAAACCAACTTATCAAAAAGAACAAAAATCATTAATTACTCCTTTGACACACATTTTTAACTGTAGTCTTTCTACTGGTGTCTTCCCAGAGATTTGGAAAACTGCCGCAGTGGCCCCAATTTATAAGGGTGGAGATAAAAGCTCTCCGACTAATTATAGGCCTATCTCTCTTTTGAGCACCTTGTCTAAGTTGCTTGAGAAAATTGTCAATCAGCAACTAATCAGTTACTTGGAGACCAATAGGATCTTGTCAAACAATCAGTTTGGCTTCCGTAGAGGCAGATCGACTGAAGACGCGGTTACCTTACTGACAAATATTGTTTCAGGACAACTGGATAGGAGTCAGAAAAGCGTTGGTATTTTCCTTGATTTGGCCAAGGCCTTTGATACAGTCTCTGTGCCGATCCTTTTGTCAAAACTCGAAGCGACTGGAATACGAGGCCTTGGCCTTGAATGGTTTCGAAGCTACCTGACCAATAGGAAACAGCGTGTCAAAATAGGTACAGCAATAAGTGACGCTGCTGCTATATCTTTCGGGGTCCCACAAGGCAGTATCCTAGGTCCTACTCTATTTTTGCTTTACCTAAATGATTTATCCACCCTTCAAATAGAAAATGCCGATATGATAAACTACGCTGATGATACTGTGATAATCTTCCATGGTTCCACCTGGAAAGACGCCTTCAAAGCTGCACAGCGAGGGCTGTCAATTACCACAACGTGGCTAAATAACAATTTATTAAGTTTAAATTGTGCGAAAACCAATTACGTCTGCTTTTTCAAAACAAACGCGTCGTGTCCTCCCACTGAAACCAGTCTAGTATTGCATACCTGCACGAATCCCACTAATTGTTCCCAATGTTGCAATATCAAGCGAGTTCAAACAATGAAGTACTTAGGTGTGGTGGTAGACGAAAAACTCAGCTTCCATCAGCATACACAGATCATGTCAAAAAGAGTGCGGAAGTTGATTTACACCATGAAACTTCTCAGAAATGTAGCTGATAACGATATATTGAAAACTGTGTACCTCTCACTATGCCAATCAGTTCTCTCATATTGTATCTTGGCCTGGGGTGGCACGACATCTTCTTCGCTTGTAAATCTCGAGCGTGCCCAGCGATCAGTGATTAAAGTAATGCTTAAAAAGCCAATTCGTTTCCCTACAGTCCAACTTCTAAAAGAGGCGCAATTGCTTAGCGTTAGGAAACTATACCTAGTCAAAGTAGTCACCAGAGCCCATCAGGAAACCAACAAGACAATCAAAGTTAAAGCTGCCAGAGCTGATAATTTGCGACCCAGATGCTTCAGTCTGGCTGTTCCGTCCACAAAAACGTATTTTGCTAGACGCTTTAGTTCTTACCTAATACCCCGTTTATATAATAAGTTATGTAAAATAACTGATGTTAGCAATATGTCTTTACATAAAGTTAAATTAACAGTAACTAAATTGTGCTTGGAATGGAGTTATGAAGAGATGGAAAGATTTATTAGAATTTAAAACACACACACACACACACACACACACACACACACACACACACACACACACACACACACACACACACACACGCACACACATACACGCATGTTTTTTGTTTTTTTTTTTTTTTCTTCATATTGTAACCTTTAACTATTATTTTACTTATAGTTTTAAATTACCGTTTAAATTTAGTAGTCCTATACTGTTAAAATATTATTGTCAACTGCACTCTCGGACCCCAAGATACAGGCTAAGCCTAGTTTAGGGCCCACTAGACACTGTATTTTAATGTAAAAAATATTTTGGTCAATAAACGATTTTGATTTTTTTTTATTTTGATTTTTGATTACGAAAACATCTGTATTTGTACTTTTTCAAAACACTAAGTACACGAGTATGGCTGGTGCCTATCTCTTGAGCAACTTCCCTACTAGAAGCTTTCGGGTAACACTCAAAGTATGTCAAAACACATAAATCAAAATCGGAAGTCTAGATTTTGCTGCTGCGGACGTTCTAAACGTTTTTTGAAACTTCCAATATTCACTAAATTTTTCACCATTCGCGACAAAACTTTTCTAGATGGTATTTGTCTGTCTGGATACCTCTCACTGTACCACTGTAGAGCTAAATTGCAATTTTTGTTGTTTGAAAAGTAAGCTTCAAATAAATCGAAATGTTCTTGATACGCCATTACTACAGAATTACGGAATGAAAGCAAAACAAAACAAAATTTGAAATTCAAACGAATACTTCTTTCTTATAGTTTTTAAAAATGTTATCGTACGAATTTCAAATTTGTTGCCCCGCGTTGCAAAAAAATACGTTCCATTATTAAACTTTTTGTCAGAATGAACGTCTAGTGTAAGAAGGAATCGTGCTGTGCATAAATTTATTATTACCATTTACCGATTTTGTTATCCAATACTTCAACAAGGTACTTAGAGATAAATAACATTAGCAAGCTTGTACTTCATACAATGTCTTTAGATGTTAAAGAGATAAGAAAAATTATAACGTGTCATTTACTTATTACAAGTGAACAGTACTAGGTATCTATATATATAAAAGAAGAAACTGACTGACTGACTGACTGACTGACTGACTGACTGACTGACATATCAACGCACAGCCCAAACCACTGGGCCTAGAGATTCCAAATTTGGCATGTAGGTTCCTTATAAGGTCTAGGGGTGCACTAAGAAAGGATTTTTCAAAATTCACTCCCTAAGGGGGTGAAAAGGGGGTCCAAAGTTTGTATGGGGAAACAAGATTAGTCCGACTATTTTATTCGAAACTTCACAGAAGTACTCCTAATGGTAAATGAGTAAACACGTGTTTCAGGTTTTTTGAGAATTCAACCCCTAGAAGGGTGGAAAGGGGTAACAAAGTCTGAAAATCAACATGGGTGTTGTTTCTATGGTTTATCGGGTCGCTGGTTATGAAAACAACAACGGTTTTAAAATCCGACGTGGCGAATGTAAAATACCATCTCCCTAGATGGGGTGCGATGGGGTTGAAATGTCTAAATAAACTAAATGACTGTTGATGTATCAACGCACAGCCCAAACCACTGGATCTAGAGACTTGAAATTTTGCACATAGATACCTCATACAATGTAGGCATCCACTAAGGAAGGAATTTTGGGAATCCCCACGGGAACGGGAAAAAACGGGATGTATAAATTCGATTCCGAGTGACCCTATCTCAGTAACTATAATAACTAGACTCTTCAAATTTGATACACAAGTAGGTATTGCATTAATTAAAACATTAATTTCAGGATTTTCTAAAATTCTCACGGGGTAAGGAAAAAACGGGATTTATATATTCAGTTCAACGGGATCCTATGAACTATAATTACTAGACTCTTCAAATTTGGCATAGAAGTAGGTAATTATAATAGTAAAAAACTGTTTTAAGGATTTTTGGAAATTCCCACGGGATAAGGAAAACACGGGATTTTTCGTTTTACTGGTCGTAAAAAGCTGAAATTCGGCATGTAGGTTGCTTGGGGAGTGTAGAGAAGGATTAAGAGAGGACTTTACAAAATTCCCACGGGAACGGGAAAAAACGGGATTTTTCGTTTTGGTGATCGTAAAAAGCTGAAATTCGGCATGTAGGTTGCTTGGAGAGTGTAGCGTAGCATTGAGAGAGGACTTTTCAAAAGTCCTACGGGAACGGGAAAAAGCGGGATTATTCGTTTTACTGGTTGCAGAAAGCTGAAATTCGGCATGTTGGTTGTTTGGGGAGTGTAGAGGAGCTTTGAGAGAGGACTTTCCAAAATTCCCACGGGAACGGGAAAAACAGAATTTTTCGTTTTACTGGTCATAGAGAGCTGAAATTCGGCATGTAGGTTGCTTAGGGAGTGTAGAGGAAAGAGCATTGAGAGAGGATTTTCCAAAAATCCCACGGGAACGAGAAAAAACGAGATTTTTCGTTTTACTGGTTGTAGAAAGCTGAATTCGGCATGTAAGTTGCTTGGGGAGTGTAGAGGAGCATTGTGGACTTTCCAAAATTCCCACAGGAACGGGAAAAAACGGGATTTTTCGTTTTACTGGTCGTACAAAGCTGAAATTCGGCATGTAGGTTGCTTGGAGAGTGTACAGGAGGATTAAGAGAGGACTTTCGAAAATTCCCACGGGAACGGGAAAAACAGAATTTTTCGTTTTACTGGTCATAGAAAGCTGAAATTCGGCATGTAGGTTGCTTAGGGAGTGTAGAGGAGCATCGAGAGAGGATTTTCCAAAATTCCCACGGAAACGGGAAAAAACGGGATTTTTCGTTTTACTGGTTGTGAAAGCTGAATTCGGCATGTACTTAGGTTGCTTGGGGAGTGTAGAGTAGCATTGTGAGAGGACTTTCCAAAATTCCCACAGAAACGGGAAAAAACGGGATTTTTCGTTTTACTGGTCGTAGAAAGACGAAATTTGGCAAGTGGGTTCCTTGTGGAGTGTAGAGGAGCACTAAGAAAGCATTTTCCGAAATTCTTACAGGAACGGGAAAAAACGGGATTTTGCTTTTTACTGGTTGTAGAAAGCTAAAATTTCAAACTTCATAAGTTCACACTGTAATTAGGCCGCAAAGGGCTCTTTAACCGAGTTCAGAAAAGGAGGAAATTATGCATTCCACTTTATGTATTTTTTTATGTAGGTATGTTCGCCGATTTCTTGGTCAATTGTGGACCGATTATAAAAAATATTTTTTTATTCGAAAGAAGACAATATACTCCAGAGATGGTTCCATTGTCACCAAATCAGGATCTGATGACGGGATCTTAGGGAAATAGAGGGCAACCCTCAAATTTTGTAGGCACGCATTACGTTTTTCATATATTTTCTCAAGCTATTTAAGTGTTTGCGTCTGGTAGACATCATCTCATGTAGATGAGCTGATGATGGAAGGTAAAACTCCTTAACGGTTAGAGTTGAGGATATTTTTTCAAATATTATAGGTACGTATAGACCGACAGTTGTATTCTTTCAGGTTATCCGGGTGAGCTGATATGGAAGGTTAAACTCCTTAACGGTTAGGAGTTATAGGAAGTTTCTTTAAATATCTTATGCACGTATAGATCTTTAGTTGTATTCTTTCTGGTTATTTAGATGAGCTGATGATGGAAGGTATAACTCCTTAACGGTTAGGTCACACAACACCTTAACAAAATACTATAATATGTATAATATCAATGCTAAGTAGGTACACAGCGCTTCCAGTTACTCAAGTTTTCGTAGAAGGTAAGAAAACATTGAATTATACCTAATGCAGGAAAGAGGAAATTAATAATACGTTTTATATTATTAACAAACCTGGTTATTAACCGACTTTAAAAAAGGAGGAGGTTCTATGTTCCACTGTTTATATTTTTTTTTTAGTACCCGCTTTCGAATAGTGAAAAACATTGTATATAAAGAAATACTGTAAAGGACCGTATCTACTTGAAGTTTAGTCGGGCTTGCTGCTCGCTTACTTGCACGCTTTCTTGCACGCTTGCTTGCTTGCGTGCATGCATGCTTGCTTGCATGCTTGCATGCTTGCTTGCTTGCCTGTATGCTTGCTCGCTTGATATCTTGGTTCTTTGGAATACTCATGGTACACGCGAGCGAAGCCGCGGGCAAAAGCTAGTTGTTAATAAAGAACTTGTAATAAATATTCAATTTTATGGGTATCTCGCACAACAGATGAGTGTGGGACCAAATGTTTATTAGACAAATTTTATCCTGAACATCAATCCTACCGATTCGTATAATAAAATAGCGAGGGTTTATTTTTTTATTTTTAGTTGGTTCGATTCCCGGATGGAACAAACAAAATTTAAAAAATCTTTAATTGCAGTTTTGTTTCTTTTTAAAAATAAAGGAATGTCTCCTTTCAGTGAAATGAGCTAACTAAAGGATTTAAGGTAGTTCCCCTCCAGGGCCCATAGATTTTTTCCACCCTGTATATACGTTTCCTAATTGGCAAAATAATATATCTATGTAAGATTTCCTAACTAAATACACATACATAACGTTCAAAACATTGTATCCAAAAAAAACACCACAATAATGTACACGATACTATGACTACGATTCATATACACATTGTAAGAAACAAAAGTTTTCTCTCCTGAGGACATAAAGTTAACGACACCCGGCAAACTTAATATTTGATTTTAATGGGCCGAAAGTTGGCCAGGCGTCCCACACGCGGATGTACATTTGACTAAAAAATATTGGCTTAACCCTTAACTTTTGCCATGTCCACAGGAGAGTCCAGTTGGAACCCTTTGAGTACGGAACCCTAAAAAATAAATGACAATGAGGTCGGCTTTGGGTCAGTTCGGACGAATATTTATTTTTTTATCCTTTCGTCAGCCAGGTTTGCCCACCTCGCATACGACAGTACGTTTTCACCCGACTGTCAAAGGAGGTTTATGTTTATCGAGCGTATTTATTTATTATGTTATGTATGGTACGTAGGTATGTATGTATATATTATGTATTTATTTTTGTATCATTCTTGTTGTTGTTGGCCTCTCAAGCAGAGGGTCGCGGGTTCAAATCCCGGCTCGCACCTATGAGTTTTTCGGAATTTATGTGCGAAATTACATTTGTAATTTACCATGACTTTTACGGTGAAGGAAAAAATCGTGAGGAAACCTGGATACACCTGCGAAGAAATTCAATGGTGTGTGTAAAGTTCCCAATCCGCACTGGGCCCATCATTCTTTGGCACGCCCTGCAGCCTAAACGACTCAATGAATTTTAAAGTGTGAGCTGTCATTAGCAGAGGTCGGCGGGGGTGAGCTGTTTTTACGTCATTAATGTCAGTACCTGGGCGACCGAGCTCTGCTCGGGCAGAAACACGGTACCAAGCGTTTTCCCAGAGTTATAAGACCAAGCTAGATCAATTTTTCATCCCCGAAAACCCCGACATACCAAATTTCATCGAAATCGTTGGAGCCGTTTCCGAGATCCTGATTATATATGTGCGGGGGAGGGGGTTCAGGGATTTCAAAGGGGGGATGAAAATTTCATTGATTTTGCCGTAGGATGCACCGTTTTCAAGATATTTGACGAAGACACCGGAGGGAGTGGGAGGGTGAGTCACGTTAAACTATCGTCCGTAAACCGACTTTACAGACAACCGGTTTTTCCAGTTCTGTGCTCCCAATAGGGATCGTGCACATAGACGGTGCTGCCAACTGGTGCCATAAGGGTGCCATCAATTTGAATGTTTTACCTTGATAAGTTTGTTTTACTGTCCGCATAGTGTATTTTCTGTCGCATTAGTGCTGCCGCCTATAGTTACTGCACGTTCCCTATAATACTTTTTCTCACAAAAAAGTAACTTTTTCTCACAAAAGAAGATACTTGACGTTTTCTCATGAAAAAAAAAACTTAAAAAAAAAACGTGGAATCGAACCGAGGTCGGCTGGATCCGCAACCACCCGATTTCTATTGTGCTATTATGATCTGCTCGAAGCCGGCGAAAGGGTATAGCCGGGTAAGCATAGTAAAACCTGCCCTTAGCGAAAAAATGATTTTCCTTTTACCAGATTATTAACCTTCATGTATGTAGTGCTTTCACCAAAAATTAAGCCTCAAATGCTTCTGGTTTAAAAAAAAAATGCATAAAAAGAAAAAATATTTTTATTTTTTTTTAGCCAAACTACTAACCTGATTTATTTGTAATTTGGATATATTGTGGATATAATGAAGGTCACTTTTTGAAAAAATATGATTGATTTATCTTTTGAAAAAATTGTTAATATTTGAGTTGAAAGATTTAAAAAAAAAAAAAAATTTGCGAGTTAGCGACAGTTACCAAATTTATATATTTCATGTAAAATTTAATAATGTTTAACATATTTTTTTTTCAAAAAAATAAAATGGGATTAACAGTGTGAAAATATCGAATTTATAACATCCCATACATTCTCTCCATACTAAGCGTAGCTAAGTAAATAAATTATTAAGTACCTACCTATATCTTTCGAACGCAATCTTTACGAATTTGAATTAAGAATGTGACGTATTGCACTTTAAATTACTTTCGTGGCTATATACGGCTAGGACGTACGCATTTTGTAATATATCTCATAATTGGTACATATTCGTATTATTACGTAGTTGTACAGTCACGAGCATTAATATATATACGTTTCCTAATTGGCAAAATAATATATCTATGTAAGATTTCCTAACTAAATACACATACATAACGTTCAAAACATTGTATCCAAAAAAAACACCACAATAATGTACACGATACTTATAGCAAAATTAAGTCAACAATCTCGATCACAATATTGTATACACCATTGCTCCCTTTTTGATATATACATGACAGTTTCTAAATAATGTCTACAACGCAATGTCATTAATATGTAAACAATTACGTTTGGTTCATTTTTCATAACAATGTATACCAATACAATGATTGGAACATTTTTGTTCATTTAAAATAAAATATTAAATAAATATTAGGGGACAATCTTACACAAATCGACCTAGTCCCAAACTAAGCAAAGCTTGTACTATGGGTACTAGACGACGATAAACATACTTATATAGATAAATAAATACTTAAATACATAGAAAACATCCATAACTCAGGAACAAATATTCGTGCTCATCACACAAATAGATGCCCTTACCGGGATTTGAACCCAGGACCTCTTGCTTCGTAGGCAGGGTCACTACCAACTAGGCTAAAGCGGTCGTTAAATTTCTTAAGTCATTATACAAACCGGTCAAGTGCGAGTCGGACTCGTCTGTGAAGGGTTCCTTATCTCCGTACAGAGTTTTTTTAAATACTGTTCAGTAAAAAATCGCCACACTGTAAGCACCAAAATCCTAAGCTTATAGCTAGGTAAACGTCTGAACAGCATAACAGCTGTCACCTAGCAACCGTCGCCGGAGATAAAAACGCTGAAAGAGCACGTTTGTTGTATGTAGACCCCCTTTAGTTTTTAACTTTATTTTATTATATTATATATCGTCGTATCCTACGATAAGAGCCACAATTACAAAATGCTTACTTTTCAGGAGAAGCGTTTTTGTGTTTCTTTTAAAAGATAACTAACAAATTGATAATTTTGTAATTAAATAATGTGTATTCTGCCGCCTTAAGGAGAAAAACCATAAGTGATATTTTTTGCAAAATTGACTTTTTACCAGCCTCGCACTCCGGGAAAAAATGTGATTTTTCTGTCTAGCATTTATTCGGATATCTCTTACAGGTCATGATTTAGACGAGCATAAGTCCATGCCATTTTGTTGTTTTTACTTCCTGTTAGAGGAAGAAAAGACATAACTATATACTCATAGACAGAAAACTACTTAAGTAACCAGTTGTGTTTTTTTAAATTGTTGTCTTCGACTTGCGCCAAACATTTTTATAATAAGAAGAAAAACCATTTGTTGGTTTTTTAAAAAAATTTGATGCAAAAAACACACAAGTTGATAGAAATGCTGTTTCTTTTTAGTTTACGATTTTCATCAATTAAAAATCTCGGACACTGAAAAAGCACAAGTTACAAGTTATGTTTTTTCAACCTCGTATGATTATATCTTATGCTTTTTCTGCTTAGTATCGGTTTCAAAAAATATGGTCTTGTGGTTTGTTTCGTAAATGTTGTTGCTACTTATGCTTTATCAGGCTAGTAGTCGTCCCCACCCCGGCCCCTCAAGGACAGGATTTGGCCGGCCTGCGACGTATTAAAGACTAATTTATGTCCCAGATCTGAATTAAATTCAGATGGTTCTGAT
Source organism: Archips xylosteana (assembly GCA_947563465.1). NCBI lineage: Eukaryota > Metazoa > Arthropoda > Insecta > Lepidoptera > Tortricidae > Archips > Archips xylosteana. The sequence continues at coordinate 385,409 of CANOAX010000012.1, forward strand.
AAACAGTGTGTGATTGAGGATTCAGATGACTCTGTCAAAGGCAAAGACTATGCTCCATCTAATGGATCTCCATCGGCCTTTGATATTTATGAGCTTTCCTCAGAGGTCCGAAGCTTACCAACTGAACCCCAACTATATACTTCGCAAAATATAATTAGTAGTGTTTAAGATTATGGTACAAGAATAAAAAATAAAGATTTTTAAGAAAAAGTATTTACTTCTAAAGTAAATGAATGTACAAATAATTATGTTTGCTGTGCGTTCTTAAGCGTCAAGCTGGCAAGTGACCGTCCGTCCGCCGCTGTCCTTGCGGTCACCTTTTTGCTTTTACCCCGCGCGTCCGCCCCCGCAGCGAACTGGTTATTGGCGTAGACATCCTGGGGGCCCGTTGGAAGAAGCTGAAGAACCCACAGGAACTGCTGGAGCTGAAGTTGCTTCCAAACTGTCATCCTCGTCAAGGAGAGGACACACCTTGTTAAGAGCGCGCCGTTCAATACCCCGGATCGTCATGAAGTCTGCTACTCGACACACTCCGTCTTTGCCGGGATACAAGCGGTAAACTCGTCCCATTTTCCACCTCGTGGGAGGATGATTTTCGTCTTTGAATATCACCATTGACCCTTCCTTAAGTGCCTTGTAAGGAGATCGCCATTTGGTCTTCTTTTGTAATTCTGACAGGTACTCCATATGCCATCTCTTCCAGAAGCCTTCTTTTAACGCTTGAATTAGCTGGTATCTGGTCTTGATGCTTCGCTCTGCGACTGCTGGAGGCGAGGGCAGTGATGTCAGTGGCCGCCCGATGAGGAAGTGCCCTGGAGTGAGAGGAGAAAGGTCGCTGGGATTACTGGATAGAGGAGTTAGAGGACGGGAGTTGAGGACTGCTTCCACTTGTGTGCAAAGAGTGCTCAACTCCTCGAACGTTAAGCTAGTGTTGCCTATTACTCGCTTAATATGAAATTTGGCCCCCTTTATATTACTTTCCCACAAACCTCCGAAAGTAGGTGAATAGGGGGGGATAAAATTGAATTTAATGCCCTCTTCAATTAAAAAATTATAAATAGAGTTAATTCCCGCCTGTAATGCTCTACTTAACTCGTTACTTGCCCCCACGAAATTAGTGGCATTATCACACGAGAGTTGACTAGGTTTTCCTCTACGTGAAATGAATCTGCGAAGGCAAGATATGAATGCGTTTGTGCTGAGATCGCTAACTACTTCCAAATGAACGGCCTTCGTACAAAAACAAACAAAAAGGCATAAATAACATTTCGAGATTCTATTTCCACGACCAATTTTACTAGAGATTTCGAAAGGGCCAGCGAAATCAGCACCACAAATTTGGAACGGATAATTTTGAGTCACTCGACTGGACGGCAAATGACCCATCAACGGCTCCATAGCTTTGGCTCTGATCGAGTGCAAATTACACATTGGCGAACTATCTGACGTGCCAGGGTCCTCCCCCCGATTGGCCAAAAATTATCCCTAAAGCTTGCTAGGAGCAGTTGAGGGCCAGCATGCAGGAGACGAAGGTGCTCTGCTCTCATCAACAGCTTTGTTAGATGATGCTTTCCTGGCAATAATACAGGATGTTTTTTTTCGAAGTCAAAATCTGTGTTATTGAGCCGACCACCAACTCTCAACACGCCGTCAGAAAGATAAGGAGATAACTGCGACAAACTAGTAGAAGTAAGTTTTTTATTATTTTTAATTAAGTTTATTTCCTTTGAAAATGATTCTGATTGTACTATTTTAATTAGGTAATTAAGCGACTGTTTTATTTCATTTTCTTTCAAAGAGCCATTAGATTTAACGTTTTTGTTGCGACAATTATGTATAAACCGGTAAACGTAGGCAAATATTCTCTTTAATTTCCATACACTTGAGTAATTTTCTACGTTTATTATAGGTTGTAACATCTCAGTATTAAAATTTGTTTGTAACACTTTAATTTCCGGTAAAGATATATTTGAGTTGGGAATCTGCGGCCAATTAGATTCAGCAGTCTTCAGGAAAGCTGGACCTTCCCACCACAGAGAAGAATTAATAAGGTAAGTCGGTTCTACACCTCTAGAAGCCATATCCGCAGGATTGATATCCGTAGGTACATGACGCCATGAATTCCTACTTGTTAACTCGTGAATTTCATTTATTCTGTTGCAGACAAAAGTTTTAAGTTGCTTCGGCTGTGTTTTTATCCAGCCTAACGTTATGGTGGAGTCTGACCAAAATGTTTTTTTATCTATGGGAAAACGAAGAGCTTGACTCACTTTGCTAACAAGGCGGGCTCCTAGTAGCGCCGCGCATAACTCAAGACGCGGTATGGTTATGGCTTTTAGAGGTGCAACACGTGTCTTCGCGCAAAGGAGTTTAACGGTTATGCAGTTGAACTCATCTGTTGCACGCGCGTACACGCACGCTGCGTAGGCCTCCTGCGAGGCGTCTACGAAGCAGTGCAACTCGCATGCAACTGGAGATTGGCACAAAACGTGCCTAGGCACCGACACTGAAAGTAACGCATTTAAATTTCCTGTTAATTTAGACCAAGTCTTTTTTATGTCATTAGGAACTTCTTCGTCCCAACTTAATTTAAGTTGCCACAACTTTTGTAACAATATCTTTAGTGTGATTGTACATGCGCTAATTAGACCTAAAGGGTCGAATATTTTACACGTATTAGATAGAATCTTTTTTTTTGAGATTTTATCTTCGCTTTTATCAATATTTATGCCAAACGTAAAAGTATCACTGTCAGGCGCCCAGTGCACACCTAACACACTTGATTGCTTACTCAAGTCAAGCGACTCAGATGATGTGCAACTAGTAACTATTTGAGGACAATTGCTGCGAAATTTATGCAAGGGAAAACAACCAGACTCGAATACTTTTATAACGTCTTTACAAATGTGAGAAAAAGTGTGTTCATTGTCAGCACCCGTCAGTAAGTCGTCCATATAACAATCTTTTTTAATGACTTCAACTATTAATGGATCTGGACACTCAAGCGCTAGTTGTAAAAGACAGCGAGTACTCAGATAAGGTGCTGAGGCTGTCCCGTACGTCAGCGTATTTAATTGCAACGGCTGAAGAGGTTGAGATTCGTTATCTCGCCATAAAATCATTTGTAAATGGCGTTGCTCTTTGTTTACTAATATTTGTCGGTAACACTTTTGTATGTCACCAGTGAATACGTACTTATGTTGCCTAAATCTAACTAAAATATTAAATAAGTCATCTTGAACGACTGGGCCGACGTATTGAATGTCGTTAAGGGATTTCGATGACTTAGTTTTAGCTGAGGCGTTAAAAACAACCCGTAACTTTGTGGTCTCGCTACTTTCGCGGATCACTGGCTGATGCGGAATATAATATCCAAAATCCGGTTTATTTACTTTAGAAAGATGACCTAACGTTTCGTATTCATGTATTAAATCACGATATTGCTGTTTTAATTCAGGTTGTTTGTTTAATTTTTTCTCCAAATTATAAAAACATTTAGCAGCCATTCTATAAGAGTCACTAAGTGAAGTTTCAGGTTCTTCTCTAAACGGCATTGAAACTGAAAATCTACCACCAGGCAAACGGTAGGTATTGTCTATAAAATGTTGTTCACAAAATTCTCCATCGGGTGACACGGGTAATTTTGTAGGTGGAAGTTCTTCAAGGGTCCAAAACTGCGTTAATTTGTCACTGATTTCTTTCGTAAAGTGACACCGAAGTGGCTGAGTGCATTTTGACGCACTAATGTTTAAAGGGCCGGCCACTATCCACCCGAATTGCGTGCTTTGAAGAATAGGCATGTTACGACCCAGTGGTATTTTTTCAGGACAGATTATATCATAAAATATCTCAGCACCTAGCAACATGTCAACCTCAGCCGGTTGACAGAATTGAGGGTCTGCTAGTTCGATGTGATCAGGTAAGTGTAATTTCGTTATGTCAACAGACATATTAGGTAAAAGACCTGTTATTTGCGGAACGATTAAACAATGCAAGGTGGTACGAAACTCGTTTGATAATGAGGAGATGTTTACATTACATCGGTCAGAAATAGGTACTTGAATGTTGTTAATGCCCGATATAATTAATGAATCGGATTTACGATTAACTAATCCAATTTTATGTTTCAGGTTCTCAGTCATAAATGAAGATTGGCTGCCGGCATCGAGAAGGACGCGCGCCACGTAAGTATTTTTGTTCACAGGATTCGTGACCTTGACTAAAGCGGTGCCGAGAATAACCTGACCGCACGACTGTACCGATAGTGTTTTAGGTAAATTTACTGTATCAACATTATTCTGAGTCACGTGACTAGAAGAAGCTCCCGAGTGTGTATTGTTTACAATATTATTTTTATGCAACATTGTATTATGTTTACTATTGCATAGTCGACACGAACCTAACCGACACGTGCCGGCTTCGTGGCCCCTGCGCAGGCAATTCGCACACAATTTTAGTCTGGCTACTTCGCTCAATTTTTTATCATGAGGAAATGACTTAAAGGTTTCACAGTCAATTATTCTGTGCGATTGGCTACAGAGCGGACACGAAAAGCTTCCGGTTTGTTTAGGGGAACCGGAAGTAACAAAAGTTTTACGGAATTTATGATTTGTAAATGAATTATTATGGTCATTTTTTATTGAACTATCTTTGCTAGAATGTGATACGTTCTTTTCATTACGGTTTGCTTGTGTGGTTTCAAGAATATCGGCCCTGTCCCTAAGGAATTTAATAAATTCGGTTAATTTCGGCAAGTCGTTTAAAGTGTTTCGGAATTCCTCCCACTTGCCGCTCGTGACTGTATCTAATTTACTAGACACCAAGTAGATAATTAAAGTATCCCACTGATCAACTGGTTGACCGAGTGTTTCTAAAGCTCTCAGATTTTTAGTGACAATATCAATTAAATAACGAATTGATCTGTGGGATTCCCTAGGAACAGATTCGATTTTGAACAAAACTTTCAAATGGTTATTTATAAGAATCTTCTTATTATTATATCTTTGACATAACAAGTCCCAAGCCACCTCATAGTTCTGCGACGTGAACTCAATGGATTTAATGACAAGAGCTGCGCTTCCTTCTAATGAAGAACGTAGGTAGTGGAACTTGTTTATGTCAGGGACAGTTTCATTATTATGTATTAAAGACTCGAATGTGTCTCGAAACTCCAACCACATAAAATAATTACCGTCGAAGGAAGGCAGTTTTATTATCGGTAATTTTACATTTAAGTTGTCCTTATGAGAACAAGTAGTACCGTCCTTTCTTCCTTCGACAGATTGCGGAATTTTTTGTGTAAAGGATCGAGCAGTAGAAATATTAAGATAAAACTTTTTCTCAGTTATCTCCCTCTCTTCAAGTTGCTCGTCCACATCTGGACATAATATTTCGATTTTGGTTTGGCATCTTTCAAACTCGGCAAACAACGCTTCCAATTTGTCAATTCGCAGATTCAGTTCGCCAATCTGGGTTCCAGTTAAATCGTTAACGTTTATTTGGATTAACTCGTTAAGGTGATTTTCAAATAAAGTCAATCGCCCTCTGAGTGACCCCCTTTGTTTAACTAGATGTTTAAATTTAACTTCATCATTAACCGTGTCACTATAAACTGACGACATTGTACCTACTTACGTGAAGTACTGGTTATTTAAATAATTTTACCACGAAAAATAAATATATAAGTAAATAAGCTTACTACGGTGGTATTGTATAACTAGAACCCAACAAAATTATAAATGTTTAAAGTTGCCAACCCGTAAGGACAAAGTAACTAATTAAGTATAATATTTGTGCATCAAACCAGGCTAAGGAATGTGAGCGTCAGCAATCGTGGCCGGCGCGCGCGGCGCCGAACCAAGCAGCGAGTAGGTAGGCAGCGAGCGGTTGCTATCTCGCCGCGTAGATGAAGCGATCGGTATAACAATGATCGCTGCCTTGCTCCGATTCTGGAATAATCGGCCGAAAATAGTTTAAGTTTTATGTAGAATTAGTGTGCGAAACGTTTATGGGGTGGCCTGGCGAACTACAGTGAAAGGATGAGTTTACGAAACATAAGCTTGATATTAAGAAGCCCTTACTTAGGTATATTTAATTAATTAATGTGTAAAATGACGATGCTTATTTTTAAGAAAGCAGTACCTAACGAATAAAGGCTGTACAAAGCGTTGCAAAAGTGCTTAATGAATTAAATTATGTATGCAAAGGAAGTGGTATTATTTCAATACCTAGGGTAACGTGGGGTACAGTGGAGCATTTTTTTTTGTAAGTGTCATAACAGCCACATTTTAACTTCTCAATGGAAATTTTTTCGATAAAACTCTAGTGCATTTATTTAATTATGTTAATCAATGGCAAACAAGGCTTCAACTCCATAAAAAACAGCAAGGAATGCTCTTTTTAAAAAAATGGAAAGTGATTCACTGTAACCCATATATGGGTCACAATGGATCAGTATGTTGGGGTACTATGAATCGCATGGGGCTCACTGAATCATGAGGATATAAAATGTATTAAAACAAGAAATAAACAATCAAAAAATTTTTAATCATAACACTAAAGAAGATGGCATTCTGCCTTAGAGCATTTCCTCTGCCCTTACATTATATAACAAAATTTAACAATTAGAAACAAATGAATAAAAAAACAATCAACGTAAATCAATTTTGGTGCAGTCAATATCAAAATGATATAGACCTTGAGCTCTTTTTGTGCTGCCAGTAAATCTTGGTTGAGGCAAAATCATCTTGATATCCTTTTGTGTCACTGAGGAGATATCAGGGATATTAGGCAAATGAAAGCTATTTTCTTGCTTTGCAGATTTTCTTAAAAAACTTACTTCCAAGCCATCTTTGTTACCAATTACTTTGCCAATGTAATAAATTTTTTTTGCTCTTACTTCAAATTCGACTAAAATAAAGTTACCTTCCTTTGGCAATATTTTGAGTGGTTGAAATAGTTTGGGGTCCACTACAAACGCATCTTCGTCACTACTACTTTCTAAAATTGTTCTTTTCACGGCCTTTGCAGCTACCGTTTTATTCGTATGTTTATTTTTTTCCAAAGATCTTTGCTCTATTTCATCTTTGTTTGGAGTGTCTGTCACGATCATGCTTTTACCTTTACGCCTCGTCGTTCCAGTTTTTCTAGGTTTTGCTTTTGGTAATCCTCGAAAATCAAATGGGCTAATGAATGGTTTGTTTTGGACATTAATATCCTGGGATGTAGATGGTTCACTTTCAGGTATTAATTGTTTAGATGGAGTCTGAGTCAAGGTTTTATCTGTGTTGTCGGCATTAACAGAAGAAACATGACTTGCATTTGTGACCTTAGGTTGTTCCAGTGGCAGCTGAACTTGTCTGGGTGGACTTTCAGCGCGAGGAGGAGTAGTAATTACGATATTACATCCATTGTTGGTCAATTGTTCCGTAGAAGTAGATGCTTCAACAATTGAAACCTTGTCTTGTAGTGTCAATGTTCGTGTGTCACTTGTGTTCTTTGTACATGGAGTATTACGTATTACTGTTACCGGTTGTATTTTCTGGGCGCTGATTTTCAATATTAGTTTCACGTTCTCTATCGGTAACTTCGCTAGGGGCGAAGTCGTCATCGGTGAAAATTTCTCTATTGTAGGGAAAAATTCCCGTTGCTCGAAATGCACTGCAGATGTTGGCTGGTGTCATTGTTTTCATATGAGCCTCTTTGACGCATCCAGCAATATCATAAATGGAGAAAGTTTTACCCGGATTTCTCATCATCCAACTATCAACTGCTTTATTGTAAGAAACCTTAAATGGACCAAAGACCCCAACGTCCAAGGGTTGTAATTTTCCAGTTGAATGTGGTGGAACTGTTAAAATAGTAACACCGTGATCTTTCGCCAAGCTTAATGCCTGAATGTTCATATGCGATTCGTGATTATCTAAAATCAGAAGTCTGGGATTGTCTTTACTGCTATTAGTGTGAGTTATAAAATACTGGATAACTTCGATAAATAATTGTCCGTTCATCCATCCACTTTGCGTTGCCAGGCCCAATGTTCCGGCTGGAGCATCACTTGTCATATGGTTCTTGAAGTGAACCCTCGGAAATACCATTATAGGAGGCAACGCGTAGCCTAAAGCATTGATAATGTAACATGTGGTAACTAAAGTACCCCGTTCTGCGCTTGTTACTTTTGAAACTTGTTTTTGCCCTTTAACAGCCAAAACTTTAGCCGATTTTTGAACGGTCATAGTATTTGTCTCATCTAGGTTGTATACTCTGGTACCATCACCGAACTTTTCGTGTCTAGACATAGCTTCTTTCAGATTATCGTAAAATGTATTAACATTATGTCGATTAAAAGACGTAGCACGACTCAAGCTACATCCCTCAGGCATTCTGAGGCTAATATTTGGGTATCTTTTACGAAAGCTATGGAGCCATTCGATTCCCGCTAGCTTTGTGTCATGCCATTTTTGAGGCACCGTCAATTTATTCTGAATAGCCATTTCGTAGGCTAGCCGGCGTGTATCCATCAAGGTAAGTCCATAAAACATTTTGCTGCATTTACTCAAATAATTAACTAAATCCTGTTCTTGAACATCATTGAATATTTTTCGGACAGAATAATTTGGTGTCATTGATTCCGTGTTAATAGGATCATGAGATGATGACAATTTCACTTTTTTATTGTATCTGTAGAGAGTCGTAAATGGAATTTTGCTTGATTTTGCTACAGCTCTAATTGTCTGACCCTCGGATATCATTTGTAAAGCAGCTCGCATATCGGCCTCACTGTGAAGCCCTATGTTGGTCTTTCTCACCCTGTTTCGAGGCATTTTATCTAAAAAGAAAGTAAAATTTGGTCAGTAAAACTTTATAATTTTTCTGGGTCACAGTGGATCGTGATCCACTGAAACCCAAACCATTTTGATCCGCTGTTCCCCATTCATGTTAATATACGAAAAAAAAATCTATATTTAAAAGAGATAGTTTGTTGCAAAAATAGATCATTCACATTAATTTTAATACATTAGACTACATCTACGTGTAACCCAACTAACCCAAAACCAATTCAGTGGACCACTATACGTTTTGGAAAAGTACGTAATAAAATACTTTCGGACTTACCTACTGACGGAGCGCTCGCGACGCAACCTCCCGCTTCGATACTGCGCGGCTCACTGGTTTGGGGAACGGAGGCGTGACAGAGCAACAACGTCGCACGCGCTTACGTGTGTGCGTGCAATACATACAAAACTATAGCAATCGATCCACTCTGACCCATGCTCCACTGAACCCCACTCTCCCCTACTTTTTTTATTTTATGCGTAAAAGGTAAAGAGAAGTTGCTTATATTAAGAAGCAGAAAACCACTTGAAATATTGTTTTGTTAATGTAATTAAGGTAAATAGCGACTATGTACATTACTTCAGCCAAGAAGAAATAAAAATATAAGTCTAAGTGGGCCTTAGGTAGATCGACGGCAAGCGAATATAAAGGGTGCAAAATTTCACTATACCTACGAGCTAAAGCAGAAATATCTTAATGTGATTTAGATATTCAAGTGCGTTAAGCAATAAAATTACGTAATAAATAACACAAAGGCTGGCCACGACACGGAATTATTTTCGAGCCGCAAGTGCTTTAAGTTAGGTATCTAGATGATCTCATCACGTATTTTTAATATAATATGGACAGTCGTCTTTAGAGCAAAGCAACACAATGATCACACAAATCGAAGATCGATAGGAAAGTGAAGAAAAGGAAAAGAATGGAAAGGCACTCCCCTGCACTGATATCTCGGAGCTCCACGTCCTCGCAGTCCAAAGGTCGCTCGGTGCGGTCTCCACTCCTTTGTTCGCGTTACTTTAATTACGAAGCGTTAAATTTACTCGCAAAGTGACCGTCCTGTCACGGTCGCCACTTTTCTTGTTTAAGATTATGGTACAAGAATAAAAAATAAAGATTTTTAAGAAAAAGTATTTACTTCTAAAGTAAATGAATGTACAAATAATTATGTTTGCTGTGCGTTCTTAAGCGTCAAGCTGGCAAGTGACCGTCCGTCCGCCGCTGTCCTTGCGGTCACCTTTTTGCTTTTACCCCGCGCGTCCGCCCCCGCAGCGAACTGGTTATTGGCGTAGACAAGTAGTAATTGGGGCAAACTGATAACGTTTAATTTTAGTTTTGTTATTATAATTACCCAAAAATCTCTAAAAGCATCTCATTTATTTTTCAAAACATTTGCTCGAAAAATTAACTTTCAAAGGATTCGAAAGAAAGGAAAAGATGGTTCGCAAGTTCATTTTGAAAAAAAAAAAAAAATGAAAATGAAAATATTTATTTCTTTAAAAAGATTAACCATACAGAGACAAGGTTGGGTCTTCCTATTAAGTATAGGGATACCTGTGTCAGGAAGACCCGCTCCTCTATAACTACTGTTATCATTAGTTTTACAAAATAAAACAAAAAAAACAATAATAATAATTTAGTCTAAATATAAATATTTGGAAGTTTTGTTTGCTTGTGTGAATGGATGTAGATCTGGGTGTCTGTGTGTGTGTGTGTGTGTGTGTGTGTGTGTGTGTGTGTGTGTGTGTGTGTGTGTGTGTGTGTGTGTGTGTGTGTGTGTGTGTGTGTGTGTGTGTGTGTGTGTGTGTGTGTGTGTGTGTGTGTGTGTGTGTGTGTGTGTGTGTGTGTGTGTGTGTGTGTGTGTGGGGATGTGTGTGTGCGTGTGAATGCGTGGATGTGTGTGTGTAATGTGTGGGAGTTTGTACGTGTTATTATATATTAGTGTACACAATAATTCTATTTTTGCCAGCACATAATTACTGTACCTACTCTTAGGATAATAAGAACAAAGACTCATTACAATTTACATTATACAATACTCGTATAATTTTATTTCTTTTTTAGGATGGATCTTAGGACGAAATGCACCTTCTCAATTTTCTTACAATCACATTGCCCATTTCTTTGACTACAGGAATGTATTTTTAACTCTAAACTATTATCAGGTTGGTTTCTGTTATATTTACTGAAGCATATATAATTAGTTTTATTAATGTTAAGGGTTAGAAGGTTACGTTTAAGCCAGGCCAAAACCCTACTGAGCTCCCTTTCTGCAGTTTCAAAAACCGATTTCCACGACTGTCCCACGAGGATTAAGACAGTGTCATCGGCGTAGGAAATAATGTGTCCTTGATTTATTTTAAGATTAGTTAAGTCGTTTATATAAATCAAAAACAATGTGGGCCCGAGAACACTCCCCTGAGGCACGCCAAATGTAACATCAGCTTCATCACTAGTGTAGTCCCCTATTTTCACTTTTTGTGACCTTCCCTGCAAGTAGTCACTCATCAGCCTCAGCGGAAGTCCTCTTATGCCTATCCTATCCATTTTGTGTACGAGTATGGGGAGAGAGACGGTGTCAAATGCCTTTTTTAGATCTAAAAAGACAGCTAAACATTTTTTCCCACAATCCAGTTCGATTTTTATACAGTTTTTTTTTTGTCTCTGGGCTGGCGCACCCAATATCAGCTGCTTTTACTTGATCGCATACAGCGCAGGGCGTCCCCAGTCGTCGGCAACCCCTCACTCTCCGATAAACTCGATCCTCTTGCTCGTCGCAGAGACGTTAGCTCCCTTTGCGTGTTCTATAAGATCTACAACGGGGAATGTTCTGAGGAACTCTTTGACCTCATTTCAGCTGCGGGGTTCCATTACAGATCCACCCGTCGTAAGCGTTCATTTCATCGTCATCATGTTGATGAATGGCAGTCTTCGACGGTGCCTTTTAAGCGGTCTTTTTGCCACGAACTTGCAATATCTGGAACGAGCTTCCCGCTGGGGTCTTCCCATCGAGTTACGACCTGGGTGCCTTTAAGAGGCGAGTGTAGGTACAATTTTCTGTAGGGCCGACAACGCACTGGTACCGCGTAAAGCGCTGCGAGTGTCTATGGACAGTGGTGTTCATTTAACATCAGGTGACCCACTAGTTCGTTTGTCTGGCCTCTCTAACATAAAAAAAAAGTTTTTTTAATTCTCCATTTTAAAAGTTTACAAACAAATAGTTTTAAATAAAAAAAAATAAAAAATATCGACTTATACGTAGAAAAATGTATAAATATACAAAACTAAGTAATGAATTTGCAAAATTGATTGTAATTATTATAAACTGTAATTCAATTACCTCAGATTTTAATGATTTCCACATTTTATTTATTCGGAAAAATCGCAGTGGCTGAACGCGTCGAACCTTTGCCTGATAATTTTAGTTAACCTAATTAAAAACAAAACTTACTCATTTTTGTAAAACTTTGCGTTGTTTTGTTTTTATTTTTCAATTTTGTCTTATTAATTGCCTATTTTTTCACAAATGTATTGAAAAACGTCGTATGATACACGGTTGGCAAAGTTTTACAAACTCGTGACGATGAAAACCCTCACCTTGTCGCTCGGGTTTATCACTCGTCAGCTCATTTGTAAAATCTTACTTACCAACCTCGTATCACAAATAACCATTGTTTACCTTTGATAAATTAATTTGATTTTTCATTGTGTTTTTATGAATCCCTATTACAAGATAAGACTAAATAAATAAAACCCAAGTACTCAGTTGTGTGTTTTCAACTCCGAGGCCAACTTATAATTATGACCATAAGTGTGTACTTATGTTCTTTTTTCTTAGATATCATAGTGCAAAGCTAACACAAAAAACATAAGTGCACACTTGTGTTCTTTATTCTTAGTGACAGTATTTTTTATGATTTATTTTACGAGACAGTAACTGCTTTTTTCTAAATATCTAATTAAAATAAAGAGATAATTGAAAAGTTTGCAATGCATAATAATTATGCGATATTCGTTTATTTAAAAACGAAAGTTTCAACTTTGTACTTTCAAGTTAAAGCAATTAAACAGAAGTGCAAAGTTTTTTGGATTTATCTCGAAACTTACTTTTTGTCACTTATGGTTTTTCTCCTTGAGGCGGCAGTATTAGTGTTCTAGGGTTCTGCTAAAATAAAATTTATGTTTTAAATGGTATATTTTATATCGATTTTGTCCTTTAAATCCTTTTTCGTCGGACTAAATGAGTTTTAAGGGGCCATAAGCTACATTGTGCCTTTTATCGTCGAAAAATACGAGGCCACAACTACCATTAGGACCAAAATTGTAGCTGTTAAAATATTTGAGTGTCAACAATTTTTTATTTTTAAAATAAAGTCATCATCATCCCAGCTTATAAACGTCCCACTGCAGGGCACAGGCCTCCTCTCAGAATGAGAGGGCTAAAATAAAGTACATATTTTGTATGTCATTAATAAAAAAGTACATATTTTTAATTTCAAAAAGTATATTTCTCGTAATGCAGAAAGAAGTGGCAAATAACAACAATATTTTTTTATTTTTTAAGATTTTTTAAATTATAAAGCGCAGGTACCCACAGTAACTTTCTAACACAAAACAAGTCTCTTTTATGGAAACAAGTGAAACTAAAAACTTCTTAATTTTTCATAAACTTAAAAAATAAATAGAATTGCACATATTATTTAATCAGTCTTCAGTATTCATTGGAGAACTTTCATAATTCATCCTCAACGTCTGTATCACCCGCAGTAGCAACACATCCTACCTCATGAGGTAACGATATAAATAAATTATAAGGTACATGTATGTTAATAAAAAGAACTACAAAGTTGAAAATAATTTATACCACGTATTAAATTTTTGTGTTTTTATCACAGGTTCTATTTTTTGGTAAAAGCATGTTACACCTTTTTTTATTTCTATTGACAAAATGTAACACGCTTTTATTAAAAATAATTGGGACTGTGATAAAAACGCAAAGATTTGATATGTGGCATAAATTGTTTTCAACTTTTTAGTTCTTTTTATTAGCATGTAGGTACCTAATAAAAGCTTGTTTTTAAAAAATATTTTTTCTTTTTTTAATATATTTTTAACTTTTTAGAGTTTATTTAGGACCAACGTACCCCCCAAGATGAATTAAACGAGCCTAAACTCGACGGAGTTGCGTCTTTCAATTTTTTAGTTAAGTTAGTTTATTTTACTTTTAATTATAGTGTTAATTTAACTAAACTAATAAATAACTAAGTATTTACCACAAATGCTTAGGTTCGTCTCATTATGGAGTGCCTATTGCCACCTTTCAGCTCCATCATCACACCCTGGTTACCATCTAGGATCAAAGTACTCGTCAAGACGAATCTAACGAGTCCAAATTCTACGGTATTAAATTCTAAAAGTCGAGATAAAATCTTCCAGCTCCGTCATCAGATCAGCATAATGTCATAATAATATTGCATTGTCATCCGATTTACACATGCATGCAAAATTTCAGTTTAATCGGCAATCGGGAAGTGCCCCAGGTGAAGGTAGATAAAAGCTTGTAATTGTAATAAATAATAAGTCATTCATGAAATTCTTCAGGAATTATAATATTCGTGCCTATTATTGTCAGACAAAAAATCTTAAAAAATAAATAGATATAATAATACCAAAATCACATGATTTTTTTCAATATGTACCCAATTTTGTAATGCTACCTCCAGAGAAAGTACTCAAAATATTGAAAATAAAAAAATTTACTCAAAGGAAACATTCCTTAATTTTTGAAAAGAAAGAAAACTGCATTCAAATATTTTCGGATATCCGCTTGCCGCACCCGGGAATCGAATCGGCTAAAATCGGGCACCCGGTTCGGTTCCCGGGTCAGGTGAGCGAATTTTCAAAAATATTTGAATGCAGTTTTCTTTCTTTTCAAAAATAAAGGAATGTTTCCTTTGAGTAAATTTTCCTGTTTTCAGTATTTAGAGTACTTTTCCTGGAGATGGCATTACAAAATTCCACCCTGTATATGGCGAAAAAGGCCACAAGTGCCATAAGAACCCAAAAAGGAGACATGCAAAATCAGACGTTCAAAATAATTATTGTTATCAAAAAACAATTATGTTCATTCCATGGAGCCGCATTGTTAATAAGCCTACCAAATATATCTTTAAAAAGTGAATATTTAAGCAATAATTTAATAAAATATAATTCGTACATAGAAAAAGGACACTACCGCAATTGTGGCCACACATTCGCTATACAAATAAAATTGAGCTATTCCGCGGAAAAAGGCCGCAGTTGCCGTTCGGGCTTTATTCTCGGCAATACTAACCACTTCATTAAATTCTTTAAATTTCTTCATTAAACTATGTAAATATATAAATAAGTGAATTTAAAAATATATACTAAGAAAGTAAACCTAAAAGAAGTAATAAATAGGATCTGAATAATGGAAAAACCTTATAAATAAATTTAGCGTAATTTACTTGGTGTTTTCCTCTTTCGTTCAGCGTCGTCTTTTGCAACTATTTTCACTAATCTATGTCTTCGACGATTCATTTTGTTGTTCTCATTAACAGTTAACGAAAACAAAGATGATCTTACAAATTAAATAACCATTACGAATGCATGCCACTCTTCCGCCGCTGTCCGCCGAATACAGTAGAAACGGCGCTTGCGCCCCCTCCTCGCGCCCGCGTCGATCCTTTTTGCACGGCGAATAAGGACAGCAGCATACTTGTGGCTTTACTCCACGTTAGAAGTGAGACATACGTAATTGTGGCTTATTAAAAATATTTTTTTACTATTTAATAAAAAAATATTAAAATTATTATATAAAGTTATAAATATGTATCTTGAGGTGTAGAATTCAATTTTACAATAAAAACTAAAAGCCCCTATGGTGATAGTGGCTCTTATCGTAGGATACGACGATATAAACCTCCTCGAGTGCCCGGGCGTTACCACTCCCTTCTGTCCGAGGCGTAGGCCTCATGGGGTGGGGAAGGGTAACGCTTGGGACGGTGCACCCTGGGCAACAACGGTAAGCTAATGTATTCGTACATTATCTTACCGGTGGCTAATATCCGACTGGGGGGGAGGGGTGGTGAGGTGAACCCGCAACTAGTTGCGGGGGATCCGAGCCAGCGGGCCCATCCGTGGGTCCGCAGTGAGGGCGGCGTCTCGCCATTGGGCGGGCGCCTTTGACGTCGGCGAACCCGAGCTGAGTACCTGCTCTGCCACGGCGGACAGGGAAAGGCGAGGGGGAGCCTGGTGGCGGAGGCGACCGTGCCCTCGATTCCGCTCTGCTTTCAGAGCGGGACATGAGGGCGCGGAAGCTAACGTGAGGGCACGTAACCCCGGCTTGCCGGGAACGTGGGCATCTGCGGAAGCCACGAGGAGTAAACCTCTTTAAACAATCCTTCACCAGCGGGGGAGGCCGGGGAGTGCCGAGCCCGCATTGCACGGTGTCGACAGAGGAGCCCCATCCCGGGGCGGCCAGTGGGCGTTGCGGTGACTCCTTATGCTCCCGTGGCGTTCACAATGGCAAACGAGGGAATCCGTGTGGTTTTTAGTGGGTATGCCTGTTGAGAGGAGAGCCCCACATACCTCCGTTTCCCCGAACGGTGACGATGCATAAGGTGCATTTTCCACACCAAAAAAAAAAAAAAAAAAAAAAAAAAAAAAAAAAAAAAAAAAAAAGGATACGACGATATATAGATTAGTATATGTTGTTATAGCGGCCACAGAAATGTTTAGCTATTACGGTTCAAGATTCTTTTCTTCTTTCTTCAATCTATATTTAATATTATAAATGCGGAAGTGTGTCTGTCTGTCTGTCTGTTACCTCTTAACGCTTAAACCGCTTTACCGATTTTGATGAAATTTGGTATACAAATAAATTGAATGCCGGGATAGGACATAGGTGGTTTTTATTTCAGAAATCACCCTTTAAGGGGGCAAAAAGGGAGGTGAAAGTTTGTATGGGGATATATACCTAACCGCTGAACCCATTTAAATGAAATTTGGTATATAGACAGTTTGAGTCCAGGGAAAGGATATAGAATGGTTTTTCTAACATTTAAATTCCCGCGGGACAAAAGTAAGTGAATTCAATTTCGGAACTGATTTAAAAAAAATCTTTCACTACTAGAAAAATACACTGCCTTTGATTGACATTTAAGAATTTTCAAAATAGGTCAAAAAAGTTAACTTACATCTATCCCGCGGAAACCTTACACTTTCTCGGGATAAAAGCAGCTTACGTCAATCAAAAACAGTGCAGCTTTCTATGAGTGAAAGATTTTTGATCTGTCTAAATGTAGAATTCTCTTATTTCTGTGCCCCGAGAATTTTGCGTTTTCCCGGGGGAAAAGTAGTTATCCAATGTCAGTCAAGAACTGTAGATTTTCTATTAGTGAAAGTTTTTTATATCGATCTAAATAATTATTTCTATCCCGCGGGAGCTTTGCACTTTCCCGGGAAAAAATAAGCCTATTTCAATCAGCATATAACTTTGCATTTTCCCGAATTTATCCTATGTCTTAATCCCCATAACACATCTATTCTGTGTGACACATCCAAACACCTAACGTTAATCAAAAGTCAATAAAAAACAATTTATGAAAAAAAACGGTTTATTCTCTGTATAATTAAACAATAATTCAAAATATGTAACAATTTCTTTTGATTTTAAATTATATTTAGTCAAATTGTTCGCCAATTGTACTAAAATCGTGTGTATCCACCTCCAGCATTAATAACATCTTGTAACCTTTCTCGCATTGATGAAACCATATTGAAGTAGGTATCACTCCCTCTAAAACTTTCCCATATCTCATAGACATGATTGATAAGAGCTTCTTTAGTTTTCGATTGATTGCTGTCCCATTGCTGGACCATCAAACCCCATAGATTCTCTATGGGGTTTAGATCAGGGCTTTTTGGCGGCCAATGTATTAAATTTACTGTGTTACCATGGCGATTGAACCAAGCTCTGCAGGCTCGAGAATTATGGACCGCCGAATTGTCTTGCACGAATGATACAGGTGTGTATTGTGAAAAATATACGTCCACGCTAGGCAGCAAGACCTCCTCCAAGATTTCCATATATTGCAGGCTGTTCATTCGACCGCTAATTTCGGCCAATTCACCTGGATCTCCGGCAGCCATCCAACCCCAAACTCCGAAAGTTATCCTACCACTTCTTCTCGACGGGATTATATTTTTCTCTAAGTACCGCGTATTACTGGCGCGCCATAATGTTATGCGCTCATCAGCAGATGACACGAAAACTTTTTCATCTGAAAAAATAGTGCTGCTGAAGTCGTAGTCCAGGTAATCCCGAGCAAATTGAAGCCGCTGCTGCTTATGACGTTCAGTTAATACAGGCTTACGCGCAGGAGTTCTGTGATGTAAGCCAGCCGAACGTAAACGCCGACGAACCGTAGAAGATGATACCTCGTACGCAGTCGCTAGATCGTTGAGTTTAACAAATCCATTGGCCTCAACTCTACTGACTATTTCTTGATCCTGCGTAGCTGTAGTCTTTCGTGGACGACCATCGTTTTTATGACACTCAACGTTACCCTCTTCTTCCCACCGTTGAAGCCATAGATATACTGTTTTTCTCTGCAAAAGGTACATAAAAAACAAATAAGTGTAAGGTTCATCATAATATAGTAATACTATTGTTATTGTAACACATTCCTTATTACGGGGTGTAGTGATTGATTTGTATGGCAACACTATAATAATGTGGGTATATTTTTTGATGTAATAGCAACACTAATCATTATCGGGTACATTGCGATTTCGATTTTGACAGCCGTTACCTTGGCACTTGTAATACTGGAAGCTTAAGAAATAAATCTTTAAATTTCAATATAATCCTGGTTTGATTGGAGATAATTGACGTAGATCCTTTATCTCAGAAGTGGGATTAGCTAAATAAGCCCAATATTTCGACAAAATACTCGGCGACTGAAAAGTGAGTTGAAGTATTTTTTTTCTACCGCGCTATGGACGAAAATCGAAGCCCAACTCCACGGAGAACCCGCAAAAGCCGAAGCCGACGTAGAATTTCGAGTTCAAGCGAAAGAAGCACAAAGCGTCGACGTAAGCACGGTTACAGCGAGGAAAAATCAAAAGACCGTAGTAACCATCGTACGAGTCGACGGTTGTGCACAAGGAGTTCCACCGAGGATCGAAGTGAAGGCAGGGAGAATCGTTCCTTCGAAAGGCAGAAGCGTCATCGTAAGCGTGATCGTAAGCACAGCCGCAGGCGTTACCACGAGCATCGAAATAGCAGAAGCACAGAACGCAGATCCAAGGACAGGAGCCGCGATCGACGACACCGCGACCGACGGAGCCGGGACCGACGGAGCCGGGACCGACGGAGCCGGGACCGACGGAGCCGGGACCGACGGAGCCGGGACCGACGGAGCCGAGATCAGCGAAGCGGAGGACAACGGAGCCGCAGTCGACTGCGCGGGGCCTCGTCGAAGAGCAACCAGAATAACTCAACGCCTCCGCGAGCTAAGTATGTTGGTAACAACATATTACAAGGTAAAGAAAATCAATTATTTTTAACGGAATTAATCAAAGCATTATCTAGCAATAGATCTGAAGGTAATAAATTCCCTACCTTAGGCAACGTCATACCAGAGTTCGATCCTATGGTAAAAGGCCAGACGATACACGTGTGGTTAAATAAGGTCGATGAGTGCGCCAAATTGTACAAATGGGGTGACGACCAAACAATTCATTACGCGTTACCGAAGTTAACAGGTGTAGCAAAAGCCTGGTATCAGGCGTTACCTTCTATGTCTTATTCTTGGCTGGAATGGAAAATCAAACTTATCGAATCGTTTCCCAGTAGTGATGATTACGCGGAATTATTAACTGAAATGTTGGCCAAACGAGTCAAGTATAATGAGTCTTTAGAATTTTACTATTACGAAAAAATAAATTTAATTAATCGCTGCGAGCTACGAGGTAAACAAGCAGTAGACTGCATGCTGTACGGGATTGATGATCGGTCTGTGCGTTTAGGTGCTAAAGCTATTAGGTGTCAAGAACCTGAACAGGTTTTGGAGTATTTTCAGTCGATAAAACAACAATCTCGCGAATCAGATAGGACTAAACTTAACCTAGATACATTGGGTAAACGACACAACACGTCGACCGCCACCAATTTAAATATTAAACAAGTCCCAGGTGGTAATGATGCTAAGACACAGAATAAAACGCCAATAGTTTGCTACAACTGTAATGAACCAGGCCATTTTAGCTTTAAGTGTACAAAAAAGATTCTGAAATGCAATATTTACAACTACCTTCACAACGCCTAGACAACATCTTATAAATTATTGCTATCATTTATTTTTTATTAAATTCATCCAAAGTGAGTTAATGTAAATAAAATTGGTGTCATTTTGTAGTGTGTGATGTGCTGTACAAAATAGTTTTTGCCACTTCTGAAAATAACTCAGGATAAGTGAAATATTATCGTTAAACTGCAACCGCTCACCGACCTACACAACTTGTACCCACTGCGCTGCGCATGAGTCATCGCGCTCGCTGCTGCTAACGACTTGTCGACCGTCTATGCAGTTGTTATTATAAATTATTAAACAACAAATATTTGAAGCTAAGTACGCGAATACTGGCTGATATTACCAAAATTATCAATAATGCCTTATTATTGCGGCGGCTGTAAGGAGGATATTAAGCGACAGCGGGTTGTGTGTCCTAGGTGTAATAACAGCTTTCATCAGGCCTGTGTTAATTATAAGGGTCCCAAAACCTTGCCGAATACTAAAATTTCTATTGATTGGCTGTGCCCCGATTGCACATCAAAGGCTCGTCGTGGCGGTGACAACTCGAGCACCCCACTGCGCGCGTTGATACACGAAAGTGACCCAAGGCATGCAGGCTCGGGCAGCGAGCGAGTCTCTGATACCGAAACTGAGCCTGAAGAAATCGTCGTCGCTGCTCCACGCTCGCCTAGCGTTATCCTAGATGATAATATCGTATCTGCCATCCGTCTGGAAATTCGAAACTGTCTTAAAGACGAAATCTCTCGTACCGTAAGGAATATATTACACTCGGAACTTTCGCCAATTAGGCAGGATATTGGTGATTTAAAGAATTCGCTTGAATTTGTCAGTGGGCAGCACGAAGATCTGGTAAAGTCTGTAGTGACACTGGATGCGAAGGTAGTAAATATTGGGTCAGCTCTGCCCGGCGTCCAGTTGCATATTAAAAACCTTGAAGATCGCGTCAATGAACTTGAGCAGCAGCTCCGTGAAACTAATCTCGAATTTCATGACATCACTGAGCGCAAAGCAGAGAATCTTAACACGTTGATTCTGAAAGCTGCTTCGGTTGTGTCCCATCAGCTGTCGGAGTCGGACATTGTATTTTGTACGCGTGTAGCTAAACTGAACCAGGAGAATAACAGACCTCGAACGGTTGTTTTAAAGCTGCATAATAGACGTAAACGTGACGATTTCTTATCGGCCATCATTAAGTATAACAAGGCTAACCCGGAAAATCAATTAAATACATCTATGCTTGGCATTACCGGAAATAAGGCACAAGTATTCGTTTCTGAACATCTCTCTCCATTCAATAAGAAATTGCACGCCGCTACTCGCATTAAATCTAAAGCCTTGCAGTACAAAGTTCAGGTGCGCAACGGGCGAATCTTCGTTCGTAAGACCGAATCAGCACGGCCTCTAATAATAAAAAACTTTGTCGACTTAGACGCCTTGCAATAATAGTTTAAATTTGTTACTTTCTTATCATTATTATCATTGTTCAAAATTTTAACTTTACTGTGATTATTTTATTACTAATATTATTTTTGATAATCATTCATATTAAATAGGTATTATCCTTTTTGTATTAAAAGTGGCTTTGTCGATATATTATCAAAACGTACGAGGTCTTAAAACAAAATGTTTGGATTTTTATAACTCATTAATTGTAAGTAACTATGATGTCATTTGTCTAACGGAAACCTGGCTTGATGAAAAAATAAATTCGAGTGAAATTTTTGATGACCGATACATTGTCTATCGCCGAGATCGTCCGTCTTACTTTAAAAGTGATTATGGAAAGGGTCATGGGGGTGGCGTCCTTGTTGCGGTCTCTTCCAGGCTCACATCCGAATGTAAACTGCAATGGCGATCGTCGCTTGAGGATCTGTGGGTGACGGTTGCGGTGGGCAGGATTGTTCTCAATTTGTGTGTGGTCTACATCCCGTCTTATATCTCACATGACATGTATGCAGCTTTCTTGAATAAGTGCGAGGATATTGTTGTAGCATTTCCAAATGCCTGTACTATACTTTTGGGCGATTTCAACCTGCCTGATATTTTGTGGAATAGTGAGCTTCCTGGTAGTTGTCCGGTCTTTGCCTCACAGGAACCCAAATACTTAGATCTGAAGGATTTTCTTTCCGTAACTGGTCTAGTACAGGTAAATGATATTAAAAATATTAATTCTAGAATTTTAGATTTAGCGTTGATTAGCCCCGGGCCCCATGTGACCATTGCCAATGCTGAACCGTTGAGTCGTGTTGATACTCATCATCCGCCCTTTGACATTGTTCTACAAATGAGAAAGGATCGGACCTTGCCTGAAAAACTATCTAGCCCACCATACCAATTTCACAAAGCAGACTTTGTCGGATGTTCCATTGCTTTAAATAAAATCGATTGGCAGGGTCACTCACATTTAAATTGTGAAAGTTTTTTGGAAATGTTTTATAATGTATTATGGAAAGTTGTGGATGAAAATGTACCAAAAAGAAAAGTTCGAACTAGTCATTACCCGGAATGGTTTTCTAGGGATTTAATACGCCTTCTTAGGTTAAAAAGTAAAGTACATCGCAATTATATTAGGTATAAGAATCCTCGGGATTATGATGAGTTCTCGATTCTTAGAAAAAAAGTTAAAAAGTTGGTATCTACATGCTATAAATCCTATATATCTAGGATTGAGGATAGTCTCAATCAAAATATTAAAGCGTTTTGGCGTTACACCAAATCAAAGAGATCTACAAACCAAATACCTAATAGAATGGTCTACGGTGATAATGTTGCAGATACTGGTCAGGATGTTGTTGATCTATTTGCAGACTATTTTTCGTCAGTTTACGATTCCTCCGGTGAAGTAAATTATTCACCTGACTTTCCGGAGAGTAATTACTCCTTAAATACTGTTACATTTACTGAAGCCAATTTGCTGAAGAGGCTAGAATCACTTGATGCTAGCAAGGGAGCTGGACCTGATGGGTTACCAGCTATATTTATCAAGTCTTGTGCTATAGCTCTAGTTACACCTCTATCAATAATCTTTAGAAAGTCCTTAGAAGAAGGTATTTTTCCTAATTTCTGGAAGCTCACTAAAATCACTCCTATCTACAAGAAAGGTAATAAAAATGATGTATCAAACTATCGCCCCATTAGCATTTTATGCTGTTTTGCTAAAATTTTTGAAGGTATTATTTTCACGGAGGTTTACAGTCATTTTGGGCATCTGATTAGTCCTAACCAGCACGGATTTGTTAAGAAACGTTCAACCACAACTAATCTTGTTTCTTATGTACAGAGTCTCTCTTCGACATTTCAGGAAAAAACTCAAACGGACTCCATTTACACGGACTTTGCCAAGGCATTTGATCGTGTTAATCATCAGATTCTCCTTGCTAAGCTCCAGCACCTGGGTATCCATGGCAGTCTTTTCAGATGGTTTCAATCGTACCTCCTCCGTCGCACCCAACTTGTCAGTCTGTGTGGTTACGATTCTGTCCCCTTTATAGCTGAGTCCGGCGTTCCTCAAGGCTCGAATTTAGGACCGCTGCTAGGATTTGTTTGTTGACTTACTGGGTCGTTTGACATGTAATTGTCTGGCTTACGCAGATGATATAAAAATATACCGGACAATTGATTCGAGAGAGGATTCCCTGGCTCTCCAGCATGACCTTGACGTGATAAGTGAATGGTGCAGAGTGAACATGATGTCCTTAAGTATACCTAAGTGTCAATATATTAGTTTTACAAACAAAAAATCTACTTTAGACTTTGGGTATAGCATTGATGGAATAGAGTTGGAGAGAGTGTCAACTGTGAGAGATCTTGGGGTGGTTTTTGATTGCAATCTTTCGTTTCGCAGTCATTATGAGAGCATGGTGTCAAAGGCAAACCGTATGCTGGGATTTATAATTCGTACGGCTAAGCCTTTTAAAAAAATTGATACTTTAAAAATCTTGTACACATCGTTGGTGCGAACGAACCTTGAGTACTGTTCCTCGGTGTGCTACCCCATTTACAAGACACACTCGGATAGGTTGGAGGCAATCCAGAAAAAGTTTCTTAGACATCTTTGCTTTCGGAATGGCACCCGCCGTACCTTGCCAGAATACCGCGACCGACTCCTTGCTTTTGGTCTGATGTCGTTGTCTAGTAGGCGTCAGACTGCCGATCTTGTGACCCTTTATAAAATATTGCATGGCGATCTCGACGGTGGCCTTGTACATCATGTTTATTTTAGAGCCACTAGTAAAACGACCAGAAATCGTAATTTGTTTGCCCTGCCGGTAGTATGTAACAATAATGTCTCGAATAATGCTCCAATTACAAGAATGTGTAGACTTTTTAATAACATTGATCTCGAGTTAGACATATTCAACATGACGCTAGCAAAATTCAAATCTGTTGTAAATGAACATTTCACTCAGGTATTATGAATCTTTCCTGGATTCCTATTGTATGATCATTGGCCTTCGTTTTTAGCTGTTCATAATGTGCTTATTGCGATGAATTAAGTACCACTTTTTCATGTATTTTTATTTTATTGTTCTTTTTTTTGTTTTTGTTTCTTTTTATGAGGGTTGTGTTAAATGCTGTGTACAATTATTATTGTGATGTAATGCGCTGTAATGTCTTAGATTAAGTCACTAATTGTAAATTCTTTAGCTTGCATTATGTTATTGTACCCAAGTTAATAAAATAAAATAAAAAAATAAAAAAATTTGTCATAAGTTAGGCCACTTAGCTACGAGTTGCCCTAAATTACCGACTGAGACTCTTGATAAAAATGATAACGCTACTGAAAAGGTGGTCAGACGTGTTGACGTCGATGGATCACACGACAGCAAATACATTACAAATTTAAAAATAAATGGTACTCTTTCTTCCGGTTACATTGACATGGGCAGTCAGTGCACTTTGTCAAGGCGCAGTGAGGCCCTACGAATTGGTGTTAGTTGGTCAACGGCAGATCATTTACCAGTCATGAGAGGAATAGGAAATAATATTGTCATGCCATTAGGTGTGGCTAGTATTGAATTAGAGATACATACAATCACTGAGCAAGTGGACGTTTTTATAGTGGACGATTGCGTAATTAAATACCCCGTTTTAGTTGGTCACAGTTTCACGGAAAAACCGGGTATCATAATAACAAAAACGGCAGACTCTTTAATATTTGAAAAACGTTCATCAAATAAGCTTCTCCTAAGGTTGCAGGATGACACGATAATACTGCCTAGTAAAATGATGATAATACAAGTTCATTGCTGCCCATCTTACTCAGGTACTATATATGTGAAAGGTTCTTTGAGAGGGAAATCGAACGCAAAATTTTATCTTTTACCAGGAGAATATAGTCTCAAAGATGGCGTAGGAGGACTGTTAGTCCAAAATGTAACTGATACTCCGTTGACGCTAGCCAAAAATGAGTTGATAACTCGTGCCACTACCACTAACTATAGTATTGACGTAAACTTATTGGATTTAGATGGCATAGATTCTATCTTAAATTTAAATGTTAGTGAACATCTAAGTGGTGACGAGGTATCAAAACTAAAACGGCTGTTGCTGAAATATGAGATATTTTTCTCCAGTAGTCTAAAGGACTTAGGTTTTACGAGTGTGGTCCAGATGGAAATTGAGTTGACTGATAAACAACCGGTAGTTTATCGCCCGTACAGACTTTCTTATCCAGAACGTGAGCTAGTTAGGACTATGGTCCAGGAAATGGTTGACGCAGATATAGTTTGTGAATCTAATTCGTCCTACGCTAGTCCAATTCTGCTCGTGCAGAAGAAGACTGGCGAGAAGAGGCTTTGCGTGGATTATCGGGCCTTAAATGCTAAGACACGAAAGGAACACTACCCTCTCCCCTTAATCGACGATCAGCTAGACAGATTGGCTGGTAATTCACTTTTTATTAGTCTTGATCTTGCTTCCGGTTACTACCAGATTCCAATCGCTGAAACATCACAGAATTTAACCGCATTTGTTACTCCGGATGGGCAATATCAGTTTAAACGTATGCCGTTTGGACTAGCAAATGCGCCGTCGGTGTTTCAGCGAACGATGAATAGAATACTAGCGAACGTGAGGTATGTAATCATCTATATGGATGACGTGTTGATCCCAGCACGGTCGTTTGAGGAAGGTTTGTCTCGACTGGAAGAGGTCCTGAAGGTTTTGAGCGAGGCGGGGTTAACGTTAAAGTTAAAGAAATGCCACTTTTTCTATAGGGAACTAGACTTCCTTGGTTTTCATATTAGTGCAAACGGTATACAGCCGGGTTCTCGGAAGACGTCAGCTATTTCAAATTTCCCTCTGCCCCAGAATGTCCACGACGTAAGACGTTTTATAGGACTAGCTAGTTTTTTTCGGAAGTTTGTAAAAAATTTTGCTTTAATTGCAAAGCCATTAACGGATCTCCTTAGAACAAAATTTGAATGGAAATGGTCAGAAGAACACACACAAGCATTTAACACTCTGAAACAAAAATTAGTAGAACGACCCATTTTAGCGTTGTATGATCCTAAGTTAGAAACCGAACTGCATACCGATGCCTCTAAACAAGGTGTCGCTGGTATTTTAATGCAGCGTGGCATAGACGGTTTATTGCGGGTCGTAGCATATTACAGTCGGAAGACTACAGTCGATGAACAAAAGCTTCACTCTTTTGAATTGGAGACGCTCGCCGTCATAGCCTCATTAAGCCGATTTAGAGTTTACTTGTTAGGCTTAAAATTCAAAATTGTCACAGACTGTAATGCGCTGCGTACCACGCTTACAAAAAGAGACCTTATACCCCGAATTTCCCGCTGGTGGGTGCAGTTTCAGGAGTACGATTGTGAGATTGAGTACAGACCTGGATCGCGTATGGCTCATGTAGACGCACTCAGTCGTGGTCCTGAAACTGATTTCACTCATGACACTGAGACACACGTAATAGACGTCTTACATGTTGAACTAAAAGATTGGATTACGACTGTGCAGATTGATGATGAGGAATTACGTCGAATAAGGGAAATTTTACAAAGTAGTGATACAAAATTTGTCGCTGACGTCTATAAGAACTACCAAATAAAGGGTAACTATGTGTATCGAGTGGTAGATGATGGTATTAGGTGGGTTGTACCGAGAGGTGTAAGATGGCAAGTGTTACGCATGAATCATGACGATGTTGGCCATTTCGGTTTTGAGAAAACGTTTAATCGTATTCGCAACACGTTCTGGTTTCCAAAAATGAGACGCTTCATAAAAAAGTACGTCTCAGCCTGTCTCGAGTGTGCTCACCATAAGGGTCCCAGCGGACCCAAAGAAGGTATGTTGCATCCAATCCCTAAGATTGAAATGCTCTTCCACACAGTCCATGCGGACCATCTAGGCCCATTCGTGCGATCTAGGAGAGGAAATTTTTATATACTTGCCATAGTTGATGTTTTCACAAAATTTATTAACATTCGGGCTGTTAAGGACACGAAATCTTCTACCGCGATTAGAATATTCAAAGAACATTTTAGTTATTTTGGAGCTCCAGCACGTCTCATTACGGATCGTGGGTCGTGCTTTACGAGTGCAAAATTTAAAGAATTCATTGGTAAAGTTAATATTAAGCATGTCTTAAATGCAGTGGCCACCCCAAGGGCCAACGGCCAAGTAGAGCGCTTTAATTAAATAATACTAGATGCTTTAAGAACTAAAACTCATGGTAAGAATGAAAACACTTGGGATGAATATGTAGGAGACATCCAACTAGGTATTAATACAACGGTTAATAAAACAACGGGCAAGAGTCCGTCAGAATTATTATTTGGCTGTAAGTTAGTCACGACTTCGGAAAATATACTAAGTGAGGTGATCGATGAAATTTCGGAGCGGGTTGATGGAAACGATTTAATAAATTTGAGGTCAGAGGCTAAGAATAAAATCGATCGGCAACAAGAGCGTTCAAAGAAAGCATTTGATAAACGTAGAGTAGAAGGCAAGACGTACAATGTCGGAGATCTCGTCAGAGTAGAAAGAAACATCAGTGATAAAGAGCATGTAGGTAAATCTAAGAAATTGGTATCGAAATTTTATGGACCATATCGAATCTTAAAAGTATTACCCAACGATAGGTTTTTGATTGAAGATACTCCTTTAACAAAAAAAGGTAACAAAAAGTATGAAAATGTAGTGGCATTGGATAAAATTCATCCCTGGCTTAATTTTAAAGGGTATGCTAGTGATGGTAGTAATAAGACACATGATACAGATGGTTGTAGTGATTCTAGCGATAGTGAGTGAAGTAATGAATTTATTATATTGATTGATTGTAGGAGTGGTTACTATTGTTGATATGTATTATTATTGTAATTTACGAATGAACAAGATGGAAGAAGCTAGCTATGAGCGGTCAGTGCAGAGAAGAACAATAATTAAGTACAGTGCATAGATGCCCGCTGATCATAGCTAACTACTTCAATAAGATAATTTAGCAGATAGTTATGAGTGATCAGTGCAGAAAAGAATGACGTCAGTGATGTCGCATAGATGATCGCAGATCATGACTAACTGCTTTAATTAAGATGTGATTTGATATTTTGAGCGTAGGCTATGAGCGATCAGTGCAGAAAAGAAAGATATTGAGCAATCAGTATCGCACAGATGATCGCAGATCATAGTAGACTAACGCAAGAGTTGTGATTTTAGACTAAAGATAGTTATAATTATTATCTGAGAATGATTGATAAATAAGTGGTACCGACATATTGTATAATTTTTTTTGTCTTCCTTTATTTCTGAATATTGTGATAAGAATGTTTAAGTGAAGTTTCTGATTATTACGAGAATTAATTTACTTTACTTTATAATGGGAGGACCCATTCATAACAGGAAGGCCGAGCTGTAAGGTTCATCATAATATAGTAATACTATTGTTATTGTAACACATTCCTTATTACGGGGTGTAGTGATTGATTTGTATGGCAACACTATAATAATGTGGGTATATTTTTTGATGTAATAGCAACACTAATCATTATCGGGAACATTGCGATTTCGATTTTGACAGCCGTTACCTTGGCACTTGTAATACTGGAAGCTTAAGAAATAAATCTTTAAATTTCAATATAATCCTGGTTTGATTGGAGATAATTGACGTAGATCCTTTATAAGTATAAATAAACTATTTTTTTTACTTAAAAACCGAAGGAGGGTTACGCTTTTATTGGTAATGTTAGTAATGTTAGATGTAAGCACATTAGATGTACTTAAATAGGTAAAATTGTACCGTTTGGTCCCAAATAAACATAAAAACATTATGTAGTGACAAGCTGCTTTAAATCGGAAAAAAATCTGTTTCAGATCAGTTCGCAAAAGACGAAGGTCTAATATTATCACACAGTCTTAACTGACAGAACGACAGACGGACAACAAAGTGAACTTATAAGACTTCCTTTACAGGTACAGAACGCTAAAATGAAAATAAAAAAAACAGCCAAATAGAGAACCTCCTCTTGTTTTGAAGTCGGTTAAAAGAAAAGAATATTTACTTACTGTGATACCCAACTCATTTGAAATATCCGAAATTGAGGCTCCCTGTTCCTTCAAAATAATAATTTTATGTTTCTCATATGTCGAAATACGATATGGTAATTGATGATCACCCATTATAAAAATACGTGTTCACAGCTGCAATGCGTGACGTAGACAAATATGAAATAATTGATCTGCATCTATATCTTATACTTCATTCATTTGAGGGTAGATTCATAAAAAAATAAAAATGATTGTCGCCTTTTCTTGTAAATTACGAGCAACGCTAAGACCACGCGTATACATTGTTATGAAAAATGAACCAAACGTAATTGTTTACATATTAATGACACTGCGTTGTAGACATTATTTAGAAACTGTCACGTATATTTCAAAAAGGGAGCAATGGCGTATACAATATTGTGATCGAGGTTGTTGACTTAATTTTGCTATAAATAATAATAAATAAATAAATAAATAATAAATTTCTTTATTAAGGTATGTACCCATTGAATTAAAATTACAAATTACAAATGTCAAATCCTAAAAATAAATTAAATAAATTAAATTAAATTAAATCAAACATAAATAAATAATAAGTTCAATTAAATTCAATGTAATATAAATTAAATCAATAAAATAAATTGTAACTTATTACTAACGTGCACGTAAATAACCATGATATCTCATGCGGGAGACCACAGCCGAAAGACTGAAATCTCACGCACGAGGTAGCATGACTCATACACCACTGTAACTATCGAGTTTGCCGATTCGCTAACTCTCGCTATAAAAGACCAGTGCCTCTTACGCATAATGGCGAAAAAGTCATCCACTCTGTTCTCGGCAAACATGCCCGACGCACTACACCGCCACGGCAACCGCAGTATAGCACGAAACGCGTTATTGTACTGTACTCTGAGTCTGTTGAACGATCGTTTCGTGTACTGATACCACAGCTGGCCAGTATAGAACGCCTGACAGTAAGCTCCGAACAGAGTAATTTTCACTTGGTTAGAGCAGTGAGCGAACCGGCGTGCCAACATATTGCTTCTCATAGCGACGGCCCTACGTTGTCTCTCGATGTCCTCGTCATCTTTCAAACTTCCATTCAGAATATGGCCTAAGTACTTAAAACTAGACACTAATTTTAATTCCGTGCCGTTGAGCTTAATAGGTGGAATTGCATCAGGTCCTTTGCCACACCTAAAAACCATAACCTCCGTTTTTTTGACATTATAATTAAGGCCGTGCGCTGCCGCGTAACGCTCACAAATGGCAATCAGGATCCGTAGACCAGTGACAGAGGGGCTCAAGAGAACCATGTCATCAGCGTAGCTCAGGTTGTTGGTACATACACCAGCCACGTGTCATCCGACTGCGGCTCTGCTGAGCTCCTCTATCAGGTCATTGACATAAGTATCGTGTACATTATTGTGGTGTTTTCTTTGGATACAATGTTTTGAACGTTATGTATGTGTATTTAATTGGGAAATCTTACATAGATATATTATTTTGCAAATTAGTAAACTTATATATATTAATGCTCGTGACTGTACATTATATTCTTTCGAATAAAAAAATAATTTTTAAAATCGGTCCATAATTGACCGAGAAATCGGTGAACATACCTACATAAAAAAAATACATAAAGTGGAATGCGCAACCTCCTCGTTTTTTTGAAGTCAGTTAAAGAGCCATTTGCGGCCTACTTGCAGTATAAACTTATTTGAAATTTTAGCTTTCTACAACCAGTAAAACGCAAAATCCCGTTTTATCCCGTTCCCGTAAGAATTTCGAGAAATGCTTTCTTAATGCTCCCCTACACTCCCCAAGGAACCCACTTGCCAAATTTTAGCTATGACCAGTAAAACGAAAAATACCGTTTTTCTCGTTCCCGTGGGAATTTTGGAAAGTCCTCTCTCAATGCTTTTCTACACTCCCCAAACAACTTACATGCCGAATTTCAGATTTCTACAATCAGTAAAACGAAAAGTCCCGTTTTTTCCTGTTCCCGTGGAAATTTTGGAAAGCCCTCTCTCAATACTCCTCTACACTCCCCAAGCAACCTACATGCCGAATTTCAGCTTTCTGCGACCAGTAAAACGAAAAATCCCGTTTTTTCCTTATCCCATGGGAATTTCCAAAAACCCTTAAAACTTTTATGCCAAATTTGAAGAGTCTAATAATTATAGTTCATAGGATCCCGTTGAACTGAATATATGAATCCCGTTTTTTTCTTATCCCGTGGGAATTTTGAAAAATCCTGAATTAAATGTTTTAACTAATGTAATACCTACTTGTGTATCAAATTTGAAGAGTCTAGTTATTTAAGTTACTGAGATAGAGTCACTCGGAATCGAAATAAATAAACCCCGTTTTTTCCCGTTCCCGTGGGAATTCCCCAAAATCCTTCCTTAGTAGATGCCTACATTGCATAATAAATCTATGTGCAAAATTTCAAGTCTCTAGGTCCAGTGGTTTGGGCTGTGCGTTGATATATCAACAGTCATTTAGTTTATTTAGACATTTCAACCCCATCGCACCCCATCCAGGGAGATGGTATTTTACGTCCGCCACGTCGGATTTTAAAACCGTTGTTGTTTTCATAACCAGCGACCCGATAAACCATAGAAACAACATCCATGTTGATTTTCAGACTTTGTTACCCCTTTCCCCCCTTATAGGGGTTGAATTCTCAAAAAACCTGAAACATGTGTTTACTGATTTACAATTAGGAGTACTTTTGTGAAGTTTCGAATAAAATAGTCGAACTACTCTTGTTTCCCTATACATAATTTGGACCCCCGTTTCACCCCCTTGGGGCGTGAATTTTGAAAAATCCTTTCTTAGTGCACCCCTAGACCTTATAAGGAACCTACGTGCCAAATTTGGAATCTCTAGGCCCAGTGGTTTGGGCTATGCGTTTATATGTCAGTCAGTTAGTCAGTCAGTCAATCAGTCAGTCAGTCAGTTTCTTCTTTTATATATTAAGATAATATTGTATAATAAAAGAGGGCAATCAAAGGGAACAAATGTGTAATTTCCCAACAGTGAATATTCAGTCAGTATTGTTGGTACAGAATTCATTTCTAAATCTCCAGGGTCTTTATGTCGTTCGCATAAAGTGCAGTATTGCTTAACCCGACTCGCAGGTAAATTGGTCAGCCCGTGCATCGTGTTCTTATTTGAACATTTTAGCAAATAAAATATTTTAACATCATCATCATCATATCAGCCGAGACCCACCCAATACTGAACATAGGCATAAACTGAGTTCGTTTACATGAAACTGGCTGTACCAGCATGTGAAAAAGGACTGTTGAACTCAGATCCGATTAATACATCTAGGTGAAATTAAATAGTCCAACGAATCATAAGGTAATAGCTTGGGTCCTTACCAAGGTACATATAAATACCAATAAAATAATTCAACGAATCATAAGGTAAAAGCTTGGGTCCTTACCAAGGTACATAAGAATACCAATTAAATAATCCAACGAATTATAAGGTAATAGCTTGGGTCCTTACCAAGGTACATATGAGTACCTTAATACATATTAAAAACTCTAAGATATGACGTATTGTTTTCGAAACTTCTGCGAAATGGTCCTGGCCCTTTTCTAGATTTCTTCAAAAGTTACCACCTAAACCGTTACACCGCAGTAGGAGTTAACAATACACTAAGCGACTTTATTTTAACGCAGGAAAGAACGGCCCAAGGGTCCAATTTTGGCCCAACTGAATATTTATTGTACGTTAATGATATGTGCAATATATTCCGTGAGGGTTCTGTATAACAGTTCGCAGATGACACGTGTCTGCTGGTGGCAGACAGTGACTTGAAAACAGCTGAATCTGTAATGCAAAATAACTTCAATTTACTTTGTAAATGGGCCCATGACGTGGGACTCATTATTAATTATTCTAAAACTAAAATTTTACATATCCATTCCACTCATATGAATAAGACACCTAGTCCCATAATAATAGCCCATAGTCACCAGTGTATGCACAATAACAACTATAAAAATCGAAACTTGTCATGCGATTGCGAACCTCTACACTTGGTAACGGAACATACCTACCTGGGACTGATTATAGATACTAACTTTAATTGGGGGCCGCATATAAATTACGTGTGTAATCAACTGAGATCTATTCTTTCGAAACTTAATGTGCTGAGATATAAAGTTCCATATAATGTACTAAGAATGTTATATCTGTCATTGGCCCAGTCAGTCATAGATTATGGACTTAGCAGTTATGGCAGAACTTATAAAACCTACATAGATAGGATATACAGATTACAGCTAAGTTTACTAAAGTCAATTATACCTAACCATGTTAGGAAAAAAATGTTTAACTCTGAGACCGACATCTTTAAATATTGTAAAATAATCAATGTTCATAACAGTACCAAAATACTCATACTTAGTGACGGAATAGAAAATTTTGGAAGTCTTAAAAAAACCAGTAGACCGGGAAACCTTAGAAAATTAGATTACTTACCCACATTTGTCCTGCCAAAATGTAACAATGTGTATGGAAAACGGAGATAGGAATACATGTTACCTAATATTCTCAACGAACTCGATCACAATATTATTACGAGTGTGTGTGAAACGCCACACCACTGTAAACGTATTGTTCAAGCAATTTACCTAACGTGAACGTTGTGTTAAGCTTACCTATATCTTCTTAATATATAAAAGAAGAAACTGACTGACTGACTGACTGACTGACTGACTGACATATCAACGCACAGCCCAAACCACTGGGCCTAGAGATTCCAAATTTGGCATGTAGGTTCCTTAAAAGGTCTAAGGGTGCACTAAGAAAGGATTTTTCAAAATTCACTCCCTAAGGGGGTGGAAAGGGGGTTCAAAGTTTGTATGGGGAAACAAGATTAGTTCGACTAATTTATTGAATCAGGCGTTACTTTGCGGAGGTCCATATTAATGAACTAAAACAATTACTTTGCTAAGTAATTGTTTTAGTTCATTAGTTCGACTATTTTATTTGAAACTTCACAGAAGTACTCCTAATAATAAATGAGTAAACACGTGTTTCAGGTTTTTTGAGAATTCAACCCCTAAAAGGGGGGAAAGGGGTAACAGAGTCTGAAAATCAACATGGGTGTTGTTTCTATGGTTTATCGGGTCGCTGGTTATGAAAACAACAACGGTTTTAAAATCCGATGTGGCATACGTAAAATATCATCTCCCTGGATGGGGTAACGTGCGATGGGGTTGAAATGTCTAAATATCAATATGGATTTCGTTTTTAAGGTTTTGCCCAAACCACTGGACCTAGAGACTTGAAATTTTGCACATACTTTATACAATGTAGGCATCCACTAAGGAAGAATTTTTGGAAATTCCCACGGGAACGGGAAAAAACGGGATTTATATATTCGATTTCGAGTGACCCTATCTCAGTAAATATAATAACTAGACTCTTCAAATTTGATACACAAGTAGGTATTACATTAGTTAAAACATTAATTTCAGGATTTTTCAAAATTCCCACGGGATAAGGAAAAAACGGGAGTTTTTGTTTTACTGGTCGTAGAAAGCTGAAATTCGGCATGTAGGTTGCTTGGGGAGTGTAGAGAAGCATTAAGAGAGGACTTTACGAAATTCCCACGGGAACGAGAAAAAACGGGATTTATATTTAGATTCAGTTCAACGGATTTCTATGAACTATAATTACTAGATTCTTCAAATTTGGCATAAAAGTAGGTAATTATAGTAGTAAAAAACAATTTTAAGAGTTTTCTGAAATTCCCACGGGATAAGGAAAAACGGGATTTTTCGTTTTACTGGTCGTAGACAGCTAAAATTCGGCATGTATGTTGCTTGGGGAGTGTAGAGGAGCATTGAGAGAGGACTTTCTGAAATAAATAAATAAATAAATAAAATAAATAAATATCACGGGACAATTCACACCAATTGACCTAGTCCCAAAGTAAGCTAAGCAAAGCTTGTGTTATGGGTACTAGGCAATGGATAAACATACTTATATATTTAGATATATACTTAAATACATATTAAACACCCAAGACTCGAGAACAAACATTCGTATTTTTGATACAAATATCTGCCCCGACACGGGAATCGAACCCGGGACCTCAAGCTTCGTAGTCAGGTTCTCTGACCACTAGGCCATCTGGTCGTCTCGAAATTCCCACGGGAACGGGAAAAAACAGGATTTTTCGTTTTACTGGTCGTAGAAAGCTGAAATTTGGCAAGTGGGTTCCTTGGGGAGTCTAGGGGAGCATTATTAAAGCATTTCCCGAAATTCTTACGGGAACGAGAAAAAACGGGATTTTGCGTTTTACTGGTTGTAGAAAGGTAAAATTTCAAAATTCAAAAGTTTATACTGTAAGTAGGCCACAAAGGGCTCTTTAACCGACTTCAAAAAAAGGAGGAGGTTATGCATTCCACTGTATGTATTTTTTTATGAAGGTATGTTCACCGATTTTTCGGTCAATTGTGGACCGATTTAAAAAAATATTTTTTTATTCGAAAGAATATAATATACTCCTGAGATGGTCCCATTGTCACCAAATCAGGATCTGATGACGGGATCTCAAGGAAATCGAGGGCAACCTTCAAATTTTGTAGGCACGCATTACGTTTTTCATATATTTTCTCAAGCTATTTAAGTGTTTGCGTCTGGTAGACATCATCTCATGTTGATGAGCTGATGATGGAAGGTAAAACTCCTTAACGGTTAGGAGTTGAGGATATTTTTTCAACTATTATAGGTACAGTGGGCTGCAAAAGTGCATGGACATCCCGGGGCGATAATCGCGTGAGCAGTGTTTGATCGTTTGTGTTCATGTTTCGATGAGAATTAACTAGATGGCGTTGTGAATTGATGCAGTGTAGTGGCCGTTTTCTGCATCTAGTTTATATACCAAACTAAACCGCTATTTCGAAACATCTTCTATTAGCAGTTATGGCTTAACGGTTACATGCATGAGTCAAGTACTGGTATGAGGAATAGGTTTATGGTTCGAATCCCAGATCAGAGTGTTATTTTTGTTTTATTTAATAGTTTTTTTTTTAATATGTATCAAATATTTATTTAATTATCTGTTTAATTAAAAAATATCTTTGATCAGAAAATAAAATAATACAACCTTTTGATATCAAACATTTTATTTCAATAAATAAAAGAGCAATTTCTCAATCAATAATATTATTTCGTTTTCACCGATGTAAGGGAACGTGCAGAAACTATAGGCGGCAGCACTTGTGCGACAGAAAAGACACTATGCGGACAGTAAAAGGAACTTATCAAGTCAAAATTGATGGCACCAGTTGGCAGCACCGTCTATGTGCATATTCCCTATAGCCATCTAAAAAATTATTGAGGTATTCTTAGCTTAAGTATTCGTTTCCAAAATTTATTGGAAAGAAGATTGAAGCATCACCACAATAAAAAGAAATAATATTATTAGCAACTAGATCTTTAAACTGGAGACCGGGTTAACATAATTAATGAATGCATAATATTAATTATGTAATTTATGTTCAGTATGAAGTACTTACTTGGCGTTAATTTAAGTTCGAGTAACTTCAAAACATAGTGTGTTGTGTTTCAAAAATAGCAAAAAAAAAACAATTTACACTTAAAAAATATGAAACAAATAAGTACTCATAAAGAATTGAAAACTAAATTTCATTCAATTTTATACACTTATACCTACTAACATAATGGCTAGATATTAACCCGGTCTGCACTAAATGTCAAATAACAGTTTACTTAACATTAATTGTAACATTATTATTTATGCTTCTGACTGAAAAATAACCAAGTCAATTTGTCTCTTAGTAACGGAGAGGATAGCCGTTACACTATCTATCACTTCTTGAAGTCGAGTTTTCATGCTCGTAACCATAATATATTGAAACATATATCACTATTTCGCATCAGTTCCCATGTTCTGTTTACCTCAGTGTCCAAATTATTTTTTGACTTTATCTCACTGGAACCCTGGAACTTTAAAACCCCGCTACTCCTTTACAAAATTTTACGTCTATTTTTATCCGACACTTTCCGTCGGTAAATATAACGATTTCGTTTTCCCAATCGAAATTTAAATGTCGAATGGCAAAGTTGACTCTGTGTTTCTCTGTAAAAAAAAAAACAAAATAATAAATACTTAACATTAGATCATGAATAGTGCAATTTGTAAGCAATATTGCACTAATAAATATTAATATATGTAAAATCTTACCGTTATGCCCATATCTCGATCTATTTTCTTTATAAGTTTTTCTTGTTCCCAGAGAACAATAATTTTTGCTTTCAAAAACGTTGTTAATCGAATCATAGTAAAATATTTTTGAGAACTTCATAATTTGGATATTCACACTAGGCGATTGACAAGAAATCTAACGATTTGTGAAGTCATTATAAAAATTAACCTCAGTTTAGCAAACGAGGCGTATAAGCGTATCCAAGTATATTATTCAACATTCAACCTTAAGTAGCATATAAATACAGCAGTCTTCAATAAATCTCTAAAGTTAAATTACGGTAGTCCAACAATCGGCAACAAACATAATCTATCTATCTGTATCTACGCATTAACTAGACAAGGATGCAAAGATTAAGTAAAACATAATATTGTTAGTTTCACCAGTTATCATAATGTCTCCATAGCCGAGTGGCTCAGAGAGCGGACGAAAATGCTAACGAGATGCATTGGCCAAAGTGAAGCGGGTTCGATCCCCCCCGGCTTGAGGTTTTAAGAAAAATGTTTTTGTTAGATTTCATACTTGGCAATGTTCTGCGTGTCTGTATCAATGTTGTCAGATTCCGAAAAACTACAAAAAGCAAAATAATTGTTAAACATTGACATGACGAATTATTACAATATTTATAAATTAATATTAATTGTGAAGAAGAAGGAAGATTCCGAGCGAACGTTTTTTTTCATTGAATGATAATTACAACGCCATCTAGTAAGATCCGATTGAACTAGTACGGCTTATATGGTAGCTACTGGCACTCATTTTACCTTCATAGGATTTTTGTTTTGCTTTGTCCATGCACTTTTGTCGCCTATAGTACGTATAGACCATTAGTTGTATTTTTTCAGGTTATCCAGGTGAGCTGATGATGGAAGGTTAAACTCCTTAACGGTTAGGAGTTATAGGAAGTTTCTTTAAATATCATATGCACATATAGAGACCTTTAGTTGTATTCTTTCTGGTAATTCAGATTTTTAGTGCGCGCTTCCGAGTTAGTGAAAAACATTGTATACAAAGAAATATTGTAAAGGACCGTATCTACCTGAAGTTTAGTCGTGCTTGCTTGCACGCTTGCTTGCTTGCATACACATGTTTGATATATTGGTTCTTTGGAATACTCATGGTACACACGAGCGAAGCCGCGGGCAAAAGCTAGTCTTAATATATAAAAGAAGAAAGTGACTGACTGACTGACTGACTGACTGACAGACATATCAACGCACAGCCCAAACCACTGGGCCTAGAGATTCCAAATTTGGCATGCAGGTTCCTTATAAGGTCTAGGGGTGCATTAAGAAAGGATTTTTCAAAATTCACTCCCTAAGGGGGTGAAACGGGGGTCCAAAATTTGTATGGGGAAACAAGATTCGTTCGACTATTTTATTCGAAACTTCACAGAAGTACTCCTAATAATAAATGAGTAAACACGTGTTTCAGGTTTTTTGAGTATTCAACCCGTAAAAGGGGAAAAAGGGGTAACAAAGTCTGAAAATCAACATGGGTGTTGTTTCTATGGTTTATCGGGTCGCTGGTTATGAAAACAACAACGGTTTTAAAATCCGACATGGCGGACGTAAAATACCATCTCCCTGGATGAGGTGCGATGGGGTTGAAAAGTCTAAATAAACTAAATGACTGTTGATATATCAACGCACAGCCCAAACCACCGGACCTAGAGACTTGAAATTTTGCACATATACCTTCTACAATGTAGGCATCCACTAAGGAAGGATTTTTGGGAATTCCCACGGGAACGGGAGAAAACGGGATTTATATATTCGATTCCGAGTGTCCCTATCTCAGTAACTATAATAACTAGACTCTTTAAATTTGATACACAAGTAGGTATTATATTAGTTAAAACATTAATTTCAGAATTTTTCAAAATTCCCACGGGATAAGGAAAAAACGGGATTTATATATTCAGTTCAACGGGATCCTATGAACTATAATTATTAGACTCTTTAAATTTGGCACAGAAGTAGGTAATTATAATGGTAAAAAACAATTTTAAGGATTTTCGGAAATTCCCACGGGATAAGGAAAAAACGGGTTTTTTCGTTTAACTGGTCGTAGAAAGCTGAAATTCGACATGTAGGTTGCTTGTGGAGTGTAAAGGATTGAGAGAGGGCTTTCCAAAATTCCCACGGGAACGGGAAAAAAAACGGGATTTTTCGTTTTACTGGTCGTAGAAAGCTGAAATTCGGCATGTAGGTTGCTTGGGGAGTGTAAAAGAGCATTGAGAGAGGACTTTCCAAAATTCCCACGGGAACGGGAAAAACGGGACTTTTCGTTTTACTGGTCGTAGAAAGCTGAAATTCGGCATATAGGTTGTTTTGGGAGTGTAGAGGAGCATTGACAAAGGACTTTCCAAAATTCCCACGGGAACGGGAAAAACGGGATTTTTCGTTTTACTGGTCATAGAAAGCTGAAATTTGGCAAGCGGGTTCCTTGGAAAGTGTAGGTGAGCATTAAGAAAGCATTTCCCGAAATTCTTACGGGAACGGGATAAAACGGGATTTTACGTTTTACTGGTTGTAGAAAGCTAAAATTTCAAAATTCATAAGTTTATACTGTAAGTAGGCCGCAAAGGGCTCTTTAACCGGCTTCAAAAAAA
Organism: Archips xylosteana; assembly: GCA_947563465.1. NCBI lineage: Eukaryota > Metazoa > Arthropoda > Insecta > Lepidoptera > Tortricidae > Archips > Archips xylosteana. The sequence goes on from CANOAX010000012.1 coordinate 425,968, forward strand.
GGAGGAGGTTATGCATTCCACTTTATGTATTTTTTTATGTAGTATGTTCACCGATTTCTCGGTCAATTTTTCGACCGATTATAAATATAGTTTTTTTATTCGAAAGAATACAATATACTCCTGAGATGGTCCCATTGTCATCAAATCAGGATCTGATGACGGGATCTCAGGGAAATCGAGGGCAACCCTCAAATTTTGTAGGCACGCATTACGTTTTTCATATATTTTCTCAAGCTATTTAAGTGTTTGCGTCTGGTAGACATCATCTCATATTGATGAGCTGATGATGGAAGGTAAAACTCCTTAACGGTTAGGAGTTGAGGATATTTTTTCAAATATTATAGGTACGTAATAATGCAGGACAGGGGAAATGAATAATAGGTTTTATATTATTAACAAGCCTGGTTATTTTACTGCCCGCTTCCGAATTAGTGAAAAATATTGTATATAAAGAAAGTTTAGTCAGGCTTGCTTGCACGCTTGCTTGCACGCTTGCTTGCACGCTTACTTGCATGCTTTCTTGCACGCTTGCTTGCTTGCGTGCATGCATGATTGCTTGCATCTTGCTTGCATGCTTGCATGATTACTTGCTTGCCTGTATGCTTGCTTGCTTGATATCTTGGTTCTTTGGAATACTCATGGTACACGCGAGCGAAGCCGCGGGCAAAAGCTAGTAATAATATATATTTATTCTACTGCCCTGGACTACCTAAATTTATGCTCCTATCATGGCTTACTCCCTGCCCATTCGCTTCCCACACATCAAAGCGGCTCTTGTTTGGATCATATCATGCTTAAATCCAGTTTCCCCTCAATTGCGCTTGTCACTAACTCGTCAATAACCGATCACAACGCTGCCCTATTAACCTTGAAACTTAAATTACCTAATCTAAATCGCACGCAAATAATATTTAAAATGAATATAAATAAACTTGAAGATGATTTAGGCAACATTGACTTTAGCCCAGTTTACAATTCTGATGACGCGAATACTTGTATGTCGTACTTAATAAGTTATATTCAACAAGCAACTATAAGAAACACGACGTACACTCGCTTAAGTAATAAAAATTACAATATAAAGCCTTGGATAACACCAGGGCTCATTCGCTGCATGAGACATAGAGACAAATTACATAAGAAGGCCAAGTCCAATCCAAACAATTTGGTATTACAATTATCTTATAAAAGGTATCGAAATTTCTGCAACGACCTTCTTAAAAAAATTAAATGTTGTTACGATAAAAATGAATTAGAAAAGGCTGGAACAAACAGTAAAAAAGTATGGAATTTCATAAAAAATGTAACGTATATATCAAAACAGCGGGAATCATCTTCAGGATTATTTCAAGGTCATGCCTCACAACTGACTTCTGCAAACAGTGCAAATGAGTTTTTCGTAAACATAGGTAAGAATTTGGCAGAAAAAGTTCAGAGTCAGTCGCTTATGACGCCTTCAAACCAGTCGCAATCAAGTTATAGTGTTAATTCATTTGTGCTGGCTGATACAGATGAAGCAGAGGTAGAAAGAATTATTATGGGCCTAAAGGACGTTTCTACGGTTGGTTGGGATAACATTTCAAATAAAATGATAAAACGTTTCAAGCATATCTTGATCTCTCCACTTACTTATATTTTCCGGAAATGCTTGGCCGAAGGAAGCTTTCCAAAATGTTTAAAAAAAGCTATAATTGTTCCTGTATACAAAGCTGGCAGTAAAGACCAAATAACGAATTATAGACCTATTTCGTTATTACCAGCAATTTCTAAAATACTAGAAAAAATAATAAATAACAGACTTGTTCAATATTTGGAAAAAAAAAACAATTTTGTCAAAAACTCAGTTTGGCTTTAGATCCAATTTATCGACTTGCGATGCTGTGCATCAACTGACTGACTATGTTGTACAAGCTCTGGACAAGGGGAAGCGGACGGTGGGAATATTTCTAGACCTTGCTAAAGCTTTTGACACAGTTTCCATTCCCATCCTTTTGCAGAAGCTTGAATCCTTGGGTATAAGAGGCACCCAGCTTAAATTATTCGCAGATTATCTGGACGAGCGTAGTCAATGCGTAAAAATTGATAATGTTTTTAGCTCTGACCTGAAAAATACCTCTTTTGGGGTTCCCCAAGGAAGTATTTTGGGCCCCACTCTATTTTTGGTTTATATAAATGACCTCTGTAATCTAAAATTAGATGGGGGTAAAATTATAGCATATGCTGATGACACTGCTCTACTCTTTTCTGCTGACTCAGATCAAGAGGTCTATAAAATTGCACAACAAGGCTTTAATGTTGTAAATAATTGGCTTCAGCAACATTTACTGACTCTAAATGCGGGAAAAACTAATTACGTACAATTTTGTATACGTAAATCAAATTTAACTTCAACTAACCCAAAGCTCTATGCGCACCATTGCAAGGACTCTGCAAATAACTTGTGTAAGTGTCCAACTATAGCTATTACTAACAGGATAAAGTATTTGGGTGTTAAAGTTGATGAAGCCCTCTCATTTAAATCCCATATCGAAGCTTTAAGTGGCAGAATCCGTAAGTTAATATTTGTTTTTAAGAAACTACGCACTATCGCGGACTCAAAAATAATCAGGCAAGTTTACTTTGCCTTAGGCCAATCTATATTAACTTATTGTATTACGTCATGGGGAGGCACATCTAAAACGTCATTACTAACCCTTGAAAGAGCTCAGCGAGCAGTGCTTAAGGTTTCCACTTTCCGTCCTTTTCTCTACCCCACTGATCTTCTCTACAAAGATTGTAAGGTACTAACAGTTAGACAAATATTCATAATGAGCACTGCCCTCAAACAGCACGCTGCACTCCCCTACAGCATTGAATCTACTAACAAAAGGCGGAAAGATATAGTTTGCCCTCGAATAATGGGAAAAAAACATGCCTTCTCTTCCAGATTTTACGTATTCTTAGGACCATTCCTTTACAATAGATTAAACGCCAAGTGGGGCATATATCCTCTTACTTATAAAATAACTAAGAAAATTCTCCATGATGAACTTCAAAAACTATCCTACGAAGATACAGAGAAACTATTGATTATTTCGAAATGAACATTTTTCATATTTTGTTTTTTATAGTTTTTTGTAATTTAGCAAAGTTATTAAGAACTACTGTTTTTTGCAAGTGTTAATTTAAGAAAGTTTATAAGTCCTTTTCGCCTGAAACACAGGAACATCCTAGTTCAGGCATAAGTGTTTCTTACCTTTTGTATGTTTAGACTATAGATGTTATATTGTAAAAGTATTTTTGAATAAAGATTTATTTATTTACTAGCTTTTGCCCGCGGCTTCGCTCGCGTGTACCATGAGAATTCCAAAGCACCAAGATATCAAGCAAGCAAGCATACAGGCAAGCAAGCAAGCATGCGAGCAAGATGCAAGCATGCATGCACGCTTGCTTGCTTGCGTGACAATGGGACCATCTCAGTAGTATATTATATTCTTTCGAATAAAAAAAAAAAATTTTAAAATCGGTCCACAATTGACCGAGAAATCGGTGAACATACTTACATAAAAAAAATACATAAAGTGGAATGCATAACCTCCTCCTTTTTTGAATTCGGTTAAAGAGCCCTTTGCGGCCTACTTACAGTATAAACTTATGAATTTTGAAATTTTAGCTTACAATCAGTAAAACGCAAAATCCCGTATTTTCCCGTTCCCGTAAGAATTTCGGGAAATTCTTTCTTAATACTCCCCTACACTCCCCAAGAAACCCACTTGCCAAATTTCAGCTTTCTACGGCCAGTAAAACGAAAAATCCCGTTTTTCCCCGTTCCCGTAGGAATTTTGGAAAGTCCTTTCTCAGTGCTCTTCTACACTCCCCAAGCAACCTCATGCCGAATTTCAGCTTTCTACGACCAGTAAAATGAAAAATCCCGTTTTTCTCGTTCCCGTGGGAATTTTGTATAGTCCTCCCTTAATGCTCATCTACACTTCCCAAGCAACCTACATGCCAAATTTCAGCTTTCTACGACCAGTAAAACGAAAAATCCCGTTTT
>CANOAX010000012.1:435000-461093 GCA_947563465.1 Archips xylosteana
ATTTGTTTGGATTGTTTTGATCGGTTTGTAGGTGTTTAATTTACGGTTAAAATAAGTGTTTAAGTGAAATAGTGAAGTGAATAAGTGTATTTCGGCCTGCGTAATACGTACAACATTCGGTGTTTACTGTTTGATAAGTAATATACGGACTTAATTGCTCATTTTCGGTGAGTGAATTGATAAACATTGCGATGTCGTTTAAACATAGTTTCTCGGTATTTAAAGTTAAATTACAATGGTTGATCGATAGTGCGGACCTTATTACTCGTTCGGAGCATGCGGGTCGATTGAAAATGCGCCTATTAACGGTAAATACGGAATTTTTAAAATTTGAAGGGGCGTTTCAACGGATTATCGAAATAGCGGATTTGGACGTGCAAGCCCAGGCGGAAATTCTTGCTGCATGGTCGCCTTGAGTATACGCGCGGTTTAGAGGCTTTCGATAAGCTAATGGAGGCGAATTTCCAATATAAACAAACTATTGATAGGTCAGATAGTAAGTCGGATTCTAGCCGGTCGGAGTCAGATGGACTATTATCTCGGTTGCCAACTTTACAATTACCGTCCTTCGCTGGGGCTATGGACCAATGGGTGGGATTCAATAATTTGTTTGATAGTTTGGTGGATTCACGTTCGGACTTATCGGGGGCTCAAAAGTTGGCCTATCTTATGTCGTGCCTCTCCGGTGAAGCTCGGGGTTTGATCCAACATTTGCGGATATCGGATGAGGGTTACCAAATTGCAAGGGAACTTTTAATGAAAATGTACCAAAATACCCGTCGGCTGGCAGACGTGCATGTGGACCAGATCCTTAACCTGCCGCCTGTGTCTCCCAAATTTATCGGTCTGCGGGCACAGTTTCTTAATCCCATCATTATGGCTGTCAACTCTCTGGAGCGTCTCAGTTTTCCTGTTATGGAGTGGTCGTTCCTACTTCTCCATATTTGTCTGGCAAAATTGCCTACTAATTTAAAGACACGGTTTGAGCAAAAGTGTGGGAATGAAGCGGAGACCATCTCAACATTTTCGGATTTACAGTAATTTCTCGAGGTAGAATGTCGATTGTTAGAGTGTGCCAGGGCTGACCCTGTGCATCCCGTTCAGGAGCCTGTTGCGAGTCCATCTAGGCCACGTTGTAGGGCACCGCGGTTCACAGGAGTGACACTCATCCAGCCTTGTGGCTTTTGTGGAGATCGTGACCATCGGGATCTTCCACACTGTTCGGAGTTTAAAGCAATGTCCCCATATGCTCGGAAGGATTATGTGGAGAAAAATCGGTTTTGTTTCTTTTGCCTCGGACCACATGGATATAAATATTGTAATAGGGTTCCCAATTGTGCATCATGTGGGAGTAGAAAACATCATCCCTTATTGTGTTTTAATCGGTCCGGTTCTCATCAGGGCCATCCTAACCAGCGACGTTCGGCTGAGCGGTCACCGGCCCACACGGGCGGGGGTCATATTGGTTCGGATCCACCACGGTCACACCATGGCTCTCCTTCTCGGTCACATCGTGGCTCGACTTCTCGGTCTGGACGGAGAGTGAGTCCGTCTCACACTCAACCTCGGTCTCCTCATCAGACTCAACAATGGAGAGGGTATGACCAGGGTGAGGGTCAGGTTCGTGATGGTCATGACCAACGTCGTCATGGCGAAAGGGATACTGCTCGTCGTCACAACCAGCAGTATACTAGACCATAGGATACGGTTTCTCTCGGTCATACTGCCCCGGGGCTACTTCCAGTAACAGTGTTACTGCCCACGGCTATAGTAAAAGTTTATTTTAATTCGGATTTGGATAAGGGTATTGAAGTTTGGACGTTACTGGACGTAGGGTCGCAGGGGTCTTTAATAACTTCAGATTTAGCTTGCAGGCTAGGATTACGGCTAGAGCCATCGGACAACCATATTCGGGGTATTGGTAATACAAAGGCTATTGGTATTTGTGGAAAGGGTTCGTTGACCTTCTCTCCAGTTACTAAACGGTTTCCTATGGTTACCACTCCGGTGGTTAGTATGAAAAATATAATCGGTCACATGCCTGCACTTAATTTATATAATTCGGTTCTTCGGCTTACAGAGGGTTTAACTCTAGCAGATCCACATTTCGATTCACCGGCACCTATCGATTTATTACTAGGTTCGGATGTTTTCGGCGCTCTAGTAGGAGGAGATAAAATAGTATTACAGCCTGACGGGCTGACGGCTTATAATTCGGTTTTCGGTTACGTGTTGTTAGGCCCGGTGCTAGTGCAGCCGGCTACCTCAACTCTAAAAGATGATTCGGAGTTTTTTGGTGCGTCAATTTCGGATACTTTAGAGAAGTTTTGGAAGGTGAAAGAGCCACCCCAAGCGTGCCAGTCTAATCCATTAGACCAGGAGTGTGAGCTTCATTATAAAAATAATACAGTACGGTTGAATGACGGACGGTTTATGACTAAATTGCCATATATATCATCGCGACCGGTTTTAGGGGATTCCCGCGCCATTTCGGAGAAACGGTTTCTGGCTTTAGAACGTAGACTTAAGACGAAGCCTGCCTTACGCGAAAAGTACGTCAACTTTATGCGGGAATATTTAAATCTCGGTCATATGTCACTTTCAAAGTTTGACTTTCAATCGGGTCAGGAGTTCTACGTCATTCCTCATCATGCTGTGTGTAAAGATGAACAATCGAAACTGCGGGTCGTATTCGACGGGAGCTGCGCCACGTCGTCGAGCGCATCCCTAAATAATTGTCTACATGCGGGTCTTAAACTTCACAGGGACATCACGGAGATTTTGATGCACTTTCGGAAGCATCAGATTGTTTTCGTGACGGACATTAAAATAATGTTCCGTAAAACTTGGATTGATCCTTCGGACAGGCGGTTTCAATTGATTCTATGGCGTGAGTCGCCTCATGAGCCGATGCTCGTTTACGAATTAAACACAAATACTTATGGTTTAAAATCTAGCCTCTTCGTGGCTATTCGGACTTTACTAGAACTCACAAATAGAGAACGCGAACGGTTTCCTAAGGCTGCAGCCACACTAGAGCAACATATCTATGTCAATGACATTTTGACAGGAGCGGATACGGAAGAGGAGGCTCTCTTACTCCAACAGGAATTAATCCAAAATGGATTCGGCAGGATACGAGTTGCGTAAATGGATATCCAATTGTCCTGCACTTCTGAAAGACTTACCAGAAGATCATTTGCAAGTTCCACATTTGTTTGTTAATCCTGAAGTGGATAATTCGGTTTCGGTCTTAGGTGTTCAATATAATCCGATTTCGGACAATTTCTCATATCGGACGACTTTAACTTCGGATAATTTGATTACAAAAGGACAAATCTTGTCTACCGTTGCTCGGATGTATGATCCTACAGGTTGGATTTGTCCGGTTACCTTCTGGGCAAAGTGTTTACTCCAGCGTTTGTGGCTTGAAAAGTTAACGTGGGACGAAGAAATCGGTGGGAGTCTAGCGAGAGACTGGATTCGGTTTAAAATGGTTTTATGTAACCTAAATCGGATCGAGGTTCCGCGATGTATGTTTCCCATGTCAACGTGCCAAGTTTCGGTTCACGGATTTTGTGACGCGTCGGAATTAGGATACGCAGCAGTGGTCTACTTACGTACCATCACTGAGGACGGTTCTTCTTCGGTTCACCTGATAATGGCAAAGAGTAAGGTCGCTCCCATCAGATCTCGGCTCACCATTCCAAAGTTGGAATTGTGTGGAGCCGTGCTCTTAGCTAAGCTCCTGCATCATGTTCGTCTTTGTTTGCAAAGAACCATGGATGTCTCGGAGGTATACGGATGGATGGACAGCTCGATTGTCCTATCGTGGCTTAAAACGCCACCTCATACTCTACAGGTGTTTGAAGCGAATCGCGTGTCACAGTTACAGAATTCTGCAGTACACATTTCGTGGCGGCACGTTCCAGGCCAGATGAATCCGGCTGATTGTGCATCCCGAGGTTGCCAGTCATCAGACTTGGTTTCCCATCCTTCATGTTGGGGTCCAAAATGGCTCCAGGAGCCTGAATCCCATTGGCCTGTTTCAGTAGTGCAGGCGCCAGCTGTGCTACCTGGTTTGCGTTGCTTAGTAGCAACCAGCGGTAAGGATCCAACGGTTTCGGATTTTGACATCTTAAATCGGTAAAGTTCTCTCGACAAATTAATCGGTGTCGTAGGTTGGTTACGGAGATTTTCTCATAATTGTTGGAATAAAGATAACAAAATCAAATCGGAATATTTGTCGCCTGAAGAAAGGGAAGAGTCTTTGTTGGTTTGTATAGCTTTAATTCAAAACCAGAACTTCGGCGAGGAAATAGATACCCTGCGGAATAATCGAAGGCTTAAGGGCCATTGGAAACGTCTAACCCCCTTCCTAGATTCTAAGGGGTTGCTTCGGGTAGGTGGTAGGCTACAAAATTCGGTCTTACCTTACGATTCGCGACATCCGTTAGTGCTTCCTAAATCGGGTCATTTTGTAACAATTTTAATTCGGGATTTACATTTAAAAAATGCACATGTCGGTCCAAATACGTTGCTAGGTATTTTGCAGCGTAAATATTGGGTAAAATCACAAAGGTCTGCGTTTTGGTTTGTTTGGCCACTAAGAGTGTCCATCTGGAAGTAGTCTCGGAACTTTCCACAGAAGCTTTTATAGCAGCTCTTTCTCGGTTTGTGTCTAGGCGTGGGCTGCCTACTATCATTCGGTCGGATTGCGGTACCAACTTCAAGGGTGCTAACAATTATTTACGAGAAGTTCAAAGTTTTTTGACTGAGAATCAAAGAACAATCGGTCATGAGTTAGCTTGTCGTGGAATTTCATGGATATTTGACCCCCCAGCATGCCCTTCATGGGAAGGTTTGTTCGAGTCAGCTGTGAAGTCAGCCAAGACTCATGTCAAACGGGTAATTGGAGAGACCATTCTCACTTTCGAGGAGTTAAGTACCGTATTTTGCAAAATAGAGGCCGTTTTAAACTCGCGACCTCTGTGTCCCCTTTCTTCGGATCCTAACGACCCAGAGGTTCTAACTCCGGGTCATTTTTTAATCGGTCAGCCTTTAAATGGCGTTCCTGAATTCCCCCTCCAAGATGAAAAACTGCATCGGTTAACTCGGTTCCAGCTGTTACAGCAAATCTCACAAAGATTTTGGCATCGTTGGCATTTGGAGTATCTCCATACTCTACAGCAGAGAGTCAAGTGGAATGACCCTGCTATCCCTCCCAAGGTGGGAGATTTGGTTCTATTAAAGGAGGAAAACGCTCCTCCTCTACATTGGCGTCGTGGACGTATCGTCCAGTTGTACCCAGGAAAGGATGGTACGGTTGGGGTTGCTGACGTTAAGTTGGCTCAAGGCACGGTCTTACAACGAGCGATTGCCAAGCTTTCTCGGCTGCCTGTGGATTAGACTTCGGTTTCTTCTATTCGGATTGTTTCGGGATTAAGCCATTGGAAATGGCTTGGGCGGGGGAATGTTCGGTTTTCAACCTTGATAGGAAAATACATCTCTCTGTGTATCCTTCAGAAATACTCTTCTTTCCTGTCAAGGTGACAGTTCTAAAGCTCTCGAGATTCGGTCGGTACGCGCCGAGTGCTTGTGCGCATAATTAAATCCTTTACAAAAGTGGTTTGTACTTTGTAAAAGTGTATTTGTGTACCAAGACGGCAGTAATAAACTAGCATCGCTCCAGTACGGTTGTTCCATTACTACTTGCATACCTCTCAGTGGCGACTTCGGCTGCTTACCCGCGCGTTGTAAATAAAAAATAGTGCCGCCGTGATGCCTAACTTCGTTGGAAACCTAACTCCTTTCGACCATAGTTCTCAAGAATGGGAACGTTTTGAAAGTCGATTGAAGCAGTTCATCGTTTTAAATAAAGTGCAAGCAGAAAACAAGTGCGCATTATTGTTGACGCATTTGTCGGATGAAACCTACCAGCTGGTAAGGAATTTGTTGCATCCTAAAAATGTGGAGGATGCTGAGTTCGACGAGTTAGTAAGAATACTCAATAATCATTTCACGCCGAAAAGATGCACTTTCGTCGATCGTGCAAAATTTTATGAGGCGACGCGAGATGGGGCAGAGAGTGTCGAGGAATGGGCGGCTCGAATTAGAGGACTCGTGGTGCTCTGCGAGTTCGGGAGTGCCCTGGACATGCTGCTGAGGGACCGGTTCGTGCTGGGGCTGCGCGTCGGCCCGGAGCGGGACCGGTTGTTCGAGCAGGACGCTGCCACGCTCTCGTTTGCCAGGGCTGTGGAGCTGGCGCAGCAAGCGGAGTGCGCCAGGAGGGCACGCGCGACGCCAGTGGCCGCCCTAGCCGTTAAGGAAGAACCACTGTTCAGAACGAGCTCGGCCCGGCGCGGGCCCGCCGCCGATCAACACCAGCCGCAGCGTTGCCCTGTATGCGGCTTATAAGGTTATAGTTCGGATAAGTGCCGTTTTAAAAATTACCGTTGTAAGAAGTGAAATACCAAAGGGCACTTAAAAAAGATGTGTGGTGGCCGTATTCATTGCATTAATACGTCGGAGTCAACGGATGACGCGACTATTCAGGATTGCGAAGACTGTGAGGAGTGTAAGATGTTCAATTTAAGGTGCGTTAACTATAATCCTATATTAATGTCAGTCAATGTCAATGTAAACGGACGTAATATTAAAATGGAGTTAGATTCTGGCTCGAGCACGAGTGTAATTTCTGATCAGATGTATTTAAAATACTTTGCAAAAACACCGTTAAACAGTTGCAATTTGAAAATGTGTTTTTACAATGGTCATAAGATCTCGCCGGAGGGTTGGTTCTCGACACAAACATCTTATGACGGTATGACTAAGCAAATAACAGTTTATGTAGTTAAAAACGGAGGGCCGCCTTTACTTGACCGTGATTTTACGACCAAATTCAATATATGCCTTACGTCTTCAAATAAAAGGATCAATATTGAGTCTGCGCATGACACGCAGGTAGACAAATTAATTGATAAATACAAAGAGCTATTTAACGGTCAACTGGGTTGTTTTAAAAATTACGAAGTTAAGTTGAAACTTAAAGAAGGCGTCAATCCAAAGTTTTGTAAAGCAAGAACATTACCTTTTGCACTTAAGGGTCCCGTAGAAATGGAATTACAGAACCTAGTAGATAAAGGAATTTTGATTCCTGTCAGTCATTCCGATTATGCAACTGCTGTAGTGCCCGTTCGTAAACCTAATGGTAATATAAGAATTTGCGCGGATTATTCTATTACAATTAATAATGATATATACATTGAAAAGTACCCTCTTCCTCGCATTGAGGAGGTGTTTTCCAAACTTAGTGGAAGTCAACACTTCTCTAAGTTAGATTGTAGCCAAGCATATAATCAATTTTTATTATCTAAAGATTCACAGAAATTGACTACAATTAACACGACTAAGGGGTTATTTATGTACACGCGCTTAGTGTTCGGGATGGCGAGTGCGCCAGCGATTTTCCAGCGAGCAATTGAAAGTTTACTGGCGGGAATCGAAGGGGTTACCGTTTTTCTTGACGATGTTTGTGTAACGGGGCCTACCAAGGAGTTACATTTAAGTAGATTAGAAGAGGTATTTAAAAGGTTCGAAGACGCTGGTTTAAAACTAGGCAAAGATAAGTGCGTTTTTTTCCAGGGAAGCGTCACTTACTTGGGTCACGTGATAGACGCAACAGGATTACAGAAATGTCCAAAAAAAGTTCAAGCGATTAATAACGCGGCGCGACCCAATAATGTGACAGAGTTAAAAAGATTTTTAGGTATGGCTAATTATTACCGGAACTTTGTACCTAATGCATCATCGGTACTCGCTCCACTACACGAGTTGCTACGCGTAGGAGAGCAATGGAAGTGGACAGAGCGGCAACAGGCGGCATTCGATAAAATGAAGCGTGAACTGGCATCGGAACAAGTGCTCGCGCACTTTGAAGCCGACGCGCAGCTCGTGCTGACGGTGGACGCCGGCCCCGGCGGCCTGGGCGCCGTGCTGGCGCAGCGCGGCGCCGACGGCGTCGAGCGCCCGCTCGCCTTCGGGTCGCGCTCTCTGTCCGCGGGGGAGCGGAACTATAGCCAGCTCCATAAAGAAGCTGCGATAGTATTCGGTATCAAGCGTTTTCACCAGTATCTTTACGGACGCCATGATCCATTTATTTTAAAAACAGACCACAAGCCATTGTTAGCGATATTTGGTAAAACTAATGGGATTCCCGTAATGACTGCGTCACGTTTGATTCGTTTCGGAATTTTTCTGTCAGCTTATAATTATAAAATCAAATATATAACTAGTAAGCAAAACCAAGTCGCGGATTATTTGTCAAGAGTTCCCTCACCAGAAAATAAAGACATTCCGGTTGATACTGGCGAGAAAGTTACACTTACGGTTAACTCTTTACAAATAAGTAGTTTACCCATAACATTTACAGAAATACAAGCAGCTACGGCTAGTGATAAATCATTAAATATTGTATTTAAATACATTAAACACGGCTGGCCAAGGCAGGTCAAGTGTAATAACATTTTACCATATTTTCGGTGTCGAAATGATTTGGAAATAGAAAATGGTTGTTTATTACGAGGGCACAGAGTAGTTATTCCAACAATTTTTAGAGATAGGTTACTACAGGAGCTGCATAGTTCACATCAGGGTATAGTGAAAACTAAGAGTATCGCGCGCGCTCGTCTATGGTGGCCAGGTATTGATAAGGACCTAGAACAGCTGATCGGCGCATGCACTGTCTGCGTGAGTCAGCGCGCCTCCCCGCCTCGCGCCCCGCCCGCCGCGTGGCCCGCCGCCGCCGCCGCTTGGGAGCGCGTCCACATAGACTACATGTCGTTAGGACAGCGGTCGTTTCTGGTAGTCGTAGATGCTTTTAGCAAATGGCTCGAGTGCCTCGAGATGGACAGGGGTATTTCTACGGGACACTTATTTAGTAAAATGAAATTTTTATTTGCGCATTATGGACTGCCTAAACTTATTGTATCAGATAACGATGCAAAAAGTTAAATGAACACCACTGTCCATAGACACCCGCAGCGCTTTACGCGATGCCAGTGCGTTGTCGGCCCTAAAGGAGAGGGAATAGTGGAAGGGGAGAGGGAGGGGAATTTGAGGAATTCTGTAAAATAAATGGTATAAAACATTTAAAATCCCCAATTTCTCATCCCTGCAGTAATGGTCTCGCGGAGAACTCGGTAAAAAATTGTAAAAAAATGTTAAAATCCATTTTGCAACGTTATTCGTGCGTTAATGCAATTAATGACAAGCTGCAAGAAGTATTATTTGAATACCGTACCACACAACATTGCACGACAGGTACTACCCCGGCCATGTTAATGTTCGGCCGAGAATTGCGTTGCAAGCTGGATTTACTGTTACCGCCAAAGAAATAAAATGCTGATTCAAACACAATTATAAGCGATACGACCTGCAGATCTTTTGAGATAGGAGAACTGGTTTGGGCTAGGTGTTATGAAAACCGAAAACCATTTTGGACTAGGGGAGAAATATGTGATAAATTGGGTAAAAGAATGTATGTAGTAAAATTAGGAAAACAACAAGTGAAGTGTAAATGGCATATTGACCAATTGATAAAATATACGAATAATGTAAATAAAACTGATGACTCGGTCGGGGAAACAACACACTCTGTTGTTTATTCGCCCGAGACAGAACAACAACAAACAGACAGAAGAAGAAGATTTAATAACAACTTGACATTTGATTTTGCATGCTTATAAGCAAAGCATAGTGTCTCTAAAATACACATTTGTGACCACCACTGTAACCAGCAGTAATACCTATGTTTGCAAATAAATCACTTTGACTTTGACTTTGACTTTGACAGTGTCCCTTCCAGCCCTCAGTACTTTGCAGGACCTCGCGGTCAGTGAACACACCAGTGAGGTGCCGTTAGAGATAGTGGGGGAAGGGGAACAGGGGAGAGTTGGGGAGGAAATGGTAGCTGAGCCGCCAGTAGTAGAAAATGTCCAAGACTCTGTATCACCGCCAAGGCATTCGGTAAATACAAATGAAGGACCTGTACCGAGCTTACCATCTCTACCCCAGCCACGAATTAATTTAAGACCTAGAAATAAAAATATTAGTTATAAGGTTTAATTTTATATTATTATCAACAGATTTCCAAAGTAAGGGTGAAGGAATGAAGTGTATTTGTGTACCAAGACGGCAGTAATAAACTAGCATCGCTCCAGTACGGTTGTTCCATTGCTACTTGCATACCTCTCAAGAAGCAAGCAGGGCCCTGTGAGAAGCGACGCAGTGAAAGCCAGGTACACTTTCTTCACAGTATTATATCTATGTATTTATCCCTGTCCAACTCTGCCTAGCGCAGATCCATACACTCTGTTAAACTCGTTCCAGTATCTCGATAGTGTATTGATTTTACCATCGATACTTGAGTAAGTTTTGCGCTCGGGCCCATCCTTTAAAAAGTTAATAAATAACTTCTCGATATTTTGCATGAAAAGATACTGTCCTGAAAGTAAGTCTTCCATGATGACTACCTTGAATACTGAAGGAAGAAACTTCTGAATGAGCTTTGTAGCTATATAGTCTCTGTAGGTAGTTAAAGCGTCTTCTCAATACCGCCAGGGAGACCCGCTTGTGGGAGGTCGGAGTACCGATTCGCTGCCACCAAAGATCCCACAAGTTACAAAGTACAAGGTAGTCACTGAAGTTACTGATAGTTTGAGATGAAATCGTAACTAATGCTGCTGTTTTTTCTGATAAAATGTCTGATGATGATGATGATCTTGATATCTCTGATGCTACTACTTTTCTGATAAATGTCTGATGATAATGACAATGTAAGCCACTTGACGTAAACGTCCACGTAGCACTGTTAGTCCTAGTCAGCTCAGCACTTCATGCGATGAATTTCCGATGAAATGTTCACAAAAAACTCACACACGCAAGAGAGTCACTGAAATCCTTGGACACTGATCTGATCCGGTTCGAATGACCATAAAGATGTACGGTTTGTACAACTTTTATTGATAGTTCTGATGTTAAGATAATTATTACTTTATTTTCTTTCATCGCGCGCGACTGACACGCACGTGCCTCCGCTTTATTTTTAACTAGCTTATGCCCGCGGCTTCGCTCGCGTGTACCATGAGTATTCCAAAAAACCAAGATATCAAGCAAGCAAGCATACAGGCAAGCAAGCAAGCATGCAAGCAAGCATGCATGCACGCAAGCAAGCAAGCGTGCAAGTAAGCGAGCAAGCAAGCCCGACTAAACTTCAGGTAGATACGGTCCTTTACAGTATTTCTTTAGATACAATGTTTTTCACTATTCGAAAGCGGGCACTAAAATAACCAGGTTTGTTAATATATAAAACCTATTATTAATTTCCCCTGTCCTGCATTAGGTATAATTCAATGTTTTCTTACCTTCTACGGAAACTTGAGTAACTGGAAGCGCTGTGTACCTACTTAGCATTGATATTATACATATTATAGTATTTTGTTATGGTGTTGTGTGACCTAACCGTTAAGGAGTTATACCTTTCATCATCAGCTCATCTGAATAACCAGAAAGAATACAACTAAAGGTCTATACGTGCATATGATATTTATAGAAACTTCCTATAACTCCTAACCATTAAGGAGTTTAACCTTCCATCATCAGCTCACCCGGATAACCTGAAAGAATACAACTATCGGTCTATACGTACCTATAATATTTGAAAAGATATCCTCAACTCCTAACCGTTAAGGAGTTTTACCTTCCATCATCAGCTCATCTACATGAGATGATGTCTACCAGACGCAAACACTTAAATAGCTTGAGAAAATATATGAAAAACGTAATGCGTGCCTACAAAATTTGAGGGTTGCCCTCCATTTCCCTAAGATCCCGTCATCAGATCCTGATTTGGTGACAATGGAACCATCTCAGGAGTATATTGTATTCATTCGAATAAAAAAATAATTTTTATAATCAGTCCACAATTGACCAAGAAATCGGCGAACATACCTACATAGTAGTAATATATTGGGCATTCTACCCCCCACCTTGCGGTGGAGGTATCCTGCCCAAAATAAAAGAATCACATCAAACGTTGTTTTGAAAATTTAAATCGTGAATCAAAAATTGATCCGATCGCTTTGGGCATACTGGCCCAGCTGTCGTTCGATCGCAATCGCGTTGTTCCGATCGCATTGCTAATCACACCAACGTTCATTTTTGAAAATTGAAATCCTGAATCAAAAATTGTTTGCTTTCGCGCAATCGCGCAATCGCGTTGTTCCGATTGTATTGCTATCGAATTTGGGTTGTCGACGCGTTTTGTGTTGCGTTCGGGCTATTAAGAGTTTCCCCCAAAATTGTTTGCTTTCGCATTGCTATCAGAGTGGTGTTGTCAACGCGTTTTGCGTTACGTTCAGGATGTTTCGAACAATCGCTTTGTCCCGATCGCATTGCTAACGGAGTTGAGTTGTCAATGCGTTTTGCGTTGCGTTCGGGTTGATAAGAGTTTTCCGTTTGAAGTACTTATCCATTTCAGTTGTCTCTATCGAATCTGATTCTATCGTGGGATCGATAAATCGCGTTGTTCCGATCGCATTGCTAATCACACCAACGTTCATTTTTGAAAATTGAAATCCTGAATCAAAAATTGTTTGCTTTCGCGCAATCGCGCAATCGCGTAGTTCCGATCATATTGCTATCGAATTTGGGTTGTCGACGCGTTTTGTGTTGCGTTCGGGCTATTAAGAGTTTCCCCCAAAATTGTTTGCTTTCGCATTGCTATCAGAGTGGGGTTGTCAACGCGTTTTGCGTTACGTTCAGGATGTTTCGAACAATCGCTTTGTTCCGATCGCATTGCTAACGGAGTTGAGTTGTCAATGCGTTTTGCGTTGCGTTCGGGTTGATAAGAGTTTTCCGTTTAAAGTACTTATCCATTTCAGTTGTCTCTATCGAATCTGATTCCACCGAGGGATCGATAAATCGCGTTGTTCCGATCGCATTGCTAATCACACCAACGTTCATTTTTGAAAATTGAAATCCTGAATCAAAAATTGTTTGCTTTCGCGCAATCGCGCAATCGCGTTGTTCCGATCATATTGCTATCGAATTTGGGTTGTCGACGCGTTTTGTGTTGCGTTCGGGCTATTAAGAGTTTCCCCCAAAATTGTTTGCTTTCGCATTGCTATCAGAGTGGGATTGTCAACGCGTTTTGCGTTACGTTCAGGATGTTTCGAACAATCGCTTTGTTCCGATCGCATTGCTAACGGAGTTGAGTTGTCAATGCGTTTTGCGTTGCGTTCGGGTTGATAAGAGTTTTCCGTTTGAAGTACTTATCCATTTCAGTTGTCTCTATCGAATCTGATTCCACCGAGGGATCGATAAATTGCGTTGTTCCGATCGCTTTGGACATACTGACCCAGCTGCCGTTCGATCGCAACTGTTACTACCAAACTCGATGAGGTTACTTTACTAGTAATCAAGAGTTTTAAGTATCGACGCCTACCAGTTATAGTTCGATGCGATCTAAAATTTGTCCTCAAAATATGATCAGGCGCTTCTGTAATTGAACATTACTAGTCCACCACACGATCGAACTGGATCTGATCTGAAATGTTATTCGATCAACATCCGACACATCGAACCAAAATTTGACTGCAATTTTAACATGTTTGTATAATTCGGACTTTTCGTTTATTTTTAAAAATGGCAAAAGCTTAACACCACATACACTCGGGTTGATCAGGTCCGATGCATGTGTGACTATGTCACTCAGCGCCCCTCGGTCTCAGGCTGCACAGCCTCGGACTCAGGTTAACTAGAGGTGTTTGCACAACTTGTTGCTCCGTTGATCAGACGTCGCAACAAGCACGGACCCCCCAGGAGTTTAATCCCGGCGCAACAGGCCGCATTTTACGTGCAGGGTATGGATCATCCGTAACACCACCACCGCATAGTGTACAGAATCTCCTCTGATTTTTCAAACTGAGTTCAGCTATACTCGCAACTTGGGTGATCAAGCCAGGCTTTGAGATTTACTAACTGGAGATGTTCTATCAACCGCCGGTAGGTCACGGAAGATGAACACCCACGTTGCTTGTAGTATGAACGCATTTTTACTTATATCTACGAATTGAAAAAACTTTGCTAGCGCGATCTAGGTTTAAATTAATTTACATCTGAATTAATCGTGAAGTATTAATTATTTAAATTACGAAAGTATAAATATGTGTAACTCACTACATTAGTGACCACCAAAATATGTTTTAAAATCGGTATTGCAAAAAACTAAGTGAAATTGTGATTTTATTGATGTTTAAAGCACCGTCGCTCCATCTATGTATTGACAATACTTTATTACATTTGTTAAATGTCGTATCTCACTTTATCGCGTAGTCGTAAAAATTGTCTTGCTGGATACAACATAAGGTTTAATCAAAAAGGCGTTGTAAAGTGATATACATGTTTATGCACTTCAGTAATTTCAACTCGAAGACATGTGGGGCTCAGATTACATAGCGTTCTAATACGTAGGTGATGGTGACCTCTACTGAAATTGTTCGGAACCATTGATGTTCTATCTATACGAAACCAGTAACAAAGGTACTTATTAGTTAGTTCAGCGTTTAACCAACAGACAGCGCTTAACTTTAACTTTGATATTGCTAGATTTGAGATCAGATTTTTAAGCTTACAGAGAATTAAAAAGGCAATAATGGATAAATGGACAAATAAGACGGTCGCCACTTATTTTGAGCCTTTGATAAATTAAATTGATTAATTTTGAATTAAAACGGAACTCACACCGTGAGTGCGCACTGGCCGCCTACCACGGGCGCGCGTGCGCCTGGCTACGGTACGGGCTGCTGCTGTGGGGCCACAGCACGGACGCTAATGACCTTTTCATTTTGCAAAAGAAATGCCTCCGAATTATCCAAAACATACCACAAACGGAAAGTTGTCGTCCACACTTCACAAAATTGGAACTTCTTACCCTCCCATCAATGTATATCTTGGAAGCAGCGTTATTCGTTAAAAAAAACTTAAAATTGTTCAATTTCGTCAAAAGCTCACGGCGAAAAAACCAACTGACCCTCCCGGTACCAAAAATGGATCTATTCAAAAAAAGCCCATATTATAGATGTATCAAAATCTATAACAAAATACCAGAGACAATAAAAAGCGAAAATAGAGTCAATGTTTTCTACAACAAGTTAAAGAAAATGCTTATTAACAAATGCTATTACCATTGGAATGAATTTATGATGGACGAGACCCTTAATTTACCTTGCTGACATCTAATGTAAAACTGAATGAACTTATTTCATAAAAAATTTTAGTTAAATAATGACAAATTATTAAATTATTAAATTGTTATAATTATACTTAATAATATCTTTATGTACAATTGTAAGATGATTTGTGTATGTGTTTTGTATTTTAATTTCAAGCTGGAAAAGTATTGAATTAGTTCTTATGTGTGTGTACATACATGTGACGTGTTGCATGCACTAATTTAGACTAAGTATTTTTTATATTTTATTTTTTTTTTCTTATTATTTCAATTTGTCTTTTTTTTTTTTATTAGGTATTTAAAATTTTAATGTTGCTGTGTCCTAACAGGGTTATGTTGGAACTGTTTTTAAGTGTACATAACATCTTGTAAGACCCATACTGCAATAAATAAATAAATAAATAAATAAATAAATAAATAAATAAAATATTAAAATTCATGGTCTTCCTTTTATTTCTGACAGTATGTTATTTTACAAAAAATAATCCTTATGATGAAGCCTTTCGATCGGTATGAAAAAGCTACAGGGTAATTTTTTCACGTGTAGCGGGTTCGATTCTCGGTCCAACCATGGTAATTATTTAAAAATCTATGAATGCAGTTTAAATTGTATTTTAATTAAAATAAAGTCTTCTTTCAGTAATATGTTCAATCTACAATATTCAAGGTACTTTTCCTCCATGTGTCATAGCCGTGGGACGCTCTGTGTATTGTTTATTGTATAAATTTGTACAACTATGTACGTTATAAAAAATCTTGCACGTTAAAAATCGTTATTGTTTAAAAAATTTAATTTCGATATTTTGCTTACTTATTTATCAATGCTGCTAGTATAATGAGGACCTTTGGATCGGGTGGGGTGCTGAGTGGGAATTAGATGTATTCCATGTTCCTTGACGAAGCATGTTGTAGACTTTTATTTTTGTTTCTGTTAAGCTTTTGACGATGCGTGTTGTGGATATTATTTTCTTGTATTTGAAGGACTACTTTTATTATTAGGTTGACGAAGCCTGTGGCAGATTTTTTTGATGGCAGATAAAGTTATTTTTTATCAATGTAATAAATGTCATACCTACTTTCAAACACAACAAAAGAAATTAAATTAAACGTAAACATGCTTGCACTGTTTTGCATCTGGCAACACGTTTGATCGTTTTTATCAATGATATTTCACAGTATAGATATGTTACGTTCCTAGTAAATTGCGTTTACAAAACGTTCGCGCTGCATTAAACTACCTTATGGTCTTGTCATTCACTAATGAATGACGAACAAAGATACAGTGAGCGCGAGAGTAAAAGAGATAGCTAACTCTAAGCCATGACGCTTCGAGTGTGATGACTGGAACATAGATTAAGAATTGTAACCGAAATCAGACAGAACTGATATTGGAAAGTGATTTAAACACAAGTCACAATTTCGCACAGAAATATTTGTACATTTTTCACAAAAGTATATTAAACTAACTTTGGAAGTGGCTATTCTATATCTTCCAAATTTATTTCGACTTAATAAAAATAACTGTTTAAAAATAATAAACACGGTATACATAAAGCACCGCACCATTGTGGGAACCAAAAGAGCGAGTTTTGTTTACAAACTACACACTTTCAAAAAGACTGTGTTTGTTTTTGTCTGTCTTTTTGACAGGTTTTTTAATTTCGGGTTGTTTTTGTATGCAGAATGTAGACGAACATTTTATCTTATTATACTTAGTTTTAATCAAATGTACGCGATGACTAAACGCAGAGGCCCGCTGTTTAGAATGTCGCTCAAGTGTTTCGAATATTTCTGAAGCTATAAAAGATTTCAAAATACGATTTTTTAATATCTCAACATCTCGATCATAAACAAAATTAAAACCACTATGTGTGCTATGATTATGATTCACCCGGCCAACAAATCAGATGCGACAACGTAGGTTGATACCTACGTTGTCGCATCTGATTTTTTAATCTATGTTGTCGTCTTAGCACTCGTATTTTTTACGAAAAACTTAGAAGTGGCTTAATGACTTAGTGGCTTGTTTGAGGTAAACTGATCGCGACATGAGACAATTGGGTCATTTATGAATCTTCAACTCGGACGTGGACATGCTGTGCATATTGAGAAAATATTATTTATCAGCTCGTGTTAATTTTCAAAACTTTGGAATGAATTTATAGAATATTAGGTTATGAATGGATGCAGAATGGAGAATGGCAACTCACTATAACAGATGCTATTTATAATTATAGTAATTTTTTGTGTAAGTAAATCATACTACGCGCCGCACATAGTTAATCTGCCGTGTCAGGCCTAAGTAACGTAACTTGAGATACGTTAGTTACGCTTAATAGTGCTAAATCGACATTTTTGATGCTATACCATCTGATACATATCGAAGATTTTCATTTAAGGCCATAATTCAATAAAAACACCGATAGCCGAACTAACGTATCTGGGATTTTTGTACGCACTTGTAACGGGTATCTCCCGTATTTCAAATACGTTAGATAGGTCATACAGAACTCGTCCGCAGAATCGAAATTGAAAAATTTTTTGGTGCAGTTTAATTCAAATCAGGTTGTTGTTATATATTATAATAGGCATTTTAATTAGATTTCATAATACGTAACAGCTTCTGAAACCAAGGACAGCTATTGATTTTAATTTTATTAAGAATATGTTTAACTAGCGGGGAGGGAGGGGCAGAGAAGATAATAATATTTTGTTATAAGTATTATTTAGTAAAAAAGAAGATACCTTAAAGTTAAGAATTAATACAAATCCTGTTGTTGTGATAAAATTCAATTAAAAGTTTTCTAACTTCCACTTTACTTATTATTAACCTTCTTACCTATTTTTATATCTAATAAATAAAATAACGGGACCTGATATATGAGCCTATACCCACTTTTAATTTACTTAAATGTTTTGTTTCTTGGTTCCTAAAAGTAATGTAAGTAAAGATACAGGTCATAGCCATTACACAGTTTTGTGTAATAAAAAGAGCATGGTCACGCTTAACTAACGTATATGCAGATACGCAACTTTGCGTTACAGAATTTTGTATGAAAAGTAAGGTCGTGTAAACTTTAAAAACAGTCTTTTTTGAAATTGATTCGTAGCACAGAGTTAAAATTAAAAATACATTGTCACAATAATATTTCTAAATAACGAAAATGCACTTAACGTGGGATTTTACAACTTCTTTTGTTGCTAAATATGAAAGAGCAAGATAACAAAGACACAATAAAACTGACTGAAGTGCGGTACGTGTCCTGAAGTAGCTCAATTGTTTGTTCACAGTATACTTTGGGTCTACCGACACACCTGCGTAATTGTTTTACAACCTTACTTGAAGATAACAATTAAACAATATATGTTGGAATTGACTACTTTTCGTCATTTTAACTAAAATAAGCTATAATCTGGGTCACGTCAAAGAAACAATAATTTCTGCATATGTGAACTTTAGGGGTCTGGTATAGGTACACATGTCAAAAAACAAATAATAATGACCTTATAAATGTATTTATTTATAAAATATAATTAACATTATTTACATTATTTAATATAATTTACAAATTGCCGTATAATTACGTTAAGTTAAACCATACATTTTATTCGTCAAATACGGATGTACACAAATAACAATTTCTAGGTACAGTCAACGTCTAAAGTCGCTGTCCTAAAAACCTTCCTGCCCTTGCTGTCCTTGTCACAAAAAAAATAAATGTGTTATAGCGTCAAAGTATGCAGCGACTGTACATAATAAATAAAATTACAGCTCAAGGTAAGATCGCTTGCATAACTAAGTACTGCACTAAAAAATAGACCTGTGCCCCCAGGCTTTGTGGAAATTTTGTCTGATAATATATGTCGTTTATCGTCTTTGTTAGATAAACCAACTTTATTTACAGTTTGAGTGAAGATCTCGTCCTTTATAGATTTAAATAGTATGTTTTTTTTTTTCGGATTATTTTATCATTGAACAGCACGTCCTGATAGTCATTTAATGTTAACTCTTGAACTGCAGGCTTCTTTATTCCTTTAGCCTTTTTAATAAACGATTTCTCAATTTTGAAACAGTATAGTTTAGAACGTAACCCTACAAACTCTGTAATAAGTTCTCCTCCTAACTCATCTTTAAATAACCCAGGAATCTTCTTGTTACGTTAAGATATTTGAAATTCATTTTCAGGATTATAATTGCTTGTATCAAAAAAATTTAAAAAGTGTTTTTTTAAATCGTTATAAAAGTCTTGTCTCGATTTTGTAAATAAAACTGTCGGTATCAGTGTAGCATAGAGTTGTAGTATGTGACTAAATTTAGTGTTTTACCACAACATTTAAGGTTTACCGCAACATAGACGCTTATTGCTTGACTAAGCAATAAATAGATTATAAATAAGGCTGTTGGACAAATAAACGTTCTCTTTTGACGCACTTCTCGTCTACATTATTTCCTACCTTGCCTTCGGGACCATAGGAAAATTGGAAGCCAAGCCACGCCACGCCACGCCGACGCCACGTCACACCACGTCGGAACATCCACCACCAACCAACTCAACCGAGACAAGCTTAGCCGAGGAGGATCTGCGCTACGATTTTTTTCTTCAAATTACACCAAAATGTCGGACGTGAGAATCAGGATTGAAGGCCAGAAAGTGGAACTCGTCGCACTACGCACGAAGAAAACAATAATGGTTAAGATAGACACGGCAACGGGAGAACGCACTGCAGCACACGTGGGACAGATACAGTGCACGATCCTGTCGTTGCTACCACCACCACGCCGCAGAACGCCACGACATCCGCCTGTGACTAACCAACCAGCCACGCCGCCGGTGGCTAACCAGCCAGCCACGCCGCCGGTGGGCAACCAGCCAGCCACGCGAACGCCACGACAACCGCCGGTAACCAACCAGCCAGCCACGCCGCCGGTGGCCAACCAGCCAGCCACGCCGCCGATGACTAACTAGCCAGCCACGCGAACGCCACGACAACCGCCTGTGACCAACCAGCCAGCCACGCCGCCGGTGGCCAACCAGCCAGCCACGCCGCCGGTGGCCAACCAGCCAGCCACGCCGCCGGTAACCAACCAGCCAGCCACGCCGCCGGTGACCAACCAGCCAGCCACGCCGCCGGTGGCCAACCAGCCAGCCACGCTGTCGGTGACCAACCAGCCAGCCACGCCGCCGGTGACCAACCAGCCAGCCAGGCCACCAGTGACAAACCAGCCAGCCACGCCGTCGGTGACCAACCAGCCAGCCACACCGCCGGTGACCAACCAGCCAGCCACGCCGCCGGTGACCAACCAGCCAGCCACGTCGTTGGTGACCAACCAGCCAGCCACGCCGCTGGCGACCAGCCACCACCCAGACGCACAACCAACCACAAGACGCAGCCTGGTCTGGCGCAGTCTGGTGGCAGCCAAACAACGACCACGACAATTTATCAGGAGAGTACCTCACCTCCTCAGGAGGTATTAGGACTAGAGACCTCTAACTATACCTAATTAAATTAAATTAATTTAATTAAATTATACCTATTTTTTTTCTTTTCCTCTCTCTAATATTAATAATTTAGGCTCATTTAAATTTTGTTTATGTAAAAATATACATTTAATGTTAGCATATTCATAAAATATAATCAAACATAGATGGTTGGTACAGTACGACAGTAGCATAATTCCATATTCCAGAAACTAGATTCGCATTAGAAATTTACTAACTATTTTTCCGCTTCCTAAGCAAATTAAAGTAGGTCACGCGCATTCGTGTCCGCGCGCAGCGTAGATTTAAAATCAGTGAATGAAATTTGATACCACCAAAACTTAATCGGAAAAATTGTTAATTAATTCTTTTTATATTACCATCAGTTCTTAGTAATTTGATAAACATTATTTAGACTAGCAGCTGGACTGATCACCCAGGAGCTAAAAAGATAATGTATTGTTTAATATAAAATTTGAATATATAGTAAAATACTTAATCACTAAGATTTAAATGGGAAATTTTAATTTCTAATATATTTTTTTAATAAATATACAGTACGGTACATAGAAAAAGAATGGAAGGTTTATCGTTGAATAGAAGTTAGGGAAATAGAGGTGACAGTCAAGGGTACTAGTCCTTAGTGGTTGATCATAGTGCGAGCTACCGTATCCACCGTGAAACACTATTGAAGACAAAAAAAAGTCTTAAATGGTAACTCATCGTTGTCACGAAGATAGGAGAATAAGATGGAGTAGAAAGATAGGCATAATATCCTTCGTACTTGCTCATGGTATTTTTGGACTACCGTGCCCTCCGTGAAAGTAGTTGGAGTCCATAGATGACTTAAAATAAAATTATGACCTGCTGTAGATATATGATGTTAGACAATAGTAGGCCTATAAGATTTTTTTATAAAAGGAAAGTTAAGATAAGAAAAGAGGTATATTGAGGTACCGACTGGTAAAATATTATGATAATGTTTACTATAATTTATTCCCACATAATGATTTCATTACGAATTTTAATTTAGTTTCCCTTATTCAAAAAAGGTATCACACACAAAGCCAAAACCGTTAAGTAGTAATATGACTTCGATTGTACCAAACCATCTAGCTTATTATACTTATATTGTACCAACATAGCATAACCATACTTATTTCATTTTTGTGTAAAACAAATAAAGTTTCGCTATACGAAACTAGGACAATGCGCGACACGCGACGTGCATCATAAGCTCACATTTTGCGTACGCAGCAACAACACTGTGTTAGCAACTGCAAATAACAAGTAATAAGAATGTAAATTGAAAAGGTCATCGAACTAATTTTCGTTTGTTTATTTCATTTAATATTTCCTATTTTTTTTTTTTTTCTCCAAATATAAATATATATTTTTTCTGTTTAAGGTCATCGAACCATTCAGCTAAATTCAAAGAATAACTACTTTTTTTGTTTACTTTTTATCAAAACGCCGTCAGATATGTAAGATAAGTTAATTATGAAATTTTTCTTTTCCTTTTTTTATCCTCAGATTACTATCTCTAGTCTCTAGTCTAGATTGACACATACTGTATCCGTATAAGTTATTGCAATCGATATATATTAAAAACGAATCTGGTGTACTACTCTTTTCATAAGTTTCCATGTATTCGTTATTAGCACGAGCATATCTAGTCGAACACATACAAATACCACCTCTTATACCTTTTTGTATAAGTCGAATTATTTCTAATTCAGCTATCAATTCTAGCTTGACTCCAGTTTTTAATAACATAGCATCAAACGACAGACTTGGCGCCGTCAAATAAAAGGCTGCGTCTAAGTGATAATTTAACTTGCAAATTAACCGAAAGTTCTTAAATATATCTGATAAAAGCAACACATCAGTTTTAATGAAAAGATCGGTATACTCTCTCATGTTTTCGATTTTAAATATGGACCATACAGATAGTGCATGTGCATAATCCAAATCGCTTATGTGTTCTCCGGATAAGGAGTTAAAAAACAATTCCTTAGAAGGAAGCTCGGTCTCTGTAAACTTATTCCAGTTCGACATATAATCGTATGGGTAAACACCTTTGCGAGTTAACAAATTAAATTTCTTAGCATCAGGATAAAACTTATTCAAGTGAATTAAATCATCTTTATTTAATCCATTTACTAATTTTTCCAAGCTCGTACCTAAAAATTTAAAGGAGTCTTTCACAGGTCCTGTACATTGACTAAGTTCCTTGATAAACAAATGGATATGCAACCTTTAAAAGCAGACGTAATTTCAACTACCTCATCGCTAAGTTTTACATCCGAATTATTTTTATGCTTATTGCTTTTTAGATGCCCCACCCACTGCTTTCTTTCGACTTTCATTGAACAATGAGTGCAAAATGGTATATTGGCTGTAGCGACTTACCCTAACTGACTAAGATTGAATCTGCGTTTAACACGGAAATTATACATATTTAGAAAAACAGCTAAAATGGTAATAAAATGAATGAAAATCTCAGTGCTGTACAAATTCTCTCGCTGTGGTGTAAACTGTTTGTTGAATCAGTTGTATGTGTTAGAAACTCTGGTCCACCACTATCGTTGCTCTGGATATCCATTATCATCATCGTTTTTAAACACACAATCTACAGCAATTATATATGCAAACTTTCAATTTTATTTTAATAATAAAAAGGCTTAAGAAGTATTAAAAGCGTAACCAATAAAAAGAAAAAGACAGAATTACTTTATGTTATTAGAATAAAAGTTTACATCAGCGTCACTAAAAAGTACCTTAATATTTTTAATGCACTTTTGCAATGCCTCCCATTGAGGCGAATCGTCATCAATTTGTACCTTGATAGCAACAAGAGCTTTTTTCCAACGTTCCTCGCGTAATTCACTGCGAATGTCGCCAGTACTGTACACCCGTAGCTCGACGAAAAAATCTCCGTTAAGGCTACAACTTCTTCTCGTGGTACCGTCAGGAACTCGATTCGTTATGCTCGATTGAAGTGGATCTGATTCAGCACGCTTCTTTGGAACAGCAGCGTCTTCGGAAAACACCCCGAAAACATCGAACGGATTTTTAGTTCCTTTCTTCTTAGCTGCTGAGGACCTGATAACAAACATTTAATGAAACATAATATATATTCACAAAAATCAATAAGCAAATAAAAAATGAGAAGAAAAATACCTTGGGGTTATTGACTTTCTTTTCTGAGTAGGTTTTTTAAATTTTGAAGTATATTCGACGCCAACACTCTCCTCTGAATCAGATCTAAACCAAAAAATATGTTATGATTAATATTTGTCTTTTAGAATGAATACATAGACATGTATATTGTAGAATATATACCGATGGTAGAAAAACAAATAATATGTAGTTAATACCTTACGAAATGAAAATCTTATGATAAAGTTACCTGTTAGCTGAAGATTTTCGTTTGTGTACAGCTTTTGATCGAGCGGCGGATTTTGGTTCAATTGCCTCACTGTTTGCAGCAACGATGTGTTCAAACTTGGAATCAGACCTGAAAGTAAAATAAAAATATAGGTAAATGCCTATTTTAACAAGGTTTGAAGGTTTTTTATGTTTAAGTCTTGATTAGGAAAGTAAAACAGTGGTTTACTTACTTACATTTTAATCAAAGTAATGCGTAGGCTGAAGAAACTATCGTAAAAGCTGGCTGCAGCGTAACCTCTGAGCTGAGATGAATGGTAAGATTATGCGGTTCTGTGCTCAGCAGCGTTCGAAGTCAGAAAGGAAAACATCGATCGATCGCCGGAAAATTAATAGACGTTTTTTGATGATTTTACTAAACTAGCTAGGGTTGTCGCATTTCAAGTCGCAAACTGTTACAATTATTGATCTCTCATTATTATAATGTGAATTAGGATTTCCACCCGGAAACCGCTCTGTTAAATTTAAATAGATACTTAAATGTATGATCTTAAGATTCACTAGTTGGTGCACGCAACACAAATTACGTATTGATTATGGTGATAGATGCGGGATCCCTCTGGATCTGGATGGATCGGTCGTTGTGACGATCCTTGGGTGAGCTCTATGTCCAGCAATGGACGTCTACTGGTTGAAATGATGACGATGATGATATTAGGTAAAAAAGGACCTTTCCAAATATAACGAGATGACACATAGCGATGTTTACTATTAGTTTAGTACGTAGTAAATATAATACATGCAAAAACTATAATTACCTACCGCTGTTGTATCAAATGATTAGGCGCATTGACGTTAATGACAGTCCTGAAAATACACATAATCGCATTTTATTAATCGCAGCGACGATGTTGTGCAACTTCCTTCCGTCGCAATAAAATTAAAGTAGGTCTACTTAAACACGTTACGTATTTTACTAATACATGATCAATAATTCAATTTGTAGATATGTATGATAATCGATAATTCAACTTGCAGTATTACAAATCGTCATTTTGTTTTCCTGTTCGATATGACTCATATTTAAAGCAGTATCGCAGGAAGGCGTCATCTACATGTTCGCAAAAATATTATGCCTAATATATATCAATTTAGTTTTTTATCTATAAACCTTCATTCTCTACCATATAAAGACCAACAAAAAACCTTAATAATTTTGACCACTATCTGATGTACAGTATACAACGCCATCTGAACTAAATTTACCGAACAAGTTGTTTTGCTAATTAAGTATAACGTTCGATCGCATAGCGCCATCTATACTTTATTTGACGAACTAGATGGTTTGCTAATTAAGGTTAACGTTGACACGCATTCATCTCATTAGTTCCAATTTTACACACAACGTGTGGTGACGCTAGTATCGTACATTAATATAAATAAAGTTTGAGAGTGTGATTGTCTGTTCAATTGCAATCGGTCTCGAAATATAAGCTTCCAAATTTCATCCGTTTCTCTCATTTCTGGACATCGAATTTTACAATCACCCATGTCTATTATAGTGCACACAAATTTTTAACCCATTCAATTTTTTAAGCCTTTACAAGTATCTTACCTGTCAAGTAACTATGAATGACTTTTAAATTCTCTGTAATCTTAAGTTTTTTATATTAATGAATTCCTTACTTATTTTTACATATCTAAAATAATTTAACCACCTCCGGCTCGATGGCCGGCATGTAATTTGATCGCAACTGCATGCCTTCGAGTTGTTATTACCATATACTGTATATCACTTCTTATCAGGTTTTAAAGTATGCTTTATATTTGAGTTATCAAAGTTGTTTTTAAATCAACAAGTTAATGTGAGATATACTTATAGAAAGCACAATGAAGGATTGCTCAAACACAGATGGCGTTACTGTAGTACA